>JAAWXA010000004.1:43000995-43037783 GCA_038090715.1 Florisuga fusca | reverse complement strand
ACCAAAATCCCAAATTCATCAGACTGACTGAAACGGCTTGTTTAACAATGAAAAGTGCAAAGAAGCTGTTTACTAGTAGGTCAATTCAAGTTATTTGTTTTAAAAGCAAAAGTAAAAAAATATATAAATCTGTTTTCCTCCTTAGCAGTGTAGTTATATATGCTGCTTTTAGTCTGTCATTGCCTGGGTAATAACATCACCGGACTCTGAGACCTCATAGAGTATGGATAAAAGTAGCACATGTGGCCTGCATGCACTGCTGAAGTCTTTTAGGTGTGAGCCATGAAGACAGGAAAAGCTCAGTTTTTTTATTTTTATATACCTATTTGCTTTGTTTTGTTTTTTTGTTCTGTCCTCCTACTTAGAAGATGCTCAGAGAAACAAATGAGATGAAAGGTCAAGACTGAAAGAAAGGGGCATGGATAGGATTTTGAAAGACAGAGGAGGGAATACAAGGAGTTAAACTTCCAGTGCTGGTTTTCTTTCAGGGTATCAAAGGTACTCTTAATTGTGAGGAAAATCCAGCTATGGAAAGGGAAGACAAGTAAATTATGTTAGCATTTTATGTGGAAATTTATTTGTGGCAAACACAGAGGCTAGGCAGCAGGCTTGTGGAGGCCTTGGGCACAGTATTTCCTGGGGGAGATACTGCAGTCCTGCATACATGGACAAGGTATCTTTGATTCACTTGCACTGAATAGTAGTCTTCTTTCAGCTGGGCATCTGTTATGGCAACTGATTGCTATGAAAGTGTGGGAAGAGAGATGTTTTCCTGTTTGCCCTTCATGTGGTTCATAGTGTTTGATTATAGGGAATGGGGTATTCATTTATCAGAACAGCTTCTGGGGGTCTTAGCCTCAAGGATCAATGCTTTTGGACAGTACTTCACTGCTTATAAGATGAAGACTTGGACTTAAAAATTTTGTTCATGTTCACTTTCAACAGGACACCAATGAACGACCAACTCAGCAGCTGAAATGTGTTTTTTAGAGAGGAAAATCACAGAATGTTTAGAGACCTCCAAGATCATCCAGTCCAACCTTTGACTAACACCATAATCTAACTACTAAAGAAGAGAATAGACACATAAACCAGCAAAAGTGCTCTAACCTGGCTTGTCAAACTCTGCTGGGGCCTGACCTAGCCAGCCACGTGTGACTGAGCACTCTGATAGATGAGAGTTTACACATCAGCACATCTCATCACCTGAAAATCTACAAACATTGCTTTTGCTTGGCTGAAGCACTGCCATGGCTTGACTTAAGTAGAGTTATCATTGGCTTCAGTGCTAGCTCAACTAGGTCAACCTTGTTATTGTAGAAACTCTCTTATTTTACGTATTTTTTAATTGCGTTTGAAACGCAGCAGGTTTCCTAGCACTGCAATTCTCCACATTAGATCTAGTGGTATGATTCTTGTATGCTGTGTTGGTGTTACTTGTCCTCCTTGCTGCCACACATGGCTGTCCAGTTTCATATAAGCAAAAGAGAAATTGAGAGTAAAATTAGCTAGTGGCCCCAGTAAGAGCCAGGTGGTGCGAGACCATAAAACGATGGAATAGCAGGGCTTGTCTGGCCTTAAAATGCCACGGACTGATAAATGGATGCTGTGGCTGAATAATGTGCTCACTTAGCCTTTTTATTTTAATTTCAGTTGATGGGGTTACAAATAACTAGGCTGTTCTCAGCTCAGGCAAGGCAAAATAGCTCTATTAGTGCTCAGGGAAGGTGCAATGCAAGGCAGTCAGCAGCTTCATCTCAGACGATAGGCTTTGTCAATCGCAGTTACATGTCGTGTCTGGATCTATCAAGACAGCTCAATTGCCTGTAAATTCCAAGGTAATTTTGTCTGTTAGAAACTGTTACATCAGAGACCTCTAGGCCATAGTCAAGCATTGTCAGGAACCAGAAATTAAGAGCTCAAGGAGAAGAAAAATAAGTGAGTGTTCTGATAAGAAGCTGCATCTGCAGGTGACAAAGGTCTCAAAGCCAGAAGGATGGTATTCATTCAGTGGAGGAGGTGAAAGAGGTTCAAAGTTGGTACTGAAACATATATTGGTAGACAATTACTAGTTAATTAATAATCAACTGCCACCTGCTACCATACTTCAATAAAAGCCTACCTTGAACACTTGAATTTGGTCACAAATGCAGCTTCCAAAAAAGAGAAACAGTTATTGTGTGCTGGTTTTTTCTCCTGTGATGGAAAAGATGCATTCATAATATTTATGACTCCCCTATGTATATACAGATCTTTTAAGACTATTAATACTGTGCTAGTTTTTATTAGTGCCTGCTTATTAAGGGTATAGGTATTTGACCTCTTCTAGGTTGAAAATGAAGCTGAATTACAAATTCAGCTGAACTATTGTGAAGGAAAGCCAAAATCTTTCTTCCTCTGATGGAAGTAATCTTGTCTGTAACTTGAAGAAATTATCCAAGGAGCAAAATATGCAATCATACCGTGTTACTCTTTGTCACCTCTGCTGAGAATTGATTGACTTTAAAATCTATATGAATGCCTTCTCAAATGTTATTATAAGTCATCACTTAAACCCTTCTTATATTTTCACTGCTAGGTTGATCTGTGCTTTACTTAAGTCTTGATTAAAGACAGCTACAAGCACTAGGCAAGAGAATTCTTGTATAAGTACTAAAACAATGTTTTAGTAGAATTAACTTTGCATTGTGTATGGACTCCTCTTCCTTCCATGCTTTTATGCAGCTTGTTAGACGCTGCTGCTTAGTGAAGGGGGCTCCTGATAGACAAGCAGACTGTCATTTTGGATGTTCAGTTTGAAAAAAACCTGTCATGCTGAGGTTAGCAGCTCTCTAGAGGACACCGATGCATTAGTGGGCTGATGCTGGCAGGTTGGCTCTAGGGTCCTGTCAGGTAAAGGAGCAAGACAGCCTCTGAACTGATCATGAAAGCAGCTTTTGTCAGAAGGGAAAGATTTTTTACACAGAGAGGTGTAGGTGATAGCTTTTATAAAACAAGACAAGCTATTTGTCTTTTTTCTATCTGTATTTGGTGGTGAAAGCATGATTCATCTCCTGAGTTTGAATGCGTCTCTGTCACCATCGTGTGTAGACTTGAGTCTAGAAAACAAACCTGGATTTATATGCCTACCTTGTAGCCAGTCTGAGGCAGGTGAGGTGAGCCCTACCTCTCTCCTAGCATAGCATGAAGTTTGTGCAGCACAAGACAAACATTTCCTCTGGGAGAGCAGAATCACTGCCATCCCAACTTTCTCCAGATTTCTGTGTAATATAGGCAGACATTCCAGCTGTGTCTTGAGACTGTCACACAGGTCATCATGCTCACCTGTTATGAAGTCTGGCTATGTCTTTTCTATATTTCTAAGTTACTGTGTTGCTCATTGTTTTTTACTTGTTCTCCTTGGGTCTATATCTTCAATAATAATTTAATAGATGTTTGGGTGTTGGGTTTTTTTTAATAAAAAGTTGGCATTTTTCCAGTGCCTTTTACTGAAACTGACTCAAGGAAAGCATTGAGACTGTTAATGAGTTAAAAGACTGGTCTATAGTTAGCATCCATTGAGGAGAGTACTGTTTTACATCCTTCATAAATATTTAATTACCAAAGAAAATAGGGTGGAACTGTTATGGTACGAGTGATTTCCTGCATCTGATTACAAAAAGGATTCTCAGTTTGAAGCCTGATCTGTTTTAACAATATATGGAACATGTTGCCTGGAGCAGTTTGTTTCTGTGTTACAATAAAATAACCAGATTTGGGTGTTCAAAAGGTACATAACAAAATTCTAGAAAAGAGTAAAAATGCTCTTCTTTGTTCGCAGTTTATCTGCTATTTGCAGTACTCTTGCTCAAGGTGCTTAATTTTCCATCTTTTAGTTGCATGATTTTGCTCCCATAGATATCTTACTTGCTACTTTGCTTGTTCATGACAACTAATTTTGTGAAATTTTAGTGATATATAAAATTTATTTTTTAACAAGTTGAAGTCTATTTCATCTTAAAAAGGCTACTGAAAGGCTATTTTATTCAGTCTGAATTTGTTGTCCAGAGTTATGTGATAGTGTCCTTCTAATATTCACAAGGGAGCCATAGGGCAGATGAGGTTACAATTGGAAACTCATCAAAGTAAATTGATGCCTCTATTGGCCATGGACACTGCTGGTAACTGTTTTCAGCTTCAGAAGTAGCAGTGGTGCCTGAGAAAAAGGTACCAAGGCTCTTTTTCATCTTAATAATAAAATGAGTTCTGCTGGAATGGATGAAACAAATGATCACTCTGCAGCTAAACCTGAAGATGAAGGAAGTGTAAGTAGGTGACTTAAGCATTCTTGATTTCATACACTTCTTGACACTGTTAGATCTCTTGTGATATAATACTCAAGCACTGAACTTAATATCACAGATTTGGTATGATTTTCTGGTTTATAGCTCAATCTGAAAAATGTCTGTGTGTCTGTCTTCAGGTTGTTAGTAACATGTATTTTCTCTGTAACAGACAATATGTGTGACAATATGAAAAGTTTATATTGGTGTCATAACAGAATATTTTGCCAAATAATCAATTTCTAGGCAAGAAAGGCAACATTAAAGTAGTTAAAGTGTTTTGCTTTTCCCTGAAAAGATACAGAAGGAGATAATTTCAAGAGCGTTAACTCATGACAAAAAAGTAATTAAATAATTTAGTCTATGGTGATCATCAAATAGCAACTTCAGCTGGAAACCAATTCTATAATACAAGTCCTAAGTTGAGGTTTAGAGGAAAGCTGAACTGAGAATTGTGATGCTTACTAAGGGAAGGGAACAGTGAAACTTTGCCTTTGTTTTTCTTATTATAAAATATTTATGGTAAACAACCTCAGGAAAGAATTAATGCATTTGTAGCATTTGATATTTCTATGAATCCTGAGTAACAGTGAACTTTGACATGCAAGCCTTGATACGTGAAGCACATTTTTTTTTTTAAATAAGGTTGGAATTGTAGTAGATGCACTGAAAAACATTACTTGTTTCAAGTGCATTACTTACAGTCCAGTGATGTCAGCCTTGAGCTGCCTTTAATGATCCTTGACAAGATATAATTTTTATCAATAAAATTGTCTGGTTAGGCCTTACAGCTACAAAAAGGAATTTAATTCAAATGAATGAAAATTTAATTGTAAAATATTATTGGAGGAATCTTGATCAAAGTGCACCAAGTTTCAGATGTCAGCATCCATGGAGCCTGGTAAAGCTATCCTACTGAACACCTGGGTGTCTAAGGGAAGTCTACGTGACAGAGCAGAACTTTAAACAAAATTTTTTCTTGAATTCTGGAACAGAATTTTAGTCAATAAGGCCTTAAAAAAATACAGATGACTGGCAAACAGTCCTTCTTGACACATGTGAAACAAGTAAAGTTAATTACCTAAATAGAAGATATGAGTCTCAAAGCTTCCAGTTCAGTGTTTTCACATTTTTTTTGAGGGACTTACCTCAAGTGTGCTACCAGGTCTGATTATTCTTCTCATTAGTTTTACTCACGTTTCTTCTCATCCTGTAATAGCCTCTGGGGTCAAAGACTTCTAGCCATTGTATTTGTCTATGGAACTGTCAGGATACTTGTGATGATGTTCTTTATGTTGTCTCTGGGAGGGTGCACAGAATTCTCTTACTGAAAGCATTCCTAGGGCATGATATCAGAGAATCATAGAAAAAAAAATATAGGTGAGGAATTCTGTATGTTTTTAATTTTTAAAAAATAAGCCTAACATCAAAACTACAAGAGATTTCTTGAGTTATTGTCCCATTGAGTTTTGAGTATCCCAAAGGATGGAGGTTCCCTGACCTCTCTGGGGTTGACTCAGGTGCATGGCCATCATGGTGAAAAATGTGTGTCCCCCCACATCCAGTATAGCTGGAATTTTCCCTCCTGCCACATGTGACTGGTGTGGCTGTCTCTTCACTGTGCATCAGTGAGAAAAGTGTGGCTCTGTCTTCTCTATAACCCACTTTTGATAGGGAAAAATCTATATATCTACTCACACTGTCTTTGCCTTCTTGTCTCCAGATAAACAACCCCAGGGCCCTCAGCTTTTTCCTGTACATCATATCCTCCAGCCCCTCAACTCTTGGTGGCCTTCCCCTGGAATCACTTCAGTTTACCAAGATCTCTGTTATACTAATGGGCCAAAAACTGGGCACAGTACTTCAGACATCACTACTGCTGTTGGGAAGAAGGAAATGACCACTTACTGTAGCTCATTTCACAGCATCAGTTTAGCAAATGGCTAGTAGTTATACTTGTAATTTCCTGGGTGGCAAGCTCCATCAGCACCTAGCTTTTGTATTAAACTGCATTAAACTCACCATCTCCAACTGGTAACTGAGTGCAGTTCTTAGCTGAGTGCTTCCTGACTTCATAGTCTTCTCAATCCTTAAGTGACACACAGTAGGTATGAAAAATTAGTCTTTAGTTCACTTGTTCTTGTAGTGTGCCTTCTGAGAGGCTTCAAAGAATGAAATTATGCTAAATAGTCTGGCTGCTTGTTGCAGCCTTTCTCCTTTCTGCCTATCCCTAATTGCTGTGCGGGGGCAAAGAAGGGTCTATTGAGCATGGGGAACAGCCAGATCTGCCCAAGTCAATGCCCACATTGTTTGGTGTGGTTGTGATCTCTGATGTAATTTTGTGTCCCCCTCAGCAGAGTGAGACTGCCTGCACCTTGCTCAAATTATACATCAGTTATCATTGGTTTTAGAGATTCCTAACTTGCCTTGCTGAAGTAAGAGCTACTTCTAAGTAGGTAATAGCTCACAAGTACCATAAAGTCAGCTGTGGGGAGGGGGAAACTCACTTTGAAAACATCCTTAAAATGAATTAAAGTCTTCCAAAGATGAAGTCTAAAACAAAACAAAGCAAAGAAGGCAAATAGGAAAAAAGAGCTCCTTCCTTATATTTAAGATGGTGAAGTTAAGTTTTACTTTGGTACCTATGAGGTCCTGAGCCAGGTCTTTTTGCCTCAAAGTCTGTTCTGTGCTTCAGAGAAGACTAAAACTCTTCCTGTTAATTGCTGACTGATGTTTGTCAACAACAATCTGTGGAGAACCCATGGAGAGCTTCCCAAGGCAGCCTTTTGAGAGCTTTCCTCTTACTAGTACCAACATGGCTTTGGAATATTTCTCCTGAATGTGCCTTGTTGTTGTGACAATATGTAACTTAGGTCATAGTTGTGATATAAAGAGGTAATTCAAAGATATTTTTTTTTTTTTGTAGTTGTAATTCTGGTTATCACAGCTACTTCCAGATTCACACCTAGTATATTTGGTCTTCAATGCCCTGAGTGGTCCAGGAATTCACCAGATAACTCTGCAGAGATGAGAAAATTGTGTGACTTGTAAAAAAGTGCTTGAACTGATCTGGCTGATCTCTCAACAAAACATTTGACTGTCACAGGAGATCTCCAAGAGGGAAATGTATGAAATACCGGAGATTTCCCCAGGCAGATTTTTCTGTGCCTGCAGCAACCGATAAACATTATTTGTATGCATAAATGTGATTATTATCTCCTGAAGAGGAAAGTGCCTGGGGGAGTGTCTGGTACAAACAGACTTTCCAGAGCAGACAATACTGCAGATAGATAGGAAGTAGAAATGGCTCCTCCAAATACATAAATGGTCACATACTAGTCTTTCATATGTAGGTAAGATGGTCAGGAGATATTTTGAATCTAGCTTTAGAAAATACGGGACTGTAGCTTAAAACATTCTGTCAAGGAGCTTTTTGACATCTAGTTGAGGGTGTCCCTGCTTACTGTAGGGAGGTTGGAATAGATGACTTTTAGAAGTCCTTTCTGACACAAATTATTCTGTGATTCTGTTACATGATTCTTGTATTGGGATGATTCTGGTCTGAGGAAAAAGTGGCCTTAATTTTTTTAAGGGGAAAAGGGAAACAGCAGCGTAATTTTGACCATATAATGGGGTGTATGCATATACCTGTCTCCCAATTTCTATCAGGCAAATGGCAAATATAGAAACATGGATTGCCTAGTTGAATATCATGTTAACCTCTCCCTCCCACTTCACTCAAAGAGTAAATTAAATGGTTGACTGTGTGTCTGTTTCTGCACCAAACTTGCATAAGGATTGCAGAGGTTTGCATCATGAGAAACCTTGTTAGGTTAGGTTACCAGGCTTCTGTTGAAAAGCTGCTGGTCTGCAGTACTTGTCTCTGTATGCATCTCAGCTAGACAGAGGAAGGCAATTAAACATTGTCTACCCTCTGGTCTAAAGAGGGCAAATTTACTTTATGCTAGTGAGGTATGACAAGGATATTTGCATTCATTCTTATGGTTAATGCTGGGGATTAATGTTATTGCATGTCACCCTGTCACCCCAGGGTGTGTTCTGGTTTTACATCCTTATGCAATAGGGACTGTGATTGTGTTACATCTGCAAGTGTCTGGGTGAAAAGGGCCTTACCTTCAAACTGGAGTTTTAAACTGCCACAAAGTTAATTATAGTTGTGCATAAGCAATAAGAGACAAATGCGTGGGAACCTCTTCTAGGTGTTGGTCAGTCAGATGCTGTTAGAAATGTTCCACATGTTTTGTTGTCTCTCACCGTATTTTAGGTAGCCAACATCTCAGTCCAAATGGTAGCTGCAGAAGATAAGTTGGCAAAGAGGATTCTGGCATGGAAAAAACATGGCAAATTGAAATTGAAGAGAAAAGATAAGTTGCTGTGGAATTTTCAGAACAAAATAATTCTCTTTACCCTCATTCTATTCATTTTAGGAGTTGTAACCTGGACGTTACTGTGGCTCTTCATTGGTGAGTTGCAAAAACTTGTGCCAGTTTCATATATCACTATCCCAAATAGCATTTGCAGTTGAGTTAAGGACCTCACTTGTCCTGAGGACTGCTTCTAAAATAAACATGGAACTTATTTAAATGGGGCCTGAAAGACACTCGAGTGGTTTTGTTAAGGCTTAACAAGTAATCGTAAGAACAGGTATAGCTGTAGGCTTTAGGAATTGTGATTTAATTTTTTGTGTGTTATGCAAAACATGTTTTACATGCTAGCTAATTACACAGACCTCACAGTCCCTATGAGTTCGATTCCTCAGAAATTTTACTCCCACTGTATTTCTTGTCCTTCTGAAGGTCCAGTAAGTCCTTTGTCTCTGATGCAGAACAGATTAGAATATATTTAAGGGGAGTAAAAGCTATGTTCTCTTTACATCTCCTATGCTAATACCACTCAAGATTCCTTAGGGATGCTCCAGAATGTGGATGTTGCTATTGGCTTCATTATGCTGGTTCATCGGTATGGTGGTAAAGCTGAATAGATTAATTTTGTCAAGGATTTAATCAGAAATAATATAATCTCATTTTATTGAAAAATGTTGACTGTCTTCTGTATTTCTTGCAGTTCAGGCAGAAAACAAGGATGCATTGTATTTTGTTGGACTGTTTCGTGTTGCCAACATAGAGTTTCTCCCAGCATATAGACAGAAGGAGTCGAAAGAATTCCTCTCTGTGGCTCAGAATGTGCAGCATGTGGTAAGATGAGTGGGCTGCTTGGCTAGCAAAAAGATCAGAGCTGTAAAAAAGGATGTACAGCTTCCAGGTGCCATGGAGTCTGCTGTGGTGTTTTTTTTTTTTTTTTTTTTTTTTTTTTTTTTTTTTCCCCTCTGCCCCCCCTTTATTTTTTCCACTCTTGAAGACTGTGTACAAAAGATAGCTTTCTGAAGGTAGGGAAGAACTGACTGATTGCAGTTTGTTAATCACAAACTGAGACTGAAAAGGTCTGTTTGATTTTTGCATTTACTAAAAATTACCTATTTCTCCTTACAAATAGGCATCTATGAATAGAACTCTACAAAAGCCCTTTAAAACTTACCTGCTACTTTTGGGACATCAAACTGATGAAGTCTTTTGCATTTAAATTGATATCTGTTGCCAGCCTTCTGCTTAAGAGCATCTGCAATTACCCTAGAGCTCTCGAACATATTTATGTTTTCTTTTCCTTCTGATGCTAGGTATTGTGAAGACCATTATCCTTCCCAAACACCTTGCCCCAGTTAAAGCAGAAATAGCACTCATTGCAGGCTGTAAAGGCTGCTCTACAGTGGAAAGAGAGGGGTGGGAATCTTGGTTAAAAGGGAATGTAACTTTGGTGTAGAGAGGAAAAAGATGTTAATGCCAGGAAACACAACACTGACCACATAAGAATTCAAGCAACAGCATGAAAACTTCTAAACAATCAAAAAAAATTCAGATATAACCAAGGTATCTTTTAACAATTGCTGAGTTTTTTGTGATTTTATACTGTGAGCTCATGTTCCTGTTTTTCAGCTGCCCCCGGCCTTGTCCCCACCCTCTAAAAACTGGATTACAAAAGACTTGAAAGCAGAGAGTCCTATTTTCCTAGTCCTGCATGTTTACAGCTGAAGTGTTTTCAGGCAGGGGTAACAGGGAGCCAGCAGAGGACACATCCTTCCTCTGCTCTGCATGGAGCAGCTCTCACCTGCTGGGAGCCCTGTGTCTTGCTCTTCTCCCTGAGCATCCCTGAGCATTGCTGTGCACAGTGGAGAGAGGTGACAGACAGCAATTGTGAGCTGCCAGTGTCACAGCCTCCCCCTTGAATGCAACTTGGCATTAATTTGGGGGGTGTAAACTTTGCCTGAACTCACCAATGGATTTTGCGTTGATGAAACTCTGTGGTGACGTGACTGGTGACTAAAATTATTAGTAGGGATGTGGGGGGGCTTGGGTTTTGTTTGTTTTTCCCCTTGAAACCCTTTTGTTTGCGGCTGCTGGCTTGGGGACTCACAGAGTGATAGTGGTATAACCTCTCAAGGTGTAGGCTCCTTCACCCTTTTCTAATAAAGTAATATATAAAATTGCTGGTACTCTCATGTGGACAAAGACTGAGCTCCTCCCATTTTATTTAGAGCCTTCAAATAATTGTTCATGTCTCCTGAATCAAACACTAAAAATTAGCTACTAATTTTTAGAGCTTTTGCTCCAAAAATAATATGTTATAATCTTCTTGGGCATTAATTTTAACCATTAAGCAGCAGGATGAGCTCTAAAGAGCTTGAGGTACCTGCCACCTTGTGGCTTTAGAATTGGGACTCTCTGAACAAGAGGAAAGAAGGTTATTTTCACACTGGTATTATCACAGACATCAAAGAACTGGCAGAGTCAGGAACTTGCTTTCCCCAAAGACAGTCCCGCAGCATGAAATGGGCTGAGTTTTTCCTTCTTCTCATATGTGTATTGGAAAGAAATACACTCATACTAAGATGTTAGTGAAGAAAATGTACACAAACTGTATCAAAAAGTAAAGTATTCCACATAAGCATTAGAAAAAACTATTTAACCTTGAAAGTAATCAAAGAAGTAGCCGTCCAGAGAGGCTGTGGAGTCTCTGTTCTTAGAGATACTAAACTGGACACAGCCCTGAGCAACATGGTGTATTCAACCCTGGTTTGACCAGAGGGGTTTGATTCTATGCTCTCTAGAGGCCCCTTCCATCCTCAGTCTTTCTGTGATTCTCTGGAAAAATCTCTGATGCATGCTGTTAACTGCACCTCGGTAGCAACACACACAGTGTTATGAGCACAAGCTCATTTCCTAAAGACTGGCTCTTGGTTTAGAACCAAGTAGCACCCTTCCCCTCTTTTGCTGGTGAAAAAAAAAGCACCTTTTCCAAAACTCATTTATTTGGAAAAAGCATTGCAGTACACGTCAGCTGGCCCTGGGCAGTTTTTGATGTTTCCTGGGAATGTTGGACTTGTTATGGGTGCATCAAAGAGCTGGTCTGTTCATGATTGCTGCTCTGCTGTAAATCTGGAAATGCTTGCATGTTGCATATTCTTGGTGGAGAAGAGGATTTTCCTACAGAAGTCTAGGCATATATATAATATTGCTTGGTATGGCTGACTTTCAGAAATGTTAAACCTTAATACTTTCTCTTTCAGATGAACTTGGTCTACAAAACTTCTTCCTTCTCCAAATTTTATAAGCAGTCCACAGTTTCAGAAGTGAGGTAAAACTGTGGTTGATGTAATTGCATTACTGCTGGCCAGTATATTTATATATATATATATATGTAAAATAGTATATATAATGGGATGTTATATTACTGTAAGTAAGAACACTCTAATACATGTATGCATTTAATGCTAGAGGATTAATTATTTCAGTCCTTTTGAACCAACTAGTTTTGTTTCAGAAATGGGAGTTTTTGGCGGTACCTTTGATTTAAAGGTCTTTCTCCCCTCTAGGAGGTAAACATTGGGGTGACCATATACAGCCTCTGCTGTGTTACCTAAATAGTCTAGAAACTGTTTTTTGCATCATGCATTGCACAGTACAGGATGAGATGCAACTCTGCGTTGCTGGACATGATAATTCTGTTATTCCAGATTTAATCTTTAGGAGATAATCAGCTTTAATTCAGGTAGATATTGTGATTTCCATAGATCTCAAAATTCAGGTACCCTCTATCAGCCAAGTTTTTTTTTTTTTTTTTTTTTTTTTTAAGAGAAAAAATACATTCAGCTTGTCAAAATTATAAGGCAAGATGGAAATGAGCCATACACTTCTAAATTTGTATTTGTGTTAAGAGTCTGGTCTTCAGAAAATGTTCAGCATGATGATAATCTGTAGGACCTTTTTATTTCAGTAACAACAACAATGGAGGTCTTCTTATTCATTTCTGGATCGTATTTGTGGTACCACAGGCCAAAGGCCAAGCACTGTGTGAGGACTGTGTGGCTGCCATTTTTAAGGATTCCATCCAGACAAGTATCATCAACCGGACATCGGTGGGAACTCTCCAGGGCCTTGCAGTTGACATGGACTCCATAGTACTGAGTGGTACATCCCCATATTCCTGGTGAAACACTTCATTAAGCAAGCACTTTTATCTGGGAGTACCAAAGTCTATAAAGAAACAAAAATCTTTATCATTTTTAGCTTCTAATAATAAAATGATGATAGGGAAAACAAGAAAGGGGGAGGAAAAGGAAAGTCAAAACCCAGATTTGAAGTAAAAACCAAGTTACAGTGTCCTTGTAAACATCAATAACAGAACTGCTGTACTTGGAGTGCTTCTGTTTGTATTAAGGACCTAAGCCTGACACCTTGTCAGCAGCTCAAATTTGAATCAGTATATTTGATTTTAAGCGTATGAAAAGATGAGGGGTTAAAGTTTCCACACTGATCAAACTTTAGACCCTCCACAGAAAATGAGATTTTTATCACCCTTTTATTAAAGATTTAAAGATGATTATAAGGCTGCCCATTCATTAAGCAATTGTGCCATTCCCATCTGGGGAAAAAAATTAAAAATGTGATTTTCAAGTATGTAATTTTAATGTAATTAGCTACAGAATATATGATTTTCAGCTCCATGAATGAAGGACAGAACAAGCTTCAAATTACTTTGTCCAACTGAAAGCTGAGAAAGACTTTGTGGCCAAGGGTGAGAAAATAACTTCCTGGGTATCCCTGTCTCAGACTTTCAGTTAAATTTGACTGTTTAATTGGCATTCATTCTCTTCTTGCCTCAAACACTGAGATAGGACATGATACCTCCAAAGCTGCTTGGAGAATTTGAAGAAATGGAAGGGGCTTTTGCAGCTTCCCTCATTGAGATAATAGTTTTGTCCTGTGTGTTTAGGGTCAGGATTAAAGTGTGACTGAATTAGGCCCTGAACTCTGCATGTTAGGCAAATGAGAAGACTCACACAACTCTTTTTCTATGCAGCAGGTCTTCGGTCAGATTATTGGTCAACAACAGGAACAGGTAATTCAGTATTTTTGGTAGCTCCATGGCAAAAGAGAGGCAGAGAGCAAAACTTTTCCAGTACATGACTTAGACTCAAAGAAACAGTCCTGTAATAATTTAAAAGAGTTAAATTCAGCCTTGGCATTTATGTCTTGACTTGATAGAAGAGTCTTGCATGAAACAAATACAGAAACTGTTTGTCTTTAAGATAGCCAGTAATTTTTTTAATGCAGCTGGTGGCATGGTAGGAAATAAACTTAGTTGCAAACTTAGTTGTTTGCTGTTCATTGTATTGTAGAGATTAAGCTTTTGTGATCTGGACAGTACTGAATTTAGGTCTATTAATTGGCTTTTACATTGAAAATAACAAGGCTTTTTCCTTTTATCCTCTCTTACTCCCTTTTCTCTCATGAGTTTTTACTTTGAAAGAATTCCAAAACAGGTATTTATTTAAGCAGTTCAGTTTGTCTGGGGTTATAGGAGACACAACTATAGCTCGGCTTCATGTTGTAAACCTCCCAGCAGGGTTCTTTGACAGTGTGCAGAGACTTCACAAGTGGTTTAAAAGAGCAGCACATTTACATCCACTAGTGTGTGGAGTAGGTGTCTAGAAAAAATGATCTACTAGGCAAAGCAATAGAATGCTCATTACCTTTGATACAGACACCTGATAAGGTTCTGTGTTGGGCCAGCTGCCATCAATCAGCTTAGGATGTGATGGCCTTCCTTGCTTCTTGTCACAGGGCTTCAATTTCTGAAGTTGCACCATGTCAGGTTTTTTTAAGGGCTTAATGCATTTTTGAGGGTGAATTTCTCTTCTCGGAGACATTAACTTGATACACTTCTGTGATTTGCATTTCAGTTGTCTTGCGAGGGTTAAGCTTGCATACTTGTCAGTGCAGCTAAGTCAGGGTCTCCCAGTGCTGGGATCTACAAGCAGACTTGGGGTCTCAGACGCTGGGACATACTCTGCACTGCTTAGGTTTGTATCAGCCCATAATTTCTCAAATACCACACGCATTTGCTCAAAACCTGTCCTGGCTTAAACTGCAAAGTATAGTGATATTGGCCTTTGTCATGTATCCTTACATACGTTCTAATTACATGAAAGGATTTTGTGCATTGTTGCTTACTTGCATAGCAATTTCATCTGCCAGTTCAGTGTTCCAAGGCACAGAGGAATTAGCACAGTCAGATGTTGTGTTTCAATTTATTCCAGAGTGCAGTCCCTAAAAGAGAATAAGGGGAAAAGCACTACACAAATATTGATGCTAAGGCTTTTTTAGGACTTAGGTTGTTGTTCTCACAAAGGGAAAAGGATAACCTTCCATATTCCAGATCTTTCTGGACTTCAAAGACTTAAACAGTGCAGTCAGACACAGGTGGCAGCTGGTATCTATGAGAAGCACAGTGCTGGCATGAAGTGAAGTTGCAGGGAAACACTAATATGGATTGCCACAGGGGCTGAGAAAGTCGTATAATGGTGCAGTTTCATTTGTTGGGCTCCCTTATGCATGTCTGCTGAGGACTATAGAATATGGTGCTGAGGACCATGAAAGGAAGAGGTATTGCGTGGTTGTATTTTGACAGAGATGGTGTTACTTTGGCATGAAGTTATGCTCCTAGTTATTAGTTCAGGCACAACAGTGAAGTGCAGATTTATCGAAGAATGGTTGGAGAAGGGACTTGTAGAGATTCAGCTGATGAGGGTGCTTTGCATCAATATGGTACCTGGCTGTGCAGGTTTTGTCTGGGTAAAGTGTATATCCAGCTTTGGTTTTAAAGCTGGTAGGCTTGCATTACTTCTAGTTCCAGAGCTAGCTCTGAATTCTCTGCACCATGCTCCACACCAGCAGTGAGTTCGTCATATTATTAACCATACAGTAAAAATAATAGTAGTCACATAATTCTAAAGATTATGAAGACAGATGGCTTTGTTGAGGCCGAATAAATAAGCACAAGTAGCTATTTAAAAAGCATGTTATTGGGAAGAGATAAGAACAAGGAAGAAGGAAGAACAATGGCTCAACCAAAGCTTTAAATAGTTATAACTGTAATTCAGTTGAACGGTATGTGACCCTTACAGATTGTTCATAAACATTCATGACATTTGTTTCAAGACTGTGAATTGGAACTCAGACAAAGCCTGCTGCTTCCTGTCTTGATTAACTGCTGGTTAAATGGCCAACATTTAATTTGAGTCAACAACTGATAGTGAACTTTCACAGTGCTCTAATTGGTGTACCATGACAGTAACCATTTCAGAGACTTGTCTTTTTAATAAGCAGAAATCAATGGAAATATTTACTTTGGATCTTATTCTCCCTAATTTGCATTTTTCCTCTTTCTCACTGTTCAAAGGGCTATGTTAAGAGTTTTAGATATGACCAAACAAAAAAGCCCCTGACTGTGAGTTGCAGTATTGAATTGAAATAAAGACCTCAAAATAATTGACTTGAAAGTAACAATTGTTTCAGCTTAATTGGAAAATTGGATATGAGTAGGGTAAATTTTTAATTATTCTTATATAAATTATCATGCTACTTTTTCCTCCTTTTTTTTTTCTTTTTATTAAAATGTTGTACAGATACATAATTTGATTTTTAGTTTGTTTTTATTTTATTTATAATAAATATTGTGTTATCTGTAGTGGTGAGCAGCTTGTTTATATCTTGACAGTAGATTAAAATTTCCCAGTAACAACTATTTAAATAATTTTTCCTCTGGGTACTCCACAGAGCTTTGTTAACTGAAAATATCTGTTGTACAAAATAGCAATGCTTTACTGTAAATACACTGCAATGCCTTATTTACAGCACTGTTTGTCATGCTCTGTGGTTTTATAAATAGATTTTTCTTTGACCTCAAGCATGTAACTAAGATGCAGACAGCGAGTGGCACAGACGACTTGGTTTTCAGACTTAGATATGCTATCATGTGATGCTTTGGCTTAAAATAATTTTTAGGATTTATCTTTTTTATAATGTCTTTTTTATAACGTCTTGCGGATTTAACAGTTTCAGAGAGCGAGTCTCCAGTGCTGAAAATGTATTTCCACAGGAACAGATTGTATGTATGATCTGTATGCTGATCACCTCCAAGAGCACTTTCCTCTGAATATCCATGCCACCTCAGGAGGAACAATTTGCTATTTGAAGCTGACTGCACTGGTGGGCCATCTTATCCGCCTCTCAATAGTATCCCTTCAGATTGAAGCAGATAACTGCATCACTGACTCTCTAACAGTTTATGACTCTCTGATGCCAATCAAGCATAAGATACTATACCAGTGAGTATATGTTTTCATTGACAGTTTTTTGGTTGCTTTTTTTTTTTCCTAATGAATTCTCATCTGCATTTTTTACAGTTCTAGTTTTGTTTTGTCAAAAATACTCTGATCCTTGTGTGTTATGTCTGGTGATTATTTTTTTTTTTGCTTACAAAAGTGGAGAATTTGATTTTACTGATAATTTGATAAATAATACAGTAAAATGTTTTTCAAATTCTTTATTCTTCTACAAGAGTGCATCTTCACCTAGGTACAGAACCTACAAGAAGTTCAGACATTACTGGGAGGAATTTTTCTCTTTATCAGGAAACGGATGTTAACTGGAATAAAATGTAAAAAATTTCCTCCTCTAAGCAAATTTTTCTTCTATATCAAGACTAGCACTCTGCATATGAGCACTGAAGTTCTAAAACTAATTATTTAGACACTTGCATCCACTTACCACTTCTGAGCTTTTTCATTAGCTGCTCTGTTTGAGTAGAGGGTTATTAAAATCTAGTGGAAGATGTGATGGGTTGAGGGATGTATACCTATTTTTCTTTTTTCTTTTTCTTTTGTTAGATTGTGGGGGGGGGTTGTTTGTTCTTTGGTTTTTGTTTTTATGTTGTTGTTGTTTGTTCTTTGGTTTTTGTTTTTTTGTTGTTGTTGTTTGTTTGGTTTTTTTTGGGTTTTTTTGTTTTTTTGTTTTTGGCCCATTATGCTTGTTTGAAGGTTTTTTGGTTTGAAACTACAGGTAACTGATCCCACAGGGCTCTGTTAGACCTAAAAGGCAAGACAGCACCTCCATCAAGTAGACTGAGACCTCAGTGTTTTGACTCCTGAAATCCTTTTCTCTGGCCTGGCAGCATGTGTATAAGCCTCAAAAAAGAGCACTGGCTTTTCAAACCTCTTTGAGAGCTGTCCTCCAGTGATCTGAATCAGTCACTGACTTGTCTATAAAATAACAGATGGTATTTACTTGCTGGTATCTCTAGAGGACTGATGATGTCTATTTGGCGATGCATATGGAAAGTAATATTTATTTTTTTAATGATTGGCTCAGGTTCTTAATTTCTGACTTGCAGAATAACTTGCTTGTCTTTCCCACTCCCCAGTTATCAGCTAAATCTATTACCCTAATAAAATAATTTTTCTCTTTCTATAAGCCTTTCTTTACTATTGATTTCATTTATTTCTGCTTGGAATGAAGGCTCAAAGTCAGTATTATCTCCTAGAGAGGACCTTTTTTTTTCTTCATGTTTGTAATTTGTTTCTTTTATAAGAATTGACTTTCCAATATTTGGTTTCTAACTAGCCTTGTAACAGATAATTTTGTGTTTAAGAGGCGTGGATTTTTTTACTAGGCTTTGAAGGATGTAAGCTCTGCACCAGTAGCAAATTTCTGCACAGAATAAGAGTGATGTGTTGGGGTTTTATTTTGGTTTTTGTTTGTTTCTTTGTTTGCTTTTATGAATTGCTTACCTATGTACTCTCTTCTCCCACAGAGCTTGTGAACCAGCTGATTCATTGGTGTCACTTGTGTCCACAAATAATCTCATGCTGGTAATGTTTAAGGCAGCACAAATAAAGGAACAGAAGGAATTCCATGGATATTTTGAGGTTATTACACAAGAAAGTAGGTTTGTTCTGTGTTTTGAAATATGTTTATTATTTCTGTGTAAGATCCCAAAGTGGCTATCGTGTTCCAGAGTGTGGATAAATGACTCCTGTATCTCAGTTTCTGTTTTTCTACATGCCTGTCTCTCTCCTTCATCTGCATTACGGATTGTCTGCCTTCCCCTTGAGTAATTTTATGTGTCCAGCTTATCTGTACCAAAGTGAAATACGAAGGTAGAAGGCTGAAACCTGCCCTGGCTGAACTCGGTTGGTCAGGGCTGCAATGTACCAGTAGATGGAGTTGTTATTCCGGGTGTAGCACTGCTCTGGCCTCTGGCTTGCTTTGGGACTCGATGATGTTACAGCTGAAAGGTGTTCAGCACTCAAAACCATTTTCAGCAAATAAAATGTCAGTATCTCAGCATTTTCTATTGATATCTGCCTTCTCATTGACTCAAAGGAGTAAGTTATGCTTGGGCGTCAAGTCCATCTTTTTCTTTTTTTCTTTAAAGCAAAAAATTTTTTTCCTCTTAAGATGTGGTTTGATCATCATCAAAAATAGCACAAGGAGAGACACACAAATAGCACAAAGTATAAAATCTAATTCAGTCTAATGCAAGCTGCTCAGAAAGATGCTTCATCTTTTCCATGAGCTAGAAATGTGCCTAGATGCTAAGAAAGTCAACACCATCCTGGTTGGTGTCAGGAATAATGTGGCCAGCAAGACTAGGGCAATGTTTGTCCCCCTGTAGTCATCACTGATGAGGCCTCACCTTGAATACTGTTCTCTGCTTTGGCCCTCCCACTACAAGAAGGACCTTGAAGTGCTGGAGTGCGATCAAAGAAGGGCAACAAAGATGGTGAAGGGCCTTGAGAACAAGTCTTATGAGGAATATCTGAGGGGCCTGGGGTTGTTCAATCTGGAAAAAAGGAGGCTGAGGCTTTATTTTTCTCTACAACTACCTGAGAAGAGGTTGTACTGAGGAGAAGGTTGGTATCTCCTCCCAAATTACAAGTAATAGAACAAGAGGAAATGGCCTCAAGTTGTGCCATGGGGGGCTTACATTGGCTATTAGGAAAAATTTATTCACAAAAAAGGTCATCGGGCACTGGAAGGGGCTGCCCAGGGAAGTAGTGGAGTCGCTATCCTTTCAGGTATTAAAAGACTTGGTGCAGAGGGACACGGTTTAGTGGTGGACTTTGCAGTGTTCCAGGTTAAGGATTGGACTTTATGAGCTTAAAAGTCTTTTTCAGGCAAAATCTTTCTATGATGAGGGTAATTAAGCATTTAAATACCATCAGAGGAGTAAGTGATGATTTCTCCATCATAATCATAAGTATCATCATCATAAGTAACTTTAATTTCAGAGCTGTTGTTTTGGGTTGGTTGGTTTAAATTCAGGGCTGGGTTTTCTTGGTGGTTTTGTGTGTATAT
Organism: Florisuga fusca; assembly: GCA_038090715.1. Taxonomy (NCBI): domain Eukaryota; kingdom Metazoa; phylum Chordata; class Aves; order Apodiformes; family Trochilidae; genus Florisuga; species Florisuga fusca. The sequence goes on along the minus strand of JAAWXA010000004.1, from coordinate 43,017,685 downwards.
TTTGTTTTTAGTTACTTCTTTAAATGTGTTGAGCAGTCATAAAGAGAGTTTGGCTTTTAGGAGGCTGATTGGATTAACATATTGTTATTTTTTTCCTATTCCTGGCTTCATTTTAAGACTAGAGATTATTATGTACTACTGCAGTGTGGGTGTATTAGTGTGCAACACTGTTCACTGATACTTTTTACAGGACTGATTTCAGTGAAATAAGTAGTATAAATTTCACAATGTTTTCTCTTGGTCCTGCAAGCATATCTACATTTTACACCCATTTTCTGTCTGCATCATTGAGAAGGGTGGATCAGGAAACCAGACAAATGTAACTCCTAAACTGCCTTGTTTTGCAGTGGAATAGGGATAAATCTGGATGCTTAACCCACTGAGTAGCTTTGGTGGATGTATGTTAATATTTACCATTTTTTCATTCAGTTTTTTTCTTCCTAGGGTGTGGAAAAACAATTGAGACAGGAGAGAGAGTTGGCTATGAAGGGAGAATCACAAGTCCCTATTACCCAAGCTATTATCCTCCAAAATGTCTTTGTGCATGGAACTTCCAGGTAATGTGAATCTCTTTTTCTCTTAGGCACTGTTCCATGTTTTGGGCACGCAAAGCCTGTAAGCATAGCAGAAACAATTTCATAGGGAGGAACCTGCATCCTTACAGATGTGGCAGCTAATAGATATGACATAGCTAAAGAGCTGGCTGTGCTATTTGCTGGTTTTGGATTTTGCTTTGGTTTTGTGTCACTTATTCTTAGGAAAGAAAACATAGCTCCCAAGCTGTCCTATTATAAAGGTGAAGTTTTGACATTTAGCCTGCAGAATTACTTCATGGCAGAGAACATAAAACTTTACTGTTTTTCATTCCCCTCTTCCTACCCCCAAAAATTTGGAAAAAAAAAAAAAAGCATACACAAAAATTTATCCAACATAGTCTATTTTGCTATGCTAAATAAACTTAATTTTTGTCTTCTAAGATGGGTCTGTCCTACCAATGTAATTCCACAGGCTCTTTCTCTTGTTAATTTTTTCTGCATTTTTTCAGGCACTTCCTAGAAAGCATACGACAAAAAGTTTTGCATTTATTTAAAATAAACAGTTTTCTCATGCCTTGTCTGATGACATTAGTGTTTCCCTATTGATGCTGCTAAAATATGATCTTTGACTTTTCATTTGCCCTTTATTATTTTCCTCTCTAAAAAATATGGCAAGGGGTATGGTGCAGTCCACTCTTGACCCATCTTTATGTTTATGCTATTGATGTCTGATTGAGCTAATGGCTGCTCCACTGAATCACACCAATCTGAATGAAGTCTAGCTAGCCAAGATCTACAGCTTCTTCCTCACTACAGTTTCTCACTTAACGTGGGCAACCCCCAAGACTAATTTCTCAAAAGAGTTTCATTTCCCAGCAGTTCAATGCTGAAACTTCCCCCATTTTCCAATTAATGTTTTTTTGTAAGAGAGAAGGATCCATTTCTGGATTCTAGAACTGAACCCACCTCTGGTTTTGAAGCCACATTGCCTTGTCTTGCAAAAAGATCCTGTTCCTTTTGATAAAGGGAATTGTAATTAATTGTGAACCCTCATGATATCCCACCAGGCCTAAAAATCATAGTGTAAACTATATGTAAAATGCCAAAGAATGCTTGGCTGAGCAGAAGACTACAGTACTGTGGTAGAAAGTGTCACAGGTAGTCAGTGCAGCATCTTAGCTAACAGTCTGCTGGGGCTGTGTGTCCCTACACAAGTAAATCTAAATGTGTTTGAGTGCTCTGATCTTGATACAAAAGCTGCTTTTCCTGGCCCCTGGCCTTTTGAAGGTGAAAGGAATGTTGGCTAGAGGGGGAGAAAGCCTGCAGCTGTGGTGAGGCTTTGCCAGCCTTTGCTTTTACTCAAGACTGAATAGCTGGCAGGTGTCTCAAGTGGTAGCTGTTGAGCAGGCAAAGTCAGCACAGCTCCATGAGAGTAGCATTGCCAAGCACCCTATTTGCTGATAAATCTAAAAACTTCTGTCTGCTATGTCCACAAAAGTAAAAGGAAAAGAAGACTGCTTTCATTGTCTGTCTTGCTTACAACAGACTCCACAGAAGAGCCTTGGTATAGCTCTGAAGTTTCATAACTACACCATCAGTGAGAAGAATATTAAAGGCTGTGAGCGAGGATGGTGGAAAATTAATGAGCGCATGTAAGTACTTCTGCAGGAATTATTAAACTCACATTATCCAAATAAACCTGCCCATCACTATTGCACCTCACTCAGAGAGTTTCCACAGGAATATTTCACTGGTGTCTCTTACCATTCTTGCACTTTGACTGATGAGGTAACTGTATATTTGCAAAATTTGCTATTGGAAAATAACAGAAAGATGAAAATAAGAGTCTTTGGTTATCTCTGGAGAGAAAGAAATGGGTAGAGTCAGGTGAAGGTGGATGTCCTGTGGACCCTAAAATAATCCTTTGTATCCTGGAATCACTAAACAAGGTCTGGTAAAATTCTTTTCAGTATAACTTAATTCTCTAATTGCTCGTGAGGACACCAAACCTAATTAATTTCTCTGTGAAAACTATTGCAATGAGATTATTGGAAACAGATATGTAACTGCTTCCACATTCAGCCATTGGAAAGAGAAACCTAACAGATTAACTCCCAAGGTAGCACTGTATTTCATTAGTGTTTTTAATTAAAATATTACTATTGTTCTTTTTTATTAAAATACAGTTGCTTTCCCATGCACATTGTCCAGCCCTTCTCCCCCTCAATTTTTAAAGCAATCTTTAATCACTGGTTGATGAGGCAATGTTTAGAATGTTGGAATTTTAGAAATTTTTAAAAACTTTTTTCAAAGGGAAACTTCATAATATCAAACTTGAAACTGAATTTCTGACTTACTGCTGAAACTAAGAAAAGTCAGTCAGGCTTGTAAGAGCGTGACTGAAAGAATTATAGAGAAGAGAAAAAACTTTATTCTTTGATACCCTATTGTACATACATAGAGAAAAGTCAGTTTGTCTGAAGCTCCTAAAATTGTGCTGCCAGAGTAGATGGGCACATAAAAGCACCAGTCAAAAAAGACAGCATTTGATGTGTTTATGGTTTTTTTTCTGTGTTCTTTTTATGGCACAATTGGAAATATTTGAGATATTAAGGATAGCTGTGATATGAATCAAATAGAGGCAAAATCTGAAGGGGAAAAAACAACTATGGCTTCATACTCTAAGGATTCTTTATATGAAAGAGCAGCTGTTCAATAAGCCTACCAATTACACATTTCAGAGAATCAAATGCTCTTGATTTCTGTTTCAAGATGCTGTTATTATAAGTAGACCAAGACAAGCTGTCCTTTTAAAGTGTGGTTTTTTTCACTGAAAAGGCTTTTGAACCTACATGATTTCTGTTCTGTGCCTAGTTTCCATTAAAAAAAATGCTTCAAAGCATGAAACCTCATGATTCTATTCCTCCACCTCCCCACCCCCAAGTTTTATTGTTTAATGAAATGGTGCAGGACCCCAACTTTTCAGCTTTCTGCAGTAGCAGATTATAGCATACATATTCTGCTGTCTTAGGTAAAAAGGGTTAAGAATCTTCAGGAGACTGATCTTGGTAAACAAAGGCAGCTACTATGAAGATGGTGTGGATTCCCTCAAACCTTTAGGGGCAACCTTATCTATCCAGAGACACTGAACTCAACCATGTAGTTCTTTCTTGTCTTTCTTCCAGTGAACATATGACAGTTCCTCTGCCTGCTCAGAAGAGTTACAGATGAATTGCTTTTGCCAGAATTCTCATAGGCAGGAATATCAGCAAGTCTCAATGAGCAGCCTGTGAGAGGTTTATGTGAACAAAGAGGTTGTTAGTGTTTTATTTTTGTTAAAGCCATAGGCACAACATCCCGTTGCCTCTGCTACTGGATACATGTATCTAATAATCCCTTGAAAAGGTATCCTGCTCTCTGCTTTAATATATGGGACAGGATTTCCTTAACTATTTTCTCTTCACAGCAGTGGCACAGAGTTACTTATGGTAATATGTAATCTGTTTTCGTGTTCTTTGAGTTAATTTTAACTTCAGATTGTGATGCACTGCCATCCAGCCAGTGTGTCAAGTGTGCCAACAATCAATAGAGCTGCCTCTGCTCTTAAATCTGTTTAAACTGATAACTACTTTTCTTCACAGGAGTGTTAAAGCCAGATGTGTTCTCATAAGTGTTTCATTTCTGGGGCATTTGAGTGGAACAGAGGAGAAGATCCTTGTTTCTACTTGTAGAACAACATAACATATCCATGTCCAGTGGTTTACTACATTTAAAACTGTTTCCAGTTTTTAAAGCATGATCCAGAAGCCTTTCTCTGTTAAAGAGAGGGTTTTTTAGGTTTCTTTCTTGGGGGTTGTTTGTTTTTGTTAGCTAGAATAACATCTAAATGCCAGCTGCAACATCTTTGACATCTTTGATGAAAAGAACAATAGAAACGTATTAGAAATTAATGGAATAAATGCTGGCATCAGGGAGCATTTAAATTTCTCTGAGTTAGGTGGCATCTAGGCAGAAGTCCAAGGAAGCTTTTTGCCAAAATGGCAGCTTAAAGTCGATGTGCACCTAAGGGATTTTTTTTTTTTTTTTTTAAAATCTAGATTAGTAATTTAAAGACGTGCCTTTCAAAGGTAAAATTTCAGAATGTTAGTGGTGGATGAAGGCTGGGCTGGGTGACTACTTAGAAATGTTTTTAGCTTACCTAAATCTATTCCCTTCCACTTCCAAAGCAGTTGGACAAATTTTATCGCAATGTCTTTGTACACTATTCTTTTGGGGAGGTCCTCAAGATCAGAGCAGCTAAATATGCTCTCCAATGTGCTGGCATCTCCTCCTCCACCAAATTTAATTAAGTCTTCCCAAAAATTCAGATCTTCCGAAAACAGATATCAGAAATGATGCTAAAAATACCCATGTTTGTCTTAATAAATTTATTCATGACATCTCCATTCTTCTAGGCTTTCTGGCAAAACATTCTGCTTACATGTGTGTGTTCAAGAAGAGTTGGGACCTGCATTTTGAGGAATTAGAATACTGCTTCAGATTTTGTCACTTATTAAAGTGTGGCAGCTGACTGTACTGCTTAATTTCAGTGATGTTGGCATTGAAATTGTATGTAAGGCAAATTGTATGTAAGGCAATTTTGATGTCAAGACTTCTCTAGAACTCCACTGAATGCTTTTAGGTACTGCGGTTATTACGTTGATCATCAAACGGTCTTCCATGTTGCAAGTTCCACTGCCAACATTGAACTTCAGTGCAGTTCAGAGGTCTCAGAGAGGCCACTTCTGGTGGAGTACGGCAGCTACAACATCAACCAGCGTAAGATGGTTTTGTCATTTTCATTTCTCATCTTTACATTTCAAACCTCTGAAGCAGCGTTTTTCATGTCCAGTAGGACTTAATTAGATTTATGCAGGAAAATTGTTGAGTTTTTGCTTATTTTCTTTTCTAAGCTTACTAAGTCAGGTGACTAGTAAACAGAGAGCCTCTTCTAGCTCATCAAGCATGTGCAGTTAAGATTTTGTGGGTGTGTGCGGTGTGCTCTGGTTTCCTGTACACACACAATCTGCTCTCTTCTGCACAGTCCTTAAAGCTTTCTGTGTCTATGGCCACAGTGCAGTTAATTGCAGTCTGCTCTTTCTGTTTGTTCCCATCCCCAGGTTTTTGTTTGTGGTGTTTCTATTGCTACGAAGACTTCTAAGTAATGAATGCAGAGTGACAACCAACTGCTTATTCTAGTGCTTCCGTCAGTTTAAATATTTTGAGTGCAAGCAGAAATCTGAGATGAAAAAAAATTCAGAAAGTTGATAAAGCAGTCTACCCACCGTGAGCTTTTGTCAAGTCCTGCAGCAGACAGCTGTTTACTGATACTTTTCCTTATGTTGGAGGGGGGTTGGACTAGATGATCTTTCGAGGTCCCTTCCAACCCCTAGGATTCTATGATTCTATGTTAATCTTATATACTGATGCTGTTAAAGTAGTAGAGAAGCAATGGTTTCTAGTCATAGCTACCTGGCACGTCAGAGTTTTGTGACAATAGAGCATATCCATTGCATGTGCATGGAATATGGAAAAAAATGGTAAATTCATAATTTTTTAAAAGGCAAACATTTATGTATTTCATAAGTCACCTCAATACAGGTTACTAGCTGAAGTTGTGAAGTGCTGTAAATTTTGGTTATTGAAAGCAAGACTGTCCTTTAAAAGAAAATGGCATTCCAAGTTGTTTTGTACCATGAAACACTGGCTGATTTTGTGCAGTCCTAGCATAGTGCCTGCAGTACATATTGCAGTGACTGCTGAACTGGAACTTTAGAGGTATTTTTTCTTCCTTTTAAAATTGTAGTTTTCAACATCTGAGCTCAATTTAAGTGCTGGCAATGCATACAGACTATTAAATTTAGATCAACTCTATCATTCCTTGGAATAGCTTAGTGACTGTGAATTGAAATGAACTGGCAATATTTGAGAAAAGGGCAATTTAAGTTTTGGTTTTGATGTTTGGTTTTGGTTTTGGGTTTTCTTACCTGCAGCATGTCCACCTGGACATTTCAAGTGTTCTACTGGCTTATGCATCCAGGAAACTCAGCGCTGTGATGGGATAAACAACTGCTTTGATGAAAGCGATGAACTCTTTTGTGGTTTGTACTCACTTACCTAGAGATCTTAACTGGAAAACCCAAGGAATGTATTCTTTGGTCTTAGAAGGCAGCTGAAACAAGGTGAATTTTTTCCTAGAGGCTGGGAAATATTGTTTCTAGCTTCCTTTGTATCTCCAGTTAAAGACTATCAGTCTCCTAAAAGCTTCATTCACAGTTAATTAACAAGGGATGAAAGTAAGAACAAAGATGGTATGGCACTGGAAAGCAAAAGAAAAAGAAGTTAGATGTGCAAAAATAGCTTTTTTTAGTTTTTCCCCCGTGTGATAAATGCTGATAATTATGCAGTTCTGTTCTATTTTGAGACCAGATATTTTATTTTCATGGGAGAATGATAATTGTGGTGCATAGAGAAGAACAGTAATAGACATCCACATTAAAAGGTGGAACCTGGGCCATTCCATCTGGGGAAATGTGTGAGCTGGGATAGCTCTTTTATGATTTACTTTCTCCATACATAATGTGGCAGTGATACTCATCCTTGTAGAGTGCAGTAAAGCTATGGAAGTTGAACGTGGGTACAGTCAGAAGGATAGTGTCAGCATTACAAGCACTCTTCCTTAGCTGATTTGACTTCTGTTTTTAAAGTTGTCCCTGAGTGGAACTGTAACTCCAGCTTCGCAATACAGGATAATCTGCTTGCCTGCAACGGAATAAGTGAGTGTGAGAATGGAAAAGATGAGCAGAACTGCACCCACAGTAAGGCTACTCTCAATTAAATTTTTTCCTCTCTGGTGTAATCTATCCGGTCCTGATGAATACTGGATGCTCTATTCAAAGAGTCAAGAGGCACTATTAAATCTAATTCAGGCTATATAAATCTGTTTAGTTTTCTGGTATGCTTATAAACAAGCTGTTATTGATTTTAAACTGCTTCTTTTTAATGAGCTCATGAACATCTGTTTCAGCAAAATACTGTCAGAGGAATTAAGTACTCTGGGTGTGGGATGGGGATCTAGGGATTTTAAAGCTTGAATCCCAGGTTTTCTCTCTCTAAACCGTAATCTCTGCAAATTATTTCCTGGATCTGTCCTACCATCTGTAAAATAACTGTTAAGAACCCCTATAAAATTAATAGTTTCTCTGGAGCAGTTTTCAGGGTTATAAGGTTAATGTGTTTAAAATTCCATGGAAGATTCAAATTTATCATTAAGGACATGAAAACTTTTAGTTGGCCATTTCTTTAACTTTTTAGAATAAATGGACACCATGACATGAAAGCAAACACAACTGGGAAGTGTTACAAATAACTTTTTAAAAGAAAAGTAATGTTTTTAACTTAGTTGACTAGACAGTCTGTATAAATGGTTAAAGGATACTTCTGTGTGTTGACAAGAAAAACAGATGGGGTTTGAGTGCCTTCATTTATTGTCAGCCACAGGGAAACAGGAAAATGCCAAGGCTGGGGCTGCAATTTAACTGAGCCCAATTGGTAAAATTATTTTTGTTATGATCTTTTTGTATTTAATACTAAAATATAAAAGAAGGCTTCTTTCCAGAGTACTGAATGTTTTCTCTTTCTAGCCTAAGATAAGCTCTACAGCTAAGTTTTTGCTTCTATATCCTTGTTCAGTAATGCTATGGGAAAGGATAGAGGGAAATCTTTGTTCAGACTCAACCAGCTTGATGCAGGCCTTAATACAGATGCAGTTCTACTTGAGTACTTTCTTCTGCTTAGAGATTATTTTAAGCCATTACTGCACATGTGAATCTTTAATCTGTGTTAAACTGAGCCAATAGTTGTTTCTTTTTCCTTCCCTGTAACTATTTCAGGTATTCCTTGCACTGACCAAACATTTAAGTGCAAGAATAACATTTGCATAAGGAAACAAAATGCAAAGTGTGATGGGACTGTGGACTGTATTGATGGAAGTGATGAAAGCAGCTGCAGTAAGTCCCTCTCAAATGTTCCTCTTTTTGAACTTGGAACTTTTTGCACAATAAAGCCTTTTATTTCTTCCTGTTTTGAAGTGGGTACAACTCAAGCAGCGGGTATTGAGTTTTTATTGCATCCTCTCAGTGAGAGTGGGGTAGTGATCAGCTATTGGTTTACTTCAGATCTGGTTGCAGAGTTTCCTAAATTCTTGTGGGAGGGTGAGTTTATTGTTATGGGGAGCCTCAGCCAGCTGTAATGTTTATTACAGCTGTGTTAAAGAGCAGGGAAACAGGGTTAATTGCAGAATTAACTGTTACCTGGTAAGGCAGTGTTTTTGTTGCCTGCAGCAGTGCCAGGTACTTCTGTTGGAGTTAGGCTCTATTTGAACTGCAATGAGATAAAAAACAGATTTTTCACTTTTCTGCTTCTTCTGGATAGGTAAGACACCAATATTTTGAAGCATTTAGTTAGGTTCTAATCTCAAATCTTCCTAAAGTAACTTCTGTACAAGCTTTTCAGGTTTGTTTGTTTGTTTTTCTTTCTTTTTTTGGTTTGTTTTTTTGTTTTTCTGCAAAGTGAAAAGGTGAATGCTACTGCAATAGCAATAAAAGGGGGTTAAACTGAATATTCTTGAGTATTTTTTCTGGCCCTCAGCTGTTTCTGGCATGCTACCCATATGTCAAATCTACCAGCAACTCCCTTGGATCCAGGAGAACATCTTAAAAGACCAGCTATATTACTTTTTGTGTTTCAAAACATTAATATTGCTCTTGACTCTTTGGCTGGGCCCAGTGCCCAGAAGCATTAACACCTGCAAGTGGCAGCGTGGGACTAAAACTCCTGAGCAGAGGCTTTATGTGCATGCACTAGGGATGTGAACGACATCCCAGAGAGGGGTCTTTCTCTGCTGCTCTACAAATTTGTGTGCAGCTTTTTGTGCTGAGATGTGACTTCTTCACGTCTAAGTAAGCAGTATGCAACATTTTCGGACTTGCAATTACTTCCATGCACCACCTGGTTTGTGAAATAGTAAGTGACCAAACTTCATGTATGTGGCTGCTGATGTAAACATTTTTCTTGTATCATTCCCATGGTTTTGGCAAGAAATAACTCTCCTGATGATGTTTAACTCAGGCTGGACAGTACCCAATAGAGATGAAGGATTGTCCATTTTTATATATTCATTTTGATACTTATTAAATCATAGGATACCTTTTCATCTCTGTTACAAAAATACCTACAGGCCAATTTCTGAGGTTGAGCTAGAAAAGAAACTATTGAACTTCCCAGGCATGTGCCTTTTTTATGGAGTCTCTTCTTGTTTCAGGAGTAGAGAAATTTCTGATTGGAGCAGAGCGAGGAAATATATTTCAAAGTACAAGATGCTTTCATGTCCTAACACTCTCACTAAAGGAAGGCACAGGGGACATGGATTATAACCTGAACTCTTCCTCGCAGGTTGTGGCAGCAGCAAGAGCAGTAGTTCCATCTCTCGGATTGTAGGCGGTACAAACACTGAGGAAGGGGAATGGCCCTGGCAGGTCAGCCTCCACTTTGTGGGGGCTGCTTACTGTGGAGCATCAGTAATATCAAAAGAATGGCTTGTGTCTGCAGCTCACTGCTTTCAAGGGACCAAGTAAGTATTCTTACCCCTAACTCTCTCCCAAGCACTGCCAACATCCCCAAACACCTTTCCCTTCCGGAGTCTGAACTGCACTGGGGTGAGAAGGGGAATTCTTTTTAAAAAGATGTTTTGTTTGTTTTCTCCTGACCAGGCTGGCTGACCCCAGAGCATGGCGTGCTCACCTGGGGATGCAAACTCAAGGCCGTGCAAAGTTTGTGTCTGCGGTCAGACGGATTGTTGTCCATGAATACTACAACAGCAGGAATTACGACTACGACATCGCCCTGCTGCAGCTGAGCAAACCCTGGCCAGACACCATGGGACGCTTCATCCATCCCATCTGCGTCCCTCCCTTGTCACACAAAGTCCGTAGTGGTGACAAGTGCTGGATAACAGGTTGGGGCCAAAAGCAGGAATCGGGTGAGTTTTATGGTTTCGGTTGAGATAATTTCATTCACAGGCAAACAACAGCTTTCAGAGCTGTGACTGTGTGTGCAGGACACCTGCTTTTGTTGCATGGCTGATGCACGCTGAAAATTATAACCTCTTGAATTTACTGTCCCATGGAAGTATGTTTTTGCACACACATGACTTCATACTCTTGGGAAAACTGACTGCTGGTCCTGTAGATCTGGAAGTCTTGTGTACTCATGTTGGTAGCCAAGACTTCCAGGGATCTAAACTTACTCTGAAATTACACGTTGTTTTTCTCCTTTGTTACTCTTGGTGGTACATTAACAATCCTAAAGAGACCTTTTGCTGCTTCCTGCTAGGTCTCCTTCCTCCTGCCTTCAGACCCCACAGGCCTGTGGTACCTCTGGTGCCAGCCCCGGCTCCCAGCTCCATCCTCAAGAGGGTGGCTTGGAAAAATGTCCACCCCACTGACAAAATGGCCACCCTAGCAATGTCCGGCTTCCCTATAGCTGGGGTAGGCCCAGCTTTCTCAGCAGCTTATCCTGAGCTCCCTCTTTGCTCATGTGAAAGCAGGAACCTTCTTTCCCTCTTACAGCCACTTTCCTGAAGCCCTTTCAGCACAAGCGTAGGTGTGAGGGCTTCCCTTGGCAGGCTGCACGGCACCACCGCTCTGCCAAGCTCCGGTTCTGCCGGGACAAGCCTGGTCCCGGGCACTTTGCCTGCACCTGGAAGGCTGCCCTGGCCTGGCCTCACCTGCCTTCTCCGGGCTGGCAGCCCTCTGGGCAGGGTGTCGCAGAGGTGAAGGAACACACTGCAGATGGTGGTTGTCCTCGAGCATTTTGACTTGATGGTCAGGGACAGAATTAACACCCGCTGAGCTATATTCAGCCTCTATATGCAAAGCTGTGGGAGAGCTGATGGTGGGTATGAACCAAGCGCAGCCACCTTACCAGAAGAGGAGGGTGGTAAGGACACGTGGTGTAGTGTCTCTCTTTGGCCTCCTGGTTAGTGTCTGTGAAATTCACACACCATGTATTTGAAAGATAAATGTGATGCCTCAAAACAAACAAACAAACAAACAAAAACAACCCAAAAACCCCAGGGATTTCTTCCCCCTCTCCCCCTCTTTTGCCTTTATCGGTGTGTATGTTTTAATTGCCCAATCAGTTTTTTAAGTATTTTTTAATGAAAGCTTTATAACATACAAGCTGCATCAGATCCTGAGACAAAGTTTCATGATCTAAACCAGCACTTGCATATCTGAATATGTTGGAGAGGTTTTGGTTACATACAGATTCTGAATACCTCTGGTGGTATTATTAGAGCTGCTGTATGGAAAGGAGGGTACAAATCAGTTTAATTATGTTTTTTTGGAAATTTCTATGTTATAGAGAAAGAGGTATTTTACCAAAACTTTCAGACATAGAGGACCAGATTTTGATATATGTCCAAGTTCTTTATGTTGCCAAAAGAGCAATTTGCATCCTGGAACTCTCACTCATAATCTTAACTTTGGATACCTCACTTTCAGTCATATTACCCTAATTGCAAGTCTTCTCTTGATGATCCAAACACTTTTGTGAAATCCCGTTTCCTTTTTAAAAAAAAAAACAAACAAAAAACGGAAATTAAGAAGGCTCAAGAAATTTTGCAAAAAGCCTGTTTGCAGACCCTCGGGATTCTGCCATTGTATTTGGTGTGGTCAAAGGACCAAGATCACATTACAGAAATGCCTGATACTTAAGAAGCTTTCTGCACTATTGCAGTTAGTTGTTTGGAATCTGGAATAACCTGAAGGTTAAAATGTATCTGTGGGTATTTTCTGGAGACTTCTTGCTTTGTATTTCAATAGATGAGCAAAATTCTAAGCTTTTTTGAAACTTTCTTCTTTCAATCTGTTTTCCAGATGATGAAGGTTCACCAGTTCTTCAGAAAGCAGAGGTAGAAATTATTGACCAAACATTATGTCATTCCACATATGGGATTATTACAGCCAGGATGTTTTGTGCCGGACTAATGTCTGGGAAAAGAGATGGATGCAAAGTATGTACGTTAGTATGCTTTGTGTAGTGTACATTGTCTTTCATTGTTGCATGATGAGGTGTAAGAATTGACTGGCAGACCAATTTGCCATGGACTTCAGTTCTGAAGAAGATCAATGCAAGAGTTCTTTATTAGCAAATCTGTCATCTGGATGTTTCCAGAGTTTTGCTGCTTTATGTGCACGAGTAACATCACAAAGTTGTGGTTGCAGGCCAAGGGTCAATCAATTCAAAAGTCCCACAACAAGTTGAAGTCAGGCAATTTTTGGCACAAGACTCTCACAGATGAAATAAAAACTGAGAAACCAGCTTGTCTTTTCAGGATCTACAGGGCTATCTGATGAGATGCAGACAGATAGGCATAAATTGTCAAATGTGTAATATTTCTGATCTGGAAATGCTGAAAGATGATAAATGTGAAGTTCTGAATTTACTGGATAGTAATAAAACTGGTTCATACACATAACATTTATATTGTATATCACATTTTATATTTTATAAAATATATGTTCTTTTATATAAGACATATTTGTCACTAAAACAGCAGTAAATTCACTGTTAAAGTAACATGAAAACTAAAAACCATAAAACATAAATTTGTTTGTTGGTCACTTGGAATTTTCAAGATTTTCTAGATTTTACTGGTCTACAGTGAAAGAAACCACAATGGCTTTAAGGGCAAGCAAAGTCTGAGGCCTTCCTAAGGAAGTATAATGCATCAGCTGCTTATTAGCAGGCTATTGACATTAGGCATCATTTTGACCAACTGGAAAACTTGTTTCTGCTGGTACCTGTATAGCTACTCAAGATACACCCAAAGAAAGGCATCATTTGGAGGTCTTCTGGCTGCATTTCTGTGGGGCAAATGATGTGTGACTGTTTCTGGAAGGTGTCAGAGTTGATGAAAATGTGGGACTTCTCTTTTATGAAAAATGCTCGTGTTGCACTTCTCTTTTGTCCCAGGAACTAAAGAAAAATTTGACCCTCTAAATGCAAAGTCTTAAATGTCAAGGATGGAAAAATTATCTTCTAAGTTAAATCTTTAACAATTTTGTGAGTCAGTTCAAGATAATCCTGCATAAAGAGCAGGTGACTTTACTTATCTCCTGATGTTACTGCCATCCTGCATATCCTCAGATCCTATAAAGTTAAAGCAAATAGTTTGTTAGCTCTAAATATAGTATATGTCTAGAAGGAAGGTATTTCTCTTGCAAAACATTTAAATTTAACCAGCTCATCCTTGATTTTTGGAAATCCTTTATTGCATCCTGTTTTTTGGCAAAGTTTAATTTGATACTAGCTTGCTTTTTTAGAAGTGTTTTGTCTACAGCAGAATCTTACAGAAAAGTATAATCTTGGTCCATGAGATTTTACAAAAACAATAGGACCCTTTTTTTTTTTTTTCTTCCTGTGTGTCTGCCAGTACATTTTTGCACTATGAAATTATACCATGCTGTATGAAACTTTGACGTCTATAACAGACTTCATTTTAACTTCCCTAATTAAAAAGACATTGTGTGCGCCTCAGTTTTCCCTGCTGGCTTGTATCTAGATGAGGCAACACTTAGGGGTTTTTTCTTTCCAAACTGAAAAAAAAACCCCAAATAGATTGGATGATCCAATCTTTTCCCATTTTCTTTTATTTTGAAAAAAGTTATAATTATTAAAATTGGTAATTTATGTATATAATTTTTTAAAAAACTTACTATTTATTTGAGTAGTTGGGGGTGTGGCCTATAAATTAATATGCGTGTTAAGTAGCAGATTTTGTAGTTAGCTGCAAGTTTGATGCTAGGAGGTTAATTGTGAATTATAAAACAAGTCCGTAAAAGGTGAGATCATTATTAGAATCTCTTAAGAGAGAGAGCTCTTCCCTCTCTTCTGCGAAAGACCAAATTTTTGATACATCTGTGCAGTTCCCTCTGCTTCAAGAAAAAAAACCCACCATGTTAAACTGTGAGTGGGAAAATACAACCACTGTTTGAATTAGTCAGACAAAGTATCTTCTGTGGAAAGTTTGTTTAAATAATCTGTATTGTAAAGATGTCAAACTCAATATGTTCTTTTTAGGGTGATTCCGGTGGACCGTTGTCATGCCAAAGAAACAGAGATGGAAAATGGTTTTTGGCTGGCATTGTTAGCTGGGGTTATGGATGTGGAAGACCAAATTTCCCTGGTGTCTACACAAAAGTGTCACATTTTGCACCATGGATTCACAAATATGCACCTTCGACCTTGTAACTTGAAAACTGTGTTGCTGGAATAAAACATGTCCTGGATGCTTTCATTAAAAGTCATATTTGGTAAAACTCTTCAGTGGTGGAAATTCTTTGCATGTCTCCCTGCTGACTCATCATTTGATTCTGGAGAACAAGTGTGAAAGTAGCAAGCAACCTTTCATCAGATCTTGGTAAAAGATGAAGAGACTGATCTTGTGATTGTTCTGTGCAGATGGATGTCTGGAGACACAGGAGGAGGTGCAGTAATAAACTTCTGTCACGCTGTGTTCATTTTCCAGGTAGAAATGAAATTCATGTGCAGCCATCTGTCAGAAAGCTTACAAAAGAGTTGACCAACTAGAGACAGAGCTTAACTCTGTCATTTCATCTGAGATATGTATGGCTCAAAACAGCAGTGATTGTGAAATAGCAATCAAGTGTTAGTATTCTGGCAAACACTGCTTTCCCTTACATTCTCCAGAAAGAACACCTGAGAGAGAGAGAGGGAGGAGAGGCAGTGCAGAAACTGAACTCCCTCCTATCAAATCAATTTTTGGAGACCAGTAGATCTTCAGGCAAGCGTGGGAAAAAACAGTTTTACTTCTCCAACTTCCATTTTAATTAACTGCATGCTTTGGAGCTGCTAACTTTCTTATATCTTGCTTTAATTTTCTCCATATTCAAGACATTCACAGTTCATCCACTTGATAATATGAGTTTTTTATCTGAAGGCAACCTTAGCAAGCTGGGTATGGTGATGTGTGTTATTGCAATGATCTTGTCCTTGCCCAAATAAAACAGATGCTTCTACCCTCTGAGAAGTATTTTAAATTGCTATGGAATTAGGTTCTCTGACTATGTATAGTTTTTTTTTTTAAAAAAAAGATATAATTCTTAAGAGATGTTGCAAGGGATGTTTTATTTTCACTAGGCTTATTCTGTGTGTTTATTTTCTATGAAGGAGGGGGAAAAATATCAGTCAACCAGCATGTTGTGTGTGTAGTGGAGACAGGCTGTTTTTAAAAAACTTGAACTAAGTCTGTCTACAGATGCTGTTTGCATTCCTGAGCTGTGAGGATTGCCTTCCAATTAATCCCTTTTCTGGTCTCCATGTGATCATTGTTGAGGTTTGTTTATTCCTTTTTTGCTCTCTGGAGCTGGGTTTTCTTGGGCCTTGTTGTTTACCGTTTGTTTGTTTGTTTGTTTGTTTTTTCCATATTTTGCTCTTTGTGTGTGTGTACTCTGCCTCTTTCTCCCCATGTATAAAATATGTTATTTCCTCACACATACTCTTGATTTTCTTATTTTACATGCAGGATGCTCTGAACTTACTGGCTTGCTGAGTTAAAACTGGTTTTAATTCCAATAGAAATGTGAATTGATTTGCAATAACATTTATTTACTCTTACAGGCTTGAGGCTGGGAAATTCACGTGGTCTGTGGAATGACAAACCTTTTGTCTCTCATAAATACTTCTGTGAATTCCAGCAGGTGTTCCTGAGGAGTTCCTGTATGTAGCTTGCTCTGCAACTTTTTACCTGTAAATTGCTTGTGAGTCTTTGTGTCATAAATTTCAAAGATTTCTGTTCTGGTATTTCTGAAAGAAATGGGTAGCCAATCTGTTTTCAAATGGTGGGATCTATATCCTATTTATCCAGTCAGGAAAACAAAGAGTTACAGTGATGCTGACTTTTCCTCCCCACCTTTTTTGATTGCAGATCAGCTGGCTCCAGCTTCAAGCAGTATGGCAAAGGTGAAATGAGAGCAGTCTGGTTTGCATGGCAGGGAGAGCAGTATGCTACTGTTTCTGTCTCTTATACA
>JAAWXA010000004.1:42912728-43000975 GCA_038090715.1 Florisuga fusca | reverse complement strand
ATAAGAGACAGGTATGCTACTGTTTTGGGTTATGTTTAAGAAATGAGGGTCATTTAGGGCCTGGTTATTAGGTTTGCCAGCACATTTGTCAGGTCATCATGGTCCGGGCTTTCCCTTCCAGCCGCATGTCTGTGTACAGCATACCAGATCCATACGACTCTGGCCAGGTAAGAGGCACCACCTAAGCTTTACAGCAGGAACACACTGAATGATCTCTCTGCCCACTCTGCTGTGGGTTGAACTCCGTTTGTCATATTCAAGTTGCTCCTAATCAAAATGATAACAATTTGTTCCCCACGCTGTGTAGCTTTAAATGCATCCCACAAACAGGCAGCTGAGAAACACAGGGCTTTCACATGTGATGTAGCTGATAACTTGAAAGATGTTATCTTAACTTAAACCTCTTAAAAAACTAAAAGGGCAATAACTTCTTTTTTTTTTTTAATTTATTTTATTAATTGATGCCTTCCCATGTCTTTCTCTAGGAATGCCAGCATATTCGCTACTGCTTGTCCTACCAAGAAAGCCTGCATCAGAAGTATTGTTTCTTCAAACGCATGAGGTGGTGTTTCTGGAGAAGATGGCTTCTGGGAATATTACTTATAGTTACTTTAATAGTTACAGTAATTGTGCTAGTCCTGCACTACTCATTCTGTAAGTGTTACATCAGTGTGGTCTGGATGGGATGGGTATTTTGCACTGTGTGAATGATTAGGATGAAAAGCTCTGCACTATGCAGCTAAGAGCATAATGCATATATAAAGGACCCTTTCCCTTCTTAATGTCTTTGCTAAGGTAACAAAATGCACAGTAGTTAGCAGTTGATAGTTGCACAAGAATAATGAAGGAATATCTTTTACCACTATTTTTTTTGTGTCTGCTTATGTGTATCATCATTCTTATAACTGTCATCTTTCCCAAGAACCTCCAGACTGTCTTTCATTCATTCACTTTTTCAAAACAGAACAGGTACCTGTTTTATCTCCTCCCTATATATCATCTTATAGGCCTTAAAATTATTTTCTTTAGGAGGATAGCGCTGCAAAAAATTTTAACAACCAAAGATTGCTAGCAGAAAGATCTCTCAATCTGAAACTCACCTTTCCTTCTGGGCACTATTCTGTCATTGTGACAGACTCAGTCCTCTGGCTACTACTGTGTGTTTCTCTTCAGAATTGATGCTTATTTATGTGGTTTTTGTTTTGTTTTGTTTTTTTTACTGGGTGTGCTGATTTTTATTTTCTTTTTCTTTTTTTTTTTTTCTCCTCAGCTCCAGCTTTCTCCTTTATGTATATTGGTGGAAGCGTAGAAATTCCTAATTTGACTTATACAAATGACCTCAATAATCCAAAGTCACAGAAATTCCTCCTGCAAGCAGAAGCAATCCAAAATTATGTAAGTTCCCACATAAGTGTAGCAATAGCAATAATATGTATTACAGAATCAGGCTGAAAATGAAAAGATTCCAGTTACAATTATTTTTCTTTTCTGCAAAATTACAAGTTTAAAACTAGCAAGTGCTTTGGCAGTTTATAGCTTTAGGAATGTAGCTAGACATGGGAGGTTTTGTGTCTCAGAGTCAAGACAACATGTCCTAGGTAATAAAAGTGGAGGTTTCAAAGTTATGGACAAATTAGGAGCATGTGTTTTGTTTTGTTTTACTTTACTCAAATGTTCTTCCTTGCTACATTTTTCTCTTTGATCTCTTTTTTTCTTTTAAGTCTTATAGCTCAAGTTCAATGCTTAACTTCTTGTTTTGTTTTCTTTGATTTTCCCTTATCCCTCACAACAATGCTTGCTTTCTTGCACTTCTTATGGGAGTTCCTATTTATGAGATCAATTCTGTTTCCTGGGTACATGTGAGCAGCAGCCTTAAACACAAAGCAGTTCTCTGTTACACTGTATTTGCCAAAAGAGCTAATCTAGTATCTCAAAGCTGCTTTGTGCACAGCCAATACACGTTGCTCATGTCTGGACTATAGGCCAAAAATTCAAAGACAAAAGAAAAAAAAAAACCAATGTGTTCATAAAAGCTTCTTTTTCAAGGCTAATAATCAAGAGTTATGTCAATGGTCTTAAAGGGAAATAATTTTTAGTGAAAAGGAATATTTTTTTAGTGGAAAGGAACGCACGTTTATGAACCTTTGATATATTTTGTGAACATAATAGTACTTGTGAGATGGAGGGGAGAAATTAAGGAGGAAGGCAGGAATAAGATTAATATTTCAAAAAATATGGCATATATTGGCACTAAAATAACACTTTTTACAATTTATTTTGCTATTACTTAACTGCCAGTTTGCAGAATCCTATGAGTCTTCATCCTTGGGAAAGTATTACTTGAAGTCTGTAGTGGCTGCTTTCAGGTAGGTTCTGTCCCAGCATGTGGTATAAATTTTAGATATTCAATTGTGTTTGTCTTGCTCTTTTTGTGTATTTTAAATTAGTTATCTGGAAGAATATGCAATTCTTTGTAACAGAAAATGAAAAATGCAGAAATGCACTTAAGTATGTGATCTAACAGCTAAGCTAATAGTGTGAATTCTGCCTTGGTCTGTAAAATCAGTGAGAGAAATGAAGACTAATTAATAGTGCCTTGGTTTATGGATTACTTTGTAGCCTATTTATTTGTCTACTTTTTATTCTTGAAAGCAAATTTCAGCAGGCTTTTTTCTCTACTGCTTGCAGAATCTTATATTGTTTTTGTCTATTGAAAAGAAGTTTCTTTCTAACTTTTCAAAACAAAACATTAAAAGTATAATTTTGGGTAGGGCACTCTACATAAGCTCCATCTGAGATAGGTAAATGCATTGAGCAGATAGACAACACTATCCTGCTAGGATTTGAAAACTTCTGGAAGGTGTGTCCATAGGCCATTTTGAAAGGAAAGCTGTGATAGACTCTCTCTTTAAGTCACTGAAGTGATACTTTCTACATACATCTTATTTGTTTTAACAGTTGTGTAAAATGTTCTACCAGTGTATGGGCATAAAGTTATATTGATGTATCATGTGAGATACATTTAATAACTTCAAAAATTTTCTAGAACTATAATATAGTCTTAAGAGTATATGATTATGCAGCAGGGATGGAAACATCCACTTTCCCTAAAATTATTGTAAGAATTTTCTGTAAGGTGTAGTTACTGTTTGAATAGCATTTTTTAAAGTATTTCTACAGTGTAGAAAAAGCAATTGTTGAATTTTTGAGAGCCCTTTTTGTCAATGTGTTCTGCTGCAATTTTTTGCACATTAATTCAACTGTGTGAATCAGAAATGCAGACTAGTGGAAAGCATGTCCAAAATATTAATTGGAGTGTACTTATGATGTGTTTTTTCCCCTCCATAGTGAAGGAGAGTCTGGACTTCGAGCTTACTACTGGAATACATTTTGGGCACCAAAATATATCATTGCTGCTATTAAAAAATTAACCCCAGTGGAGCAAAAAGAAATCAGTAGTAAACAAGCAGCTCCTATGAACAGGTCTTCTGGGGAGGAAGATTTTGATCTCATTACAATGGAGCTTTTTGGTAACAATGTACCTGTCTTTTAATACCTATTATGTCTATTTTTCTTTCTTCAGTTTGTGTCTTCATTTTGTGTAGCTGATAATTTTTACATTTCAGTTTCAGATTCCACAGAATATGATGTGATGTTAAAATCAGGTAATTATTCTTCGATCCCAGCTAATATCACTTTGCGGAAAAATAATAAATCCCGTAACATAAAAATGGGAGTTTTCCAGTTAGTCTTATACCTGTAGGGCCTACCAAGTAACCAGACTAGGTACCTCCCTGGCCTGTGCTTCACATAAAGGCTGAGATAAAAATGCCTTACAGCTTTTATTCTAGTATTCTTTCTAGAAAAGTTGAAATGCATTTATTCTCACTGAATCACAATGAGCTGTGGCACCTATTCTCGGCCTCTTCTAAAAAGCTACTATATAACATTATACATAATTTATTTGCCATTTGACCAGATAATGTGGTTTTCATAGTTAGTGGTCAGTCAGATACTGTTGTGCTTTAGATCCCTTGGCCTGGTTTATCCATATCAAGCACATCTCAAAATTGGCTTCATATTCGTAATGCCCTTGTTGCATGCAGAAGGATGAATAGGAAATGGCAAAGAAAGCAGTAGGTTTTAAGCAGATATGATGGCATTTACAGCCAAGTCCCCTCCTGCTTGCTGAGTGTATGGAGAGCCAATGGTGGTGAGTTTTTTGTGCTTCCTCGAAAAAGGAAATAGGGTTGTACAAGTACAGGAAGAAGAGATGATAAGTGGTCAGAAGTGCAGGTAGGTCATTGTTGCCACCTCTTCTGAAATTTTACCCAATAACTTATCTTTCAACTTAACAGTTTTTCAGCCACTGATCTCGCTTCTTTTGTACAGCAGTATCCTTTGACCTGTATGCCAAGCCAGGTAACAACAGGACTCTAACTCTGATGAATCCCAAAAAGTCTTTTTATCAATGGAGACTGCGAGTTCCTTCCAATTGTGTGGTGAGACTGGTAGTTACCTCTTCTCATGGTGTCACTCCAGAGAGCTGTGCATCACACCACTTATCAGTATATGATTTCCTTCTTCCTCTGCAGAACAAGATCATCACAAGGTACATGATAGTACAGAACAAAGATGTTCAACTGGGCTCTACAGAAACTCTCTGTGACACAAAAATTATAGCAAACAGGTTTCTAAAATGTAAGATTCCAAATACAACTTAATTAAAAATCTTGCACAAGGTTATAAAAAGGCCTTCCATATCATTCCCCGCCCCCACAAAAAATTATAAATTTCTGTGGATTTTATTTTACGACTGATCTTTACTGGTTTCAATTTCATGCAGCTTGAATGGCAACTCAAAAAAAATAGACTTGAATTTTTTTAGTATATTGTATTCTGTTACTTTACTACCCATGTTTTATAGCAGTCCAATCACAGGAAAATTCCTGTTCATAACAGAGGTGTTGTGTCTATGGAAGGCTCCATGCCCAGAGTCACTGTATAATCCATTTGCATAACCAAGAGCAGATGATGCTGCAGACTCCAGTGCCCACAGTGCTTCAATTTTTTAGAGTAAAATTTCTTCCTATTTTCATTAACAAAATAAACAAGTTTTAGTATTGGAGGATGGGGGATTTCAAGGGTGGGGATTTTGGGTTTATTTAAGAACTTTTAGAAAGAGGTAAGCTGAACATGCAAATTTAGTTAGAAGCACCTGAAACACACATATTTAGTCACAATTTAACTTACTTCAAATCAGTTAGTAGTCCTCTTCAGCTCTATTAACAGACTTTTGTCTATCTCTTTATACAACAAAGTACAACATGCAAAGTCGTTGCTGGCAGACTGTCAGAAAGCCAGGCATGGAGTGAGCACAAGGTCTCATATGGTAGCATAGCATGGAGAATCCTGTTCCTGATGCTGGGCTGCATCTGCTTTGCTGCTAACTGAGGGTTGTTGCCACAACTTTTACTCCGTTGTTGCATTATTAACAATAGCTCAGCTTTTTGGGAACCAGAAGTCTTTCCTGTCATGTGTGTGAAAACACCTGGAAGCTAGAAAAACCAGCATGGGCATATGATGTAACATGTTCAGAGAACATCCATACAGTAAGCTGTTAGAGAGTTCAGGAATGATAGACATCAAGACACAAAGAGCTGGAACAAAATTTCATGATGGAAATGATGTTCAGAGCCCTGTGGCACCTCTACTCTAGAAGTAGCTAGTCACATACTTAGGGCAGATGCAGTAGAACCAATAACATCTTCAAATCCATGAGTGCTGGGAATATAGCTGTTTTTCCCTGACATCCAGTTTTAGTATCACACGTGATGACTAAAAAGATTTGCAGCAGTTTCTATAAACTGCAGTCGTACAGCCGTTCGGTGACAAGCATCAGCTGAGACAGTGAGATGTACTGTGAAAATAGGTGTCTCATGTGGGCAACTCCTCTTACATCTGCTTGCCTTGCTCTTCTGATGAGACAGTGACAAAATGTACAGCTAGAGGATAAGCCAGGCTTTCAGCTGTGTAGAAGATCAAAATGCTGAAGGATTTCCTCATAGCCAAGTGTTGAGGTGACTCAAGTTGTTACTTTTATAAAGGATTTGACAGGTATTGTAACAAAAAGGTTTAATAATGGTTTCAAAAGAGAAGGTAGAAATTCCATCCTTAAGAGAAGGATAATTCCATTTTCTCATATCACATGAGATGGGAGCAGGAGATAGTCTGCTAAAAGCAAGTTTAAAAAAATTATTTTATACTACCACCCTGGGTCACTGTGATAAGTCAAAAAAATTCATACAGGGATGTGGTGGAAACACTCTTACTGTGAGCTCTGATCTTAATGGTTTTAATTTACTGTATATATAAAAGATAAATCTGCTTGACATTTTTCAAATGCAAATTTGTAAATTAATGAAGAGAAATAAAAAAATACACTGATTTCAAAGTGACAGTGAGTATCCAAGCTTCAGGACAGAAATCAACATGTTATTTAAAGAAAAGGACAAGACAAAGAAATAGTTGCCATGCATGGGACTCTGCACCTTGTGACAGCTTTTGTGATATGAAACTAAGGTGAATAGTAATGTATTGGTAATACTTTGGGCTTGTTATTTGTTGCATAGGTGTTGCACAACACTGCTGCACTGGTGCTTGTGGCTTTTTCAGTGCTATGCAATCTGGCATTGCCATTTTGATGCTTCTACAGGTCTGAAAACTCCAGGGTAACTGCTAGGCAAGAATATCTGTGATATCCACCCTTAGTGACTCAATTTTCTAGACTCAGACTCAGTTTTTCTAGAAAAACCGTAGCCTCCTGTATAGTACTAACTGACTGGAACAATAGAAGGGAAGTGGTAGCCAGGGGAATACTTCTGAAACACAAATGAGTAGATCAGTGTTAATTCTGCCTAGGTCTCAACAAAGATGACAGGAATGTGGGAATTTTCAATGTGTTTTTTTAATTGCAATTTTTGTTATATTTCAGATGGTGTGGATCTGGGGCCTGGAGTCCTGTTGTACGCTTAACATCATCAAGTAATGTCATGTTGCTCACCTTCTCATTGGACCGAAGAGATGAGAGCAACATACTAAAAGCTCACTTCCAAGCCATTCCTAAAATCAGTAAGTAATTGACAGAAACAATCATCTGATGTAAGCACCCTTATTCCTCTTCTTGCATCTAAAAAAAAGTTGATATTGCCTGAACATATCTATGGGGAGAGAATGTTGGCTTATATATTGTGAATTATGATTTTGATCCACATTTTAAAAACCTGAGAACTGAACAAAGAATAGTGAACATCCTTTGGTCTGGGAGATTTTTTTTTGATTCCTGATTACTACCAAATCCAGCTCTCTCAGGCACTACTCTTATGACCCAGGTAACACTGAGCAATGGGAACGGAGCAGCCTGCCAGATAGCAGTACAGGCAGTATGTGTCTATCCAAATCTAGATAACGCCATTGGCAGAGGAGTACTTTTCTCAGTTCTGGCAATCCATCACCAGCTCAGGGGATGCAGTTTTAATGAAAAATGAAAACAAGAACAAATAATGGTAATATGTCTTTGATCCTTTTCTGAAAGTACTGTTCAGTGTAGTTAAATGCGTAAGGAAAAAAAAAAAAAAGTATATTCAAGGCCCAAGACATATATTTCAAAGCTATGGGGTACTATGAATTTTGAGGGTGTTCTGGTTGACTAGTTGAAATATTTTGAATTATGATAAACCTAGTATTTTATGAGAGACAAAGGGGTCTCACAAATGGAAGTTTACCCACAGTTCCTTGACAAGGTCTAAGTGGAAGAAATTTGAGCATTAAGGAGTGAATATTCTTTCACTTGTGGAACAAATCTTAGGGGAGAGCATGTGCAGAAACTTCACAGTTTACACATTTCAGTTTTACATCTATGAGGATGATGTTTAAGCAAATACTCATTCCATGCACATCACAGATTAGAATTCCTTCATTGTTTTGAAGATGGGCACTTCAAAAGGTATATAGTCCAGATATTGCTACAAAATTTTTGCATTTTCAAAATTGTTATAATTTCTATTCATGTTTGCATTTGCTGTGTTACCTAAAGGAAACAAAATGCACTAAGGAGTGTCTGTCTGGGAGAGTTCTTGGTGGAAAATAAAACCTCAAAGACATGCAAATGCAGCAATTTTCAAACAGAGAACTGATACAAAAGCTTCCTGGTTTACAAGAAATTAATCAGGTTTCACTTCATTAGACTAATTGGTTTTATATTTTTGAAAATGTCTTCAGCAAGCTCAGAAGTGAATTTGACAGAGCAAGTTTGTTTTGTACATAATTAATTGATTATTCCACTTACCACAAAAGAACATTTTTTTTTTTAAGTCAGTGGTGGATTGGGCATATCCTTTGTTGTAATTTGTTCAAAAAATAAGAGGAATTCAGAGTGATGGGTAGTTAGAAGTTGCATGATTTTCTGTTAATACAGGCAAAACCTGAGTTTAATATTGCCATGACCTAGTCTTCTAACTCTGTACATAGATAAGGGTCCTAGCAAATGATAGGCTCTGCACTGTAGCCCAGATGAGATAATAATGCTCCTTGCTGATATATTTCTCTCCTAGTGTGTGGAGGTCATCATATATCCTGGAATGGGACACTGAGTTCCCCTTATTACCCAAGTTACTACCCACCAAATATTGACTGCAGCTGGATCATCAGAGTAAGTGCTTGGAACTTTTCTGAGTAACGATGATTTTGCTTTCTGTGATATGGACACAAAATTGGGAGAAATGGCGTTTGATGTGGGTAAAATGAAGGGAAACCCCACTAAGTAGGCTGCACCTTACTTCCTCTCCAGTAGCTACTTCTTTTCTGTGCCATGTGTAAGTGCCAGTTATGGTTGGGAAAATTTCCCATCTTCCAAAAGTTGAGTATTACTCATGGCGGAAACAAAGTGATGAGTAAGATGGCAACTTCTGGCAACCAGAGAATTATTTGTAATTAGGGCTTGGTTTTTATGTCAGAAAGAAAAAATGGTCATGTAAATCATGCTTCACGTGATGGAGACCACACTCTTGCCCTGAGTCCTGCAGAAACAGGACCTTCTCTCACTCAGAAATTCAACTTATGGTTTCCACCAACTTCCTGGTGTATTTTTTCACTTTCTCTGGAAAAGGATGCTCTTCATGTCTCGGAGTTAGTAGCAGTCTCTACCCTTCACCTGCTCAGCCACAATTATTAGCAGCTTGTAGCACAAAACTCTCATCTACATTCAGGAAAGAGAAGAAAATGGCTTTCTAAAACAGAGAGGTCATAGCTAATATGATTGAGTAACCAGCTGCTATAGATCTCTTTAATCTCTTATTTGACCTACAGGAACAAGTGATAGTACAAACATAGCAAGGAACCTAAGTTTGTCCTTTGTGCTGGCTGGGGGAATACTTACATTATTTTATGTAATAGTTTCTATACATGTATAAAATAGTAATGTTTTGTGGTTCTTCAAAGGTGATTATTTGCATCATAAAAAATACAGTTTTTCAATCTGGTGAGAAGTAAAACAAGAATTACCATCTTAAAAGCACAGGCTTTTTCATTTTGTTGGTATATGTGTGAGGTTATTCATGTTTTAATTTTTTTTTTTTTTAGGCACCATTGCCTGGTTACAAGCTCTTGTTAAAAATCCTCATAATACAAATTCAAGAGAAGTCTCCCGGGTCCAGTAAATGTGATAAAGACTGGTTAGAAATTGATGGGGTTAGGTAAGTAAATACACTCTATTCTGATATATTTAGTTCCACTTTGATTTTCTGTGCAGCATGCTGTACTTAAGAAAAAATATCTCACAACTTCCAGTACAGACAGATACTTTTCAACAAGAATTGGCACGCTTCAACTGAATTTTGGCAGAATTATGCTCTTAATTCTGCCCTACTACCAAACATTTCTCATCATGTTACTTTAAGCATCATGCTTTTCTGCAGTGTTACACTTTTACTTACTTTTTGTTGTTGTTGTTCCTCTTAAGAGCAATGACACAGAAAACTGTTGGATTTTATGAAACTGCAGCTGAACCATAAATTCCTGGCAATGATCTTGACATGGATGAAACACTGGTGTTATCTGAAGTTGCATTTCCTGTACCACACTTCTGTGGACACAATTTTTTTCTGCAAATCAGAAAAATTGCATTGTGTGTGCTTAACAAAATCACAAATAAATAAAACCCAGCAAAAAAATGAAGACCCCTGTCAAAATGGTGATTTGTCTCTTGGAAGGAGCATATCGAAACCAGCAACAGCTGTTGCGTTTGGCTTCATGAGTCCATTACTGGATTTGTAGTTTTCTGGGCTTGCAAACCCAAATGGGGGATCTGATATCAAGCATGCTTAGAAGTGTTCGCTATTTCTGTGGTAGATTCTGACATTAATCATCTTGCTGTATTTTATTTCAAAGTCTTCTAGTCCCCCCAAAATTGTGGAGTTAAAAGGCATTTCTAAATAGTCTTTCTAATCCTTCTGTTGGGCTGTTTTAACACTAAAAAAAAAAAACAAAAACAACAAAAAAAAAACTTTATTGAATTGTTTTAAAGCTTTTTGGCATTGGTACCCTTCAATAAAAGGAGAGAGAGGTGGGCGGGTATGGCTGGTTTGGTTAGAAATTAATTATTATTTTTGCCTTGTTAGATACTGTAAAACTCTCCCAGAAAACAACAGAAACAAAGAATATGGCTATTCTGTCACCATCAACTTCCATTCTGATGAACTGGTCACCCACAGAGGGTTTTTTATTGAATACAAAGCCTTCAGTTACACCGATCGTAAGTTAATAAGCATGCACCTGAATTTCTTTTTAAAAAGAATCTTAGAGAAACCACTCCTGATGGGCCAACCACATACAAATTGACCTGCCTTTTTTTCTTAACCTAATTCAAGAGATAAATGTTTAAAATGTTAAGTAATGATTCAAATATATGTACAAAATTAGATAAAAGATGTAGGATTAGATAAAAGATGCTTTTAGAAACTAATACATACTTTCTAACTTTAACAACACTTTTGCAAAATGGGAAATAAAATAAAATTTCCAAATTATTTTAGATGTATTATTTTTTTATTCTCTGGCATCTTAAAATAACTGAGCTGCAAAAAGAAAACAGTATGGAACAGGATCTCTAAGTATGACTCTTCTGCCAGCCATGAATAGTCAGTGTCTTCTTCAAACCTGCAACTCAGTGTGCTCTAAATCTACTTCCAGATTTAGACAAAGTGTTGAAGACTTTACTGGGAGTCAATGAGGACCACCTTGAAAGCAGGTGTTACAGAAATATGACTGGGTTTCTTGCAGATCCTTCCTGACTCCACAGCCTTTTCACTCTGTAGAGTGTGAGACTTTTTTTTTTTTTTTTTTTGAGGGTGTGTTTCCACAGGCTGGAACAAGGATTTTCTGAAAAACATACTTATTTACTTGTGATATTTCTTAGAAAAAACCATATTTGCAGTATGTTCTTTGTAAATACCTTCTTGTTAGTAGTTTCCAGAAAGATTCTGTCGTTCATTGCTTCTCAGCCAAAAAACTCCTTTTCCCAGTTAACATCCAGGTAGCTGAAGTTCTTTGTGATTTCAAGAGAACAGTCCAGTTTGTGAAACCTCTTGAGATCCTCAGCTTAATTGACTGAATAGAGTTCTGTTCCTTGCTGATTTAGAAGTATTTATATGTTAAGATCTCGGGTACAGATTCTTACTTAGTGAAAGCATTCATTAGAAAGAAGCATAGATGTTGTGGTCAGTCATTCTATAGGACTCAGATATTTCCAGGGTTTTCTTTTTCTACCAGTCTCTCTCTTTCTACTGGAAAAAAAAGTTAAACTGTACTGTATGCTGTGGTTACTCTGGTTCCTTCCTCAAAAAACAGTTCACAAATTAGTCAAAGCCTAAGAATAACTTTTTTTTCTACAGAGAAATATCTTAGCATCAATACTATTAGTTTAAGTGAAAGTGAAAGAAATTCTTGGTGAAAGGCTGTTTCAGCATGAATTTGCTAAACTTTAGAAGTGTTTGTTAAGGCACTTATTCACATCATACATGAAGTTGGTGTGTAGTAGTATAGAGATGGTTTTCTACACCATTTAAGTGTCAGGAAATTTGTAGCTGTAAAACTAAGGAGAATGCCTAGTTTTGACTTGTTTTTTGCTTTTTTCTCTCTCTCTTTTTAAATGACACTGTGTAAACTATATCACCTTAACAAATTGATGAGGTGTTCACTATAGGTAGTATTATGTCTCTCTCAACTCCTAGAGTAAGGCATTGGATGTGAATATAATTTTCTCAGTCCATTCGGGTGTATTAATTTAATTCAGACTGTTAGACTAAAATCTTTGGCAGTTTATGCCAAGTAAGATAACTTGTTCTTTTTTAAGTTTCAATTTAGTTAAAAATTACACTAGCCTTGGTTTTTAATAGCCATTTTAATATTTCATCATGGTACAGTCCTGCACTAATGCATTTGGATTGCAACAGCATTTCTTGTGCCATTAGTTTCTTATTTTTCTAGCTTGTCCTACCGTGTGCAGATAGAACATGCATTCCTTCAGGCAATCAGTCTGAAGGCTGGAAAGTCTACTCAGATGGTAGTGAAGAATTAGGCTGTAGTGGGCAATTATCTCTTGTTTGTGTTCTCCTGTGAACAGTTTGTTCTAGAAGTTCAGAGACTGGCTGAAATTATCTCTAAAATACTGGTGGCTATCCTCAAGATCACATGAAAGATGTTATTGAAGATCTAAAAGTCTGGAGAAGAGGTTGTATAATGCATCTCTAAAGAGAAGAAAGCAGAAAAATCAAGGGGAATTTTATACCGATATTTTCAAGATAAGCTTAAAAAAAAAAATTAAGTAAAAAGTGGTAAAACTAACCTATATGTAAACATTTTAAAAGTATTACAAAACAGCATGGTGGGTTTTATCTTGTTTTGTGCTCTGCTGTGGGAGGATAAATAGAGGAGAAACTGTACTTTGACACTGTCTGGTGTGACAAACCTATCAGTAAGTAAATAAAACACAGTGAGAAAAAATACAGAAAACCCTTTCCAGAGGATGATTGCCAATTGTTATCAAAATGGAAAGATATTTTTTTTGTCATTCTGACAGTATCTGTTAGGGAACATCTCATAATTTCCCTTACGAGGAAAGGCTGAGGGAGCTGGGTCTCTTTAGTTTGGAGAAAAGGAGACTGAGGGGTGACCTCATCAATGTTTTCAAATATGTAAGGGGTGAGTGTCAGGGAGATGGAGTTAGGCTTTTCTCAGTGGTGACCAGCGATAGGACAAGGGGTAATGGGTGTAAATTGGAGCATAGGAGGTTCAAGTTGAATGTTCGAAAAAAATTTTTTACCGTAAGGGTGACAGAGCCCTGGAACAGGCTGCCCAGGGGGGTTGTGGAGTCTCCTTCACTGGAGACATTCAAAACCCGCCTGGACACATTCCTGTGCGGTGTACTCTAGGTGGCCCTGCTCTGGCAGGGGGGGTTGGACTAGATGATCTTTCGAGGTCCCTTCCAACCCCTATGATTCTATGATTCTATGATTAGTGGCCTAAATGATGGATTAAGGAGATGCTTATGAAATGGAAAACTGTCACACCATAGAAAAAGAGGTGGATTTATAAATGATCCTGACAGGCTGGAGAATGTATATGGAGAAAATTGCATTCTACTCAATAAAAATCTGATTACTTAGGCAACCAAATGTTTACAGGGATTGCCTAATTTGCTTTTCTACTGCAAAATGGCTGCGGATGATAGTGGCCCAAAAGCTGACTTGAGAGACACAAAGTTATGGAATTTTCTGTTTGTGTTTTGCTTCCAGTTTTGTTGTTTGTGTTTTTAAAAGGTCATACTATGATGTAGGACAGGGGGTTGAAAATCTCTTCCCAGTCACCAGTGGGAAGGCTTCAGTTAGAGTACTGTATCCCAACTGAGCACTGCACATCAAAGATGTGAAGAGATGCCAGAAAGAGTTACCAGAAGGTAATGCAAAGTCAGAGAGCACAACAGATGATAGATAATGCAACAAATCTCTGACAGTGGAGGCTGTCAAAACCAGAGTAGACCAATGTCTGGCAGAAACAGCACAGTAACATCAAGGTGACCCCTGGCAGGCAGGGTTGCATGTGTCTGCTAACCAGCTATTTGGATTATGATGCATTTACAGAGCTTTTTTCTTCAGATTGTAATCCAGAACAGCTGAACTGTGGTGATGGCAAGTGTAAGCAACAGTATAAGACTTGTAAAGATGATGACAGTTGTGGGGAGGACAGTGATGAAAACAGCTGCTGTAAGTACACATTTTCATCTATTTTCTGAAATATAAATGTAGTGTTTCTATATGTATTTTTTTCATAGCACTAAGTACAAGTTTCATAATAGTGGAAACAAAACATGCAGAATACGCAGTTCTTGGTAGAGTCTGGACAAGAAATTAATGGTGTAAAATCCAAGGTAAGAGTTACCCTGTTAGAAGAGAACATTTTTGCCAGCTGCTGGCAAAATATATTTGGCAAAAAAGTACCAAATAATGTAAAGGAGAAAGACAAAATAGCTTTGGGATTTCTGTCCTTTGCTGTATGCCGTGGTCTCTTTACTTCAGATACATCACGATACTACTAATGTCTCCCTAGTGACTTGCTGCAGTCTGCTTAATAATTCTTGCCTTTCTTTGAATCTTAGGATTCAAAGATACCTTGAGGTAGCCAGGACTATGTTCTTGATTGCTGGAGATAAAAAAAAACAAAAAACAAAAAACAAAAAACAAAAAACAAACAAACAAACAAAAAACCACATTCCACTGTTTAGAGGTCACTGATAAACAACTGATAGTAAGAATTATAGTAATAGAAGCCTATTGCTGAGATTTGGCAAGATTTACCACGTCTTAAATTTTGATAATCCTTAACCAAAAATATCTTGAAGGGAGGTGAAAAGCTCTTCCACAATTTTTTCAACCTTCACTTAGAAGCAAAAAGATTGGCTTCCAGATGGTGTTTGCTCTGAAGATTTAAAATTTGTTATGTCAGGAAAGCTGGTAAAGGTAAACCAACAAATCCAACAAGCCTATCTTGCTCAGTTTAGATTGAGTTCAATGGGAAAGCTTCAGTTGGAAGCTTTTCTGTCTTTCTTCATGGACATTGGAGACTGAAATTACTGTGATCATTAAACATAGTGGGACATACCCTCTGTCCCCTCTCCTTTGAGGAACCATTCTACTCCAGTACAGACGATGACTTTAAGCAGACTTCAGTGTGTAGCATCAAACAATTTTCACCACTGAATCAGTTGAATGTGCAAGTTTTTTCATCATTCAAAACCACAGCTCCAAAGATGTGATACTATCTTTTCTCTTTTTTCAGCCTACAAAGGTTGCTCCCCACATGCATACAAATGTCTCAATGGAAAATGCTTGCTGAAAACAAATCCCGAGTGTGATGGGAAAAGAGACTGTGCAGATGGATCTGATGAAATGAACTGTGGTGTGGTAACATTTATTTTAAAATCAGTTAATGAGTTAAGGAAAAGGCTCATAAATTTGTGTTATGCTCAAGCATTATCAAATAAAGAATGGATTAAATCAGGTGTGAATTAAAAAAAAAAATCAGCTTTGATGTCTATAGATAAAAATTTAGATTTCAAGCAAAGCCAAGTGAAATCACCTTGTGGTTTTTGT
Organism: Florisuga fusca; assembly: GCA_038090715.1. Classification (NCBI taxonomy): domain Eukaryota; kingdom Metazoa; phylum Chordata; class Aves; order Apodiformes; family Trochilidae; genus Florisuga; species Florisuga fusca. Next base: position 42,985,271 of record JAAWXA010000004.1, on the reverse strand, counting down.
TACTGTTTGGTTCAATTATTTCTGCTAGCTTGTGGAAGACACCAGCTTAAGAAAACCAGAATTGTTGGAGGTGAAGATGCCAGATCTGGAAAGTGGCCTTGGCAAGCAAGTTTACAGATGGGAGTACATGGCCATGTATGCGGTGCATCTGTTATTTCCAATAGGTGGCTCATATCTGCTGCCCATTGCTTCCTGGATTCTGATTCTGTGAGGTATGAAGAATTTATAGTGCTATACAATATTTGCAGTTTAATAACCTTAGAGTGTTGCTTTCAAAAGTCTGCAGCAGCTATTCCTTTTCTAGGTAAGTTGGGTCAGTGTATTACTCTGACATTATAGTACTACACAACCCCTCAGTATTGTATTCTGCTGGCTTCAAAAGTCCTAAGTATCTGAGATGATTATCTTGCTTCCATTGCTAGTGAATCCTGCATCATAAAACACACTGTTCTGTTAGATTTAGTGTATAGACCATTTTTTTAGAAGGGAGGGATTTTCAGAGTAGAAGCCATGGACTTTTCCCCCAAGCAGAGGACTATTTACTGAAAAATCTAGTGTAAAACCCACCAACATTCAGTTTAGGTAGTGTAAATTGAAAAGACATATCTCCTACGTATGGCAAAGAGGAAATAGAGTTTAATAATACACCTTTCTGACTTCTAAAGCATGGTGCATTACAATGAATTTTTCTTGTATTTCCAAGAAACTATGATTTTTCAAAAGGGTAAGTAAAAGCATTATTTAAAGTTTTCAGAGACTATAGTGCATCTATCTCCCTATGTGAAATTCCACTCCATTCACTTTGATCTTCGTGAATCTCATCAAATTCTGGAAAGCAGATAAAATGGAGTGAACTGACAGTGCATTACTTTCAAACAGGATTATTCTAAAAACTTTCTCTTTACAGATACTCTGATCCTTCGGGGTGGAGAGCACATATGGGCTTACACACTATTAACGAAAAGAGCAATCGTGTAGCTGTGAGACCAATCAAAAGGATTATTGTCCACCCACAGTATGACCAATCTATCTCAGACTATGACATTGCCCTGTTGGAAATGGAGACACCTGTGTTCTTCAGTGAGCTGGTACAGCCCATTTGTTTACCCAGCACCTCTAGAGTATTTGTTTATGGAACTGCCTGCTATGTAACTGGCTGGGGAGCCATAACAGAAAATAGTATGTTCATTTCCTGGATATACTTATTGCAAGTTTGACTTAATTTTAAACTCTAATAATGAAATTTCTATAGTCATGAGAAAAAATACTTGTGATTTACTTACAAAGTCTATAGAAAGTAAGCATACACTTTTCCACAGTCAGGGAAATGTGAATTTTTGCTTGGATGGCAGGTGACAAGTGTCTATACTCATACTCAGGTGCCACAAAACCATTGAAAAGCAAATTAGCTTAGTTTTACAAAAATGTGCCCCTTTTCATGCTCATGGCTTGTTTTATCTGGTGAATGGATCATAAGCGATCTTACAGGTAAAGCAAATTGTGACTTACAATTATTGCAAAGGAGAAATGTCTCTCTAAGACTGTATTTGTCAATATGGTGTCATGAAAAGCAATAATTGCAAAAATATTGTGAGGTTTTTTTGTTTTTTCTGTCCTAACCACAGGCAAATTAATGTATGTTCCATGAAGAATGCTGCCTGCACAGCTTGGAGTAGCATGCTGCAGAGGGGAGGCAGGAGAAAAACTGAGTTGGAGAGGGACAGTGGGGCAGAATCTTGGCTGTCTCAGCTCCCCACCGTCTTACCTCTCTCATTCCCAATCCATGCTCAGAACCAAATAGGCAAAAAACCCAAAACCCACGACTTCCACCGATCAGCCAGTTATAGAATAGGTTATGTTCATTGTTGAGCCACAATGTTATTGAGGACACTTAGTTCACAATGACACCTCATGGCCCATAGTACAGAATTAAGCTCTTTGCCTCATTTTTGACTTATAGGCTTGACTTCTAAAAATTATTCTACCCCCCCCCTCCATCAACTTCATTCCACAGGTTCTTTCCTAGAGGTAAGATGATGGAAAAGAACATGGAAATTTCATATACTAGGACTAGGACAATGTTTGGACCACATATAACAATAAAAAACTTGAAATAATTTGACATGCTATTCAAAATTAGCTATGTTGTGTGGAATTTCATATTCATCATTTCAAGGCTTTTTCACTGCAGTCTGGCAGAAGATGCTCACATGTACAAAGACTGGGGGAAGGCCGTGCACATGGGACTTCCATGTCTAGGGGCTAATGTGGGCAGCAGCTTTTGAAAGTTGAGGGTATGCAGCAATTAAAGGGAGTGGAATTAGTCTCTTGCCATCAGCTTCATATATTTTGAGTTCAGAGCAATTCTCTTTTGTTTTGACAAGTGGTATCTCTGTTAGAAATCTGTACCACCATAACCTCTACAATACCATTTGTGTTTTTTCTAGGTCACCTTGCCAAAACACTACAGGAAGCTCGAGTAAGAATAATTAACCAAAGTGTTTGCAACAGGCTGTATGATGATCTTATCACACCACGTATGCTGTGTGCTGGGAATCTTAATGGTGGTGTTGATGCATGTCAGGTAACCCGGGACTTGTAGGGAACCTACAGGAAGTATTTACTTTCATTGGAAACCTGTTTAGAGTTGTGGGGTTTTGTGTTTTGCTTTTTTCTTTGTAATAGGGTAAGATGACTTGCATGCATGGTTTAACATGGCAACCAAAGGCTCTTCCAAATAAGGAAGGAAATTTGGCAGAGAGAATCTCTGTGTCTCTTGAGAAATGCTGCTTTGCAAAATTGAGAAGTAAAATGTGTTGAGAAGAATTTTTTCCTCTTCAACAGTTAGATTTCCTATGAAAGAACAGAGATGTAAGGGTAAAGGCAGCAGAGTTAAGCCCATCTTCAACTTTTGCTATATACATGTGGTTTTTTCCTTTTTTGATGCCTGTGTGAGAGACTAATAAGATACTCGGACAGTAAAATAAGTAATATATGGTTTTAAAAACCAAAGGTAAGGGTAAACCAAGTTTTATAAATGCACTTGGAATACTGCTTTTCAGAGTCATATGTTCATTCTTATGTATAATTAGAAGTTTTGATTACATCTTGGCATTGTAAGCTATATGATCTGATTTAGATCAAGAATTGATGTTTGGATGTACTCCAGTTGTCCTGACTGTGCCCCCTTTTTCAGGTATTTGACTAACTGACTACTTTAGCAATATTTAAACTTATTAGGATGAATATCCACTTTCAAAATAACAAACAAAGTCATTATATGAGTAAAGAGAGACAAATATGCTTCTGATTTTAGACTGCGGCAATTTGATAGAACTTTTCTGTAATGTATGAATTTTACTATTTTAATGTAATTGGATAATTTTTGCATGATCATATCACTTAATGGATTCAACTTCTTTATACACAGAAGACCATTTGTAGGATCTTCCTGTGGTCTCTAATTCAATGTATTACTATTTTTGTTAACTTTATGTGCAGTTTGCGTGTAACCTTAGACCTTGGAACTGTTTTGCAAAGCATGTTATTTTAGAGGCTTAATGTTCCTCCAGAACAATGTGTTGCTTAAGAAATGCCCTTGAATTTTTAGACAGACATTTTAACCAACTTGGCTCTATACCTCACTGCTCAATCCACTTTCTAGCATATTATGCTGTGTTTCAGCCCCTTTAAGTTAAGTGTGCCTTTAAGTTCTTAGTATGAGTAGCATCTTTACTGTTTCTTCTCAGCCAGTAGTTTATTTCCTTTGCAGTGCTAGAGAGGAAACCTACTGGCAGGTCAGGAAATCAGAACAGCATCCTGAAACCCTCTTACTACTGTTTAAGACTTATGGGCAACCTGACTTGTTTCACCTCTTCTCAGACTCATAAACGGTGCATGTACTGCAAAGTTTATGTGAAGCTTTTAACTAACTCTCTTCTACAGAGGACGTGATACTTACAGTGAAAAATAAAAAGTTTACTCTTTTTCAGACTTTTTTCTTATGACTCTAGGACGTTCTTTGCTCTTGGTTCCACTTTTTAGGATTCTTCCTCTCCGCCAGCACACACTCCCTTTGGGTTTTCAGAACTGGCTGTGTAATTGGCAGCAAGTAGATTCCTGCTTTCTCAAGTTACTTTGAGATCAGCCTTGCCATTATGACAGCAGCCTGAGAGAGAGGAAGAATTGTTCTGGCTTCTTATCTCAAGATGATTCTGCTTGGTGGGGTGATGAAAGCTTCCTATTGTTAACTCTTTTCTTGGTACATGGCTTTCTCTTGATTTTCTGCCAAGTTTTAGCTCCAAGTGGGAGCAGCAAACAAACCGCAGGGTCAACTTGAAGGCTGCCAGACCACCTTGCTGGCATAAGGCAGAGCTGCAGGGATCAGCTGCAATCATCACTGCTCATAGTTCTGTGAAATGGTCTGCCCACAGAAGGCATACAAAGCTAAAACAACGAAGGGCACCAAGTATTTGTGAGTGCAGATGTATTTTGGTCCTGTGAACGGAACTTAATGGGAATTCTTACTTTTCTACATTGTAGCTGTGCAAGGCTTCAGGTTCCCTTTGTGAAACCCGTCCTTATTTACATCTTTCTTAGTCTTTGTTCTTCCTCTCCGTCTGTGAATGTAAACACAAGTCTTGATTATGAAACCACTGGTAATACTTAATTTTGCCTGGTTTGGTTTTTGGTTGGGTGGGGTTTGTTTGTTTGCTTGGGGGGTTTTTTGTTTTGTCTTTACTGGGGCTGTGTGGTATCTTTCTGTTACTGTTTAAGAAAGATTGTAAGAGTTTTCTGCCTTCAACCTGTGAACAATTTATGGTCAAATGGTAGCAGAATTCCTACTTCCCATCTCTGTCTTCTCCTCTCCCCACTCAGGCTGTGATCAGTTGCTTTATGAATTCTGTAATGTGACATTAGCGATGAGTAATTTTTCAAACAACTTCTTGCCATTGCTTTATATTGAGTAGTGTGCTATTCCCTAAATTCCATAGATTTAAATAAATTGAATAAAATTGACATCTAGCTGGGTACTTTCTATCCAAACTAAGATTCTAATATTAAATTGTAATATAAGAAAGACAGAGACAGGTATTTACTATCTTTAAATAATCCAACTTTTGTTGCAGTGCTCTGTGTGTGTGTGCATTTGAGTGCATGCATGCACTAATGGCCAAACTTCCTTCATTTTAGGGGGATTCTGGAGGTCCTTTGGCCTGCACAGGAAAGGGAAATAGATGGTACCTTGCTGGCATTGTGAGCTGGGGTGAAGGATGTGCCCGGCGCAATCGTCCTGGTGTATACACTAAGGTGACTGCACTTTATGAGTGGATTCGTCGGAATGCAAACTGATGTGCCAAGGAAAAAATGCAAATCTGTCTTATGAAAGCTGCTTCTGACATTATCTGCTGTGTCCATCTTGGATGACGTAACGTGAAAATGCCATTGACTGTTTCTTTGTGGATTAATTCTTAGTGAAGAAACTCTCATTTGATGTACACCTAGCAGTAACTGTTCAGATTCAGACCAACATCATCTTCCTTGTCTGCAGCAGCAGAAATAGCACTGCCTTAAAACAACATAAAATGGTTTAGAACCTACAATAAAAGTCCATCCAGATTTTTCTTTTGCAAAGCCTCTCCCCTCCTTCCATCTCCCTTGCTCTGTGTGTATCTGTGTAACTTTCTACATATACGTCTGGATATCCGTGGACACATCCCATATATATTTATCTCATACATGCTTCTTTAGAGATGTCACAGGATTCTAAACATAAATAATGATTTCATGTTTCTTGAATATACAAGTATTTTAATCAATACGGTGTACAAAGCTGAGATTAGTTCATTCCCTTGTTATGCTGACACTATATGACTGTTCCTTTCTGGGCTGTAACTTTTGGGCTGTCTCCTGTGTTTTCCTAAGAATTTGTGATATATAGCTCACAGATGTTAGGATGCAAGAAATTTTCATTAAAGAACTGAAGAGCATAAATTAGGTTCTTTGAGATGTTTAAATAACAGGAAACAAATACTCAGTTTTAGCTAATGAAATAAAAGGAAATTGCAGTTCTTTCTTATATTTTCTTTAAAATTTGGACATAGCTTTGGGGTCTGTTGTTTGCAATATATTACAGGTGTGTTTCCCCAGCTTTGACTTTTGTATACTTTGTGAGTTTTACCATGCTACTGGTGGGTTTGTGATGCTTTTCCTGATGTCCTTGTTCTACAGCAAAGCAGAGTTTCAAGCTCAGGGTTTTTTGGTTTGTATCTTCCTGGGCTGTGCCCACTTGGCTACACAACATAAAAAGGGACATAAAAGGAGTGATCTTCATAGTTGGTCTTCAATTTGTGTGCAGTATTTACAAGAGTTTAGCTTGCACCTTTAATGTATATTAAAAAAAATTTAAGCCAGCAATTTTAGTACCAGTCATTGCTATCCACAGAGCATGTTTCTATTCTACAGTACATAAATACATGACCCTTGTTTTATTAAGGGCAAGAGTTTCTTTTCCTTATGTTGAAACCAGAGATGTCTTCACTATAGAAGAAAACAGTTCTCTTGCTGTTCCTACAAAGCAGCTTTCTGGCTAGGTCAGAAAGCTCAGATCAGTTCTCCACTTCCCATTTTCTCTTAGAGTTTCTCAGCTCTATGTGTCAGAGGGGTCACTTAGTTTACATGCAAGAAGAGCACCAAGTGTGGAAGTTGGATCACCCAGAGGAAAGAAACTCAAGACTTTGTAGGAAGCTGCTTCACAGATGTAAATAAAAGGACTTTGACTTTTGCAGGGTGAGGTCCATAATCATTAACTCATTTGACTTAGAAAAACTTCTTTGGTTTCAGGCAATTCAGTTGGAGGGTAAGGTCTTTTCACTGTGACTTGAAATGAAGTAAATGAAGGTCATCTTCAGCAGGAGTATTGGGAAAGCTTTTTCTGGTGAAGATGTTGAAGGTAAAATCTTGCAGATACAGATATGTGTTTTGATCTTGATGACTGCTCATCAAGAGCAGCTTGTGGTTCATCCTCAGTTCTCTGGAGTTTTAAGATTTCTCCAGAACTAAAAGATGGGCTATGCAATTCATATTTCTTTTTCTTTGCTGAATGAAACCAAACTGTATGTTCAGCTTGATGGAGTGCCTTTGCTGTGGTGGCTGTGACACAGCATCAGGAATCTTAACTTTTGGCAGTGCTCCAGGCATCAGTAACCAGATGAGTTGCACAATGGGAAAAATCTAGGGGGAGGAAAAGCAACCTCAGGATTTGGCAGGAAAAAGAAGGAGCAGCGTTGTGAGTGGGTACTCAGCCAGCAAGGGAGGGAGTTGGAGAAGGAGGCTTCGTTTTCCTCTTAATGCATGATTCTCCCTGAGCTGGGATAAGGGAGTGAGCAAGAGTGCAGTTGTCAGCTGCCTGTCCAACCCTTTTGATCCAGAGGTGAGATAGGTGCTCTGCTCAAAAGGAGGAAATACACTGTTCAGAGGAAGGAAAAACACGAGGATGGAGTCAAAATGGGAGAAATAAAGAGGAGGTAGGATAAAGGGCACTGGGTGAGTGGGGGGAGGAATCAGCCCCAGGCTGCTAAAAATTCTAATGAGTGACTTGTGTAGGTAGTATGAGAGAGTTCTTGTGGGAAGCCAGTGCAGACCAAATCACAACTTATACCATGATTTATTTCATAAAAGCATGCTCTGTAGAGCACAGGCTTAAATTGAAGGCCACTTTCCTCTTTTCAGATTTGTCCTATTGTTTTTTTACATGGAATTGCCTTTTCAGGTTTAAATTGGATTTAAGTAGGTGCATAGACATATGGTCTACGGGTGACACAGGTGATTTTGGGGTATATAACAGCTAGAGAGAGGACTATTTAAAGAACAAGGGTCACTAGTGTTCATCTCTTTATAGACTATACAGGGAGAATAAAATTAGAACTGTTGATGTATATTATAAATTCCCCTTGTAGCCTAACTGAACCACAAGCTATGTGATCTTTTGCTCAGTTTGTACCGTTCAGTATCAAATCTGTTTATCTGTGGAGAGAACAGCAATAGTATTTTACTGTTTTAGCTGATGGCAGCAGGGAAAACAACCTGGTTCCTTCCAACACTGCCCCAGCAAATGACAACATTACTGAAGGTTTAGTCACCTGCTCGTGCTTGTCAAGGGCTGGTACAGAAAGGCAGACAAACTGGAAAGCCTAGTATTGCAGGGCTGTAGTTCTGGGAACTGGGCTAATCGATACTTCCTCCGCCTGGCATTTCTCTGTAACTACTGCAGATGATTTTATGTGACCTTACAAGGAATTCTCCTCCTTTATCAATGTTTTGAGATCATTCCTGTGAAAATTATTCCAACTCCCACTGTTACTGTCTCCAGCCTTGCACCAGAACTGTTACTGACCACAACTGCTGAAACCAGAAGGAAATGAGCTGCCTCCGTGCTTCCTTCAGAGACAGAGGTCCTCGTACAGAAACAGAAGCTATGGAAAGTCAAAACTCTGGTCAAGAGCATGAGATTATTGAATTACAAGAAGACAATGTGGAGGAACATGAGGCTGATCATGATAAGCCTCTAAATGCTCAAACAAGAAAGGTAGGAATTTTACTTGCTCATTTGATGCTTGCTGTTGGGGAAAATACCACACTGAAAGAAATGACACCTCACAAGAACATTTTGTAAGGTGGATTAATTTGTCAGTCAAGGGATAGGGAAGTGTTATTCACTCAAGAGTAAAGGCTGAAAACCTGTTAGATGCTTCTTTTCTTCTCTTCTCAATTCTACTACTGGGGTGGGATTTTAAATGTATTTTAATTTTTTGCTGTTTGGTTATTTGTGAACTTTAACTGAGGAAATAAGGTTGTAATTGTACTCCATGTTTTTGCTTTCTCTTGCCAAGTGCTGTCAGTGGGATCAGGCTCAAAACCAGAAAGCAAAAAAGTTGAAACTTGTATGAAAAACGGGCTTTCTTTTAGAACAGATTAATTAGAAAACAGCACTATCAAAACAAGAATACAATGTTCTGCAACAGACCATGCTAGATTCAATTTTTATCTTTGTGTAATTTACAGCTGCTGACACTTAGGAATTTGTTTGAATAGCATGCCTCAAAGCCTCAGTTAAGACCAGCATGTGAGTCCTGAGGGAGGTAGCCCCCATTTTTTAGCTCAGAACTTTGAAACAGATTAGTGCTGGCAGAGGAGTAGTATCTACTTACCAGTGACTGTTGTACAGTGGTTTTCATGACTTACTCAGAGCAGTGGGAATAGCAGTGGCAGAGCTAAGAAGTTTCCCACTTCCCTGGGGGTAAAAGCCTTCCTGAGAAATCATCTGCATTAGACATTCCACCCCTCCCTTCCTGCTCCTGGCCAGGCAGCAGCAATTGCTCCCATGTGAGTCCCAGTGTGGGCTGATTCATTCCAATGTCCAGGTGAAAGCCCATTTACTCTCCTATATCAAGGGCCAGTTACTTCTCCTCTGCTTTGATTAGGATGAAACAGCTTGCTGCAGAGTCAGACAAATTCTAGGGAGGTACAAAGAAGAACAGGAGAGGGTGGAGGGAGAGGAGGGGTGAGCTAGATCCACTCTGCTGCCTTGAGAAACTCCACCCTGAAGTTTCTGTTTAGCCTTCCCCTTCCCAGAACTGAGTTTTCAGCTGGGCTCTGTTTCTGCTCATTCTGGCAATTGGCTTCCTATCCTATAGGGACTGATGGAAAACTAGCCCTTGCTTCCTTCTCATGTGGTAGGTTGATCAAAAAAACTGCCCTGCCCACTGGGGAGAGTTTCTCTCTGATGCTGCTCCCTCCCAGAATTCTCATGATGTATAGGGGCAATGTCCAGAGGGTGTTGGCCCAGCAGGTAGGGAATAGCTGGGGAGCTGAATGTTTGCAATGAGATGAAGTCAGTTTGCTGAGCGTGACTAAGAATCACACTTTTGTGGTGGTCTAAATATGTGCCTTAATTGAAACTTGGCCTTGATAACTCACTCTCAACCGTTATTACTATCTCTGATTTCATGGCTGTACTCTAGGCAGTAGTTACTGGCATTTTTTTCTTTTTTCACATACAGAATGATATGTTAGTGGTAAGTATTAAACTGCAGCTACATTCTTCTAATACATTTTAAAAAGCAAATAAAAAAAACATATGTAAACATGAGCATACCTAAAAGCATGCTGTAAGTGAAACCATATAGAGCTCACAGGCCTTTGCCCGTTATTATCCACCAAAATTATGTCTGGAGAGAGAGCTTTCCCTGCTCCTCCACCAGGAGAAACTGCTCTTGTGATATCTTTCTGTGGGTGTCTGCTTCCTCCCCCTGTTCATCTGCCACCCCCAAAGAAGCTTCAAGCCAGCTGGTGGATGTCAGTTAGTTCCATTCAGTGAGAGGCTTCCTATTATGGGGGGTTCTTAGAAAGTTCAAAAAGTATAGCAAAGTAACCTGGCTTAGTGCCTCCAGCCAGCAGCTAATTCCTGCCAATGAGCACATGTGTGTGGCCCAGACAGCTGCCAGCAGTGCTTTTCCTCACTAGGTATCAATGTCAATAAGGACATGTAGGTTACAGCTGGGTGTGCAGTGGATGGATGAGGAGCAGGAATTAACAAGTCAGCATGGTCTACTTTCTTATGAATTCACACCCTTCCTTCAGTCTTCTGGCTGTGGAACAAAATAGTTGGAGGGTTTTTTATTCATATTGTTGCATCACCTAAGGGTTTGAGTTTTTAAATATATATATATATATACTTCACATATATATATATATGTACTTCTGGGGTGGCTAATAAAACAGTAACTTTTGCTGTGGTCTTAAATCTTATTAAAAATTAAATGGAAGACAGATACTGTCCTTTCTCTCCCATCTAAACAAATTTATTTGAAAAGAGTTTCCCTGTCATCTAGAAAAGGTGAGATCTGCAGTGAGCTTTCTGTTAAATGTACTCAATAGCCTTCAAGTTTCCATTCTTCAGAAGAAAAGGAGAGCCAGCTGTAAAAGTCTCAGTTATTTTCCACAGTTCTTTATTGCAATATTATCTAATGAATAGCAGTCTGCTTGCTCTGGGTGCTGGCATGCAGGAGCTGTGCAGAGTGACATAATCAACACCCCGGAGGTGAATAATTTTGGAAATTCCTCCACAGGTACCTATTTGGTTGGGAGAGATGGCAAACATTACAAGAACAGCTTGTGAAACATGTGAATCAGAACCGTGTATGTTTAAATCAGTGTCGGATTAACCCACCAGACCACTCGGTGGATTAAGAGCTGGCTCAATGTCTGCACCCAGAGATTGGCTGTCAATGGGCCTGTGTCCAAGTGGAGGCCAGTGACAAGTGGAGTCCCTTAGGAATCAGTGCTGGGACTGGTCATGTTTAATATAATTGTTGGTGACATGGATTGTGGCATTGAGTGCACCCTCAGCAAGTTTGCTGATGACCCCAAGCTGTGTGGTGTGGCTGACACACTGGAGGGAAGGGATGCCATCCAGAGGGACCTGGACAGGCTGGAGAGGTGGGCCCATGCCAACCTCATGAAGTTCAGCAAGACTAAGTGCAAAGTCCTGCATTTGGGTCAAAGCAATCCCAAGCACTGATATGAACTGGGCTTGAGAGCAGCCCTGAGGAAAAAGACTTGGGGGTGTTGGTGGATGAGAAACCCAACGTGAGCCATCAGCATACACTTACAGCCCAGAAAGCCAACCAGATCCTTGGCTGCATCAAGAGAAGCGTGGCCAGCAGGATGAGGGAGGTGATTCTTCCCCTCTACTCTGCTCTTGTGAGACCCCACCTGGAGTGCTGGAGCCCCTTTTACAGGAGCAAAATGGAAGTGCTGGAAGATGTTCAGAAAAGGGCCATGAGGGTGGTCAGAGGGCTTGAGCACCTCTCCTATGAAGACAGACAGAGAGTTGGTGTCGTTCAGTCTGGAGAGGAGAAGGCTCCAAGGAGACCTTAATGTAGTCTTCCAGTATCTGAAGGGGGCCTATAAGAAAGCTGGTGAGGGACTTTTTAGGATGGCAGGGAGTGATAAGACTAAGGGGAATGGATTCAAACTAGTGGAGGGTAGGATTAGACTAGATGTTAGGAGGAAGTTCTTCACCATGAGGGTGGTGGGACAGTGGAATAGGTTGCCCAGAGACTAAGCCCCATCCCTGGAAGTTTTAAGGCCAGGCTTAAAGCAACCTGATCTGGTGGGAAGTGTCCCTGTCCATGGCAGGAGGGTTGGAACTGGATGATCTTAAAGGTCCCTTCCAACCCTGAAAATTCTATGATAATAAAATGTGAAAGCCATGAATGCACCTTTGTAGCACTTTATGGGCAATTCAGGAACTGGAAATTCTGCAGAAATGGGGAATGATTCATCTCTTTCAAGCAATAACCTGCCTTGTGAATGTTCTTCATTCCTTCACCTTCTTCAGGTGTACACACTCACCTGCAGCCAACCTTAAGTGTGAGGGCCCCTGATGCGGGGAAATGCCTAACTAATGAGACTCTCACATCTATGTGGGGTTTTTTGTTTCTAAATGTTATAACAGATGCATGCTTAAATGTTTTTCCCTGCCATATTTCATTAATCAACATCCCCCTTCCTTTTGTAACTAGGAGACAGATCACTGGAAATCATGCGGGAATGTGATTTTCTGGAGGTGTAAACTATGGATGGTTATAACAACAATTTTTCTAGTATTCTTCCTGGTTATTGTCATCAGCCTAGTCCTTTATTCTAGTAAGTATCTCACTCTTGGTTCATCCTTGACAAAAATATAAACTATGTACACTCCAAATATAACCCAATTTGAACAGTAGCATCCTTTAAGCTCCTGTAAACTGCTGACGGGACCAGGATGCTGACTGCAGAGAGTGTTTTGTTGAGTAGTGGATGTGAATGCTTTTATTTAAGCAGGCAGCAAGCAACTCGTGTCCAGATCAGATGGCAATTCCAGTCCGTAGCTAAGTGAGAAAATATCACAAGACAGGGGAATGAGGATGGAAATTATGCTCAAAACATTGCAACAAGTGGCATGAATCAGTTACATCCCCTTGTGTGGTGCCAATGTCTGTCAGGCTCCCAAAGTAGCTGACTTTCAGTAGTGGAGGCAGGTTGCTGACCTCCACGTGCTGTCACTTTTCTTCAGGTGTCTTGCACTTGCTTTCTGTCGCTCCCAGTCAGTAAATATCAAGGAAGTTTGTGGGAAAGCCAACAGGTTGCTGGTTTTCTTTTTTTTTTTTCTTTTTTTTTTTTTTTTGAATATATTTCTGCNTTTTTTTTTTTTTTTTTTTTTTTTTTTTTTTTCTTTCCAAGTTAACAGATGTCTATAGTTCATCTCCAGCTCTAGGACGCTACTTTAGGTCAGCTCAAGTGCATTATTTCAGGTAAGAAATTTTGTTACCAAGGTTATCTGAAAATTACAGGGTTTTTATGAGACATACATGTGCCTATGTAAATATGCATGACATATAAGTATGTGAAGAATGGGTTGTTTGGGCCAAAGTTTCAAATACAAGTAGTGAAAACTGGTTGAAGCATCCTCTGGTGTAAGCAGCAAGCGCTGATGATAATATATATCGTGACATACAGTGACATTTTGTTGCTGTGAAATACTGTATCTGTTGTCTTTGGTTACAAGTGCAGCCCTTAATGAACAGATTCAAGGATATTACCTAAAAGGAAAAAAAAGCTGCTGGAATCACTTGAGGCTGATGTTGCTTAAATAGCCCTAAACAGATGAAACAGGGTTCATGGGGAGGGGAGAACTGTTTTGTTCCCAGAGAAACTAAAGGCAACAGGGGCATGCAAGTCTGAGAGCCAAAATAGTAATATTGCATTACTGGCTTTTTTATTACCCCCTGACTCTACTTTGAACAGTAGAAGCAAATCTCAAAGCCTTTTGGAGAGGCTGGTGGAACAGGAGAGGCAGAGCAAGCAGCAGAGGGGAGGTTAGGAAATCCTGGGTGGGAATGCTCACAAGCGAAGGAGAAGCTCAGTCACTGAAGGCTGGTGTAGCCAGAGGAGTAGCAGTTGTGGGAAGAAAGGGAATAGCATCCAGGCCTGCCTTGCAGAGGCAAAAGAAACCTTCCAGCTGGAACAGAGGGAGGATTTTACTCTGGGCAGAAACTAGCACTGGAGGAAGGCTAAGGAGTTTACTGTCTTGGAGCCTGTAAATTTTAATTGACAGAGATTGCACAGATTTACAAGAGAAGGGAGGGTTGTACAGCAGAGGGGGAAAGGGGAATTAAAAAGTTCAACTGCTGCATGTTCCTACCATGGAGAGGTAGCCGAGAAGCAAGGGAAGGTGGTCAGAGACATTTTACAAGTACTATGAAAAAGAGCTGTTACAAAAGGGATTAGATTGACAGGGGAAAATCAAGGGAATTAGATTTGGAAAGTCTTAAGGCTCTTGAGTAAGCAAGGGCAGAGGAAGACCTTCTCCTTAGGCTGTGGCAAGTGGCGGTCCTGAGGGTACTTTGGGGAATTTCCTCCCCTGCAATGCCAGCCTTGGACATGCCATCTTTGTTCAATGACTGAGCTGTAGTTCCTCAGCCTGACAGACAAAAATTACTGATTTAGACTGTGAAGAACAGAGATGTAGTTTTACGTATGTGCTGATTAGCTAATTTCTCTCTTTCTCCTTGCCTCTGTGTCTCCTTCCCTTTTCTGACATCCAACTATTTTTCTTTTTTTTAATGTCTTAAATTATGTGAGTACAAAATAAAACTCTTGAATTGTAGTCGGTGGATTTGGCACACCACAAACAATGACATTTCCAGAGATGGCCTCCAGTTCTGTGGTTTGCATAACCCACTCCACATCTGACTTGGAAGCAAAGTTGGGTGGCCCCAGGTGCTGTTAGCAGGAGAGCAAACCTTTCTGCAAGTTGTCAGCTAACCTATGCATGAAATATCCCAACACCTCTTATTGTGACGCAGTTGTGAAGCAGAAGTGCTGAAAATGTCACCCCATTAGGACGTATGTCCGGTTGCCCTTTGTACATTTGAAAAGATATTTCAGGTTAGCTTCAGGTAGATGCCCAGTTATTGTCAAGAGCTGTTCTAAGGAGGGAGGGAGTGGAGAAAACTGGAATTTTTTGGTGGCAGTTTTCTTTTATAATGTTTTCCTTTAAAACAAGTTTTTAAAAAATCCACATCAAAAAAGTCAGCCTTCTCAAAAAAGAAAGGATCCAGTGGGGAGTGGAAGACATTCATACTTGACTTTGTTTTTCAGTAATGAAAGCTCCACTGTGTTTTATCAGCTAGAGTTTTCTGTACCACCATCAACAGAAGGATTTATGGAAAACACAATGAACCCAAATTTCATAAGGAATGTTTTACGTCAAAATATTTATGATGAAGATGACACTTTCAGTCCTGGGACATCTGAATGTAACAGGTTAAAGCTTGACCCAACTTCTGTTACATTAACATGTGAGTACTACACGTTAAAGAGAATCTTTACAATGAGCAGAAGTATACACATGAAAGGAGGGAAATCTTTCTGGAAAGATGTTGAGATTTGTAAGTAAATGTATTTTGCACAACAGTATTAAGCAAATTGTAAAATATTCAGTTTTCAAGACAGTCTTACTATGCTTAACTTATAACCTAGGTTGCACTCCTTGGTCTGCTGCTGGGAAAAGGAGCATTGAGGAGACGTTAGCTAAAGGTTCCAACCAAGTTTTTCAGATCTTCTCTTGCATTTATGTTGTCTTAATGTGTGTGTAGCATAATGGAGATTCAAATAATTAAAAATATCTCTCTTCATTGTATGTTCTTATTTGAATGCTTATAAAACAAATTTTAATCCAGGTAAGACAGGATAGGTAATTTGGAAATGAACTTCAGATTTTTTCACAGTTGAGGATGAAGAAACATCCTGATTTTTGTATTTTCATAGTTGGGGTTTGGTTTCTTTGTTTGTCTGGTGTTTTTTTATTGTTGGGTTTGTTGTTGTTTTTTTTAATTTAGTATGCACAGGTATTTTCATTTTCCCAGGTCTTCTAGGTAATTCCAACAATTACCAATGATTCCGATTCACTTAGATTTGTCTTGATAGAAATGTTGGTATAAAAGTCCTATGAGCTTTTCAGTTTTACTGGAAACAGTGGATGGAAATGCTGTTCCCCGTACCCAACTTACTGAGCCACACCTGTGTGCTTTCAGAATAGCTCTAAGTTAATGCATCACCATAGAGTCTGTATAATTATGATTTGTGATTAAATCATGTTGCTTTTTCTCAGTACTCTTATCAAGGGTCAAGAACAGCATCAAGTCGTGAGTTCCATTTCTCAGTATCATTTTGTTCCTTATAGATTGTCAGAGTTCATAGAAACCAGTCTAAAAGGGATAGAAAACAGTATGCTGAACTATCTAACTAAAGTTTCATTTTAAGGTTAATAATGTGCTATTTTAACTTTCAGAGAACTGATGGAAAGACTTCTCATCTTCCACCTAGAAGAAATGGGCTTCTTCTGTCTGTTAATACTACCAGGGTTAGGGAGATACTCATTGGGAAGAAACACTTCTAAATATGTTACCCTATAAATATGGTGTGTGGTGCAATATTATGAAGGGAAAATGTGGTATAACAGTGTTGTATGCCTATAACACCTCTACCTCCTTTATTGTTGTCCTGATATCTCAATAACCTATAGCTGAATTATCTGAATAACCTATTTCATTCCTGTGAAAATCATGCATCTTGTATGATGCATGCTCTGCTGACTATGAAACATTTGCTTTGTCTTGCCTTACAATTAAATCTGTACATTTAATCTGTACAAGTTTTAATAGCAGTCTTTCACATGTCTCCTTTCTGCTTTTCTTGGCTAATTCAGAATTCTCTACACAGTATCATCCTTAATGATAACATGCAGCCATGCTTGTGTCTTGTATTTTTCCCCTGCTAATTTTATATGCTACATTTCCCCATTGTTCTTTCCTCATAAAACAGCCTGAAAAGTATCCTCTCTATTCTCTTTAATTGCATGCAAAACTTGTGCACTAGCTTCTTAAGTGCACTTTAACTTTCATTATTCCCTTGTTCAGATAATGTGGTATATATTCTATTTTTCTCTTCTGTAACATGAAATAGAAATAAGGGAACAAGCATCGAGAAGTGATGTATCTTATTCATTAATGCATCTGAATATGACAGGAATCTCGCAAGTCAAATTAGCTGTGTACTTCAATAATTAGCTACTGGTGTTAGTGAATAGACAGCTATTTGACCCACATTTGTAAAGCCAAAGAGAAGTTAATCTATATCCTTAATTATAGTCCCTCTCCTGGCAGTGGGGATAAAAATGAACAGGTGCAAGATATTTGCCTTAATAAGGCAGAAAATAACTGTTCTGGTTGACAAGAGATCAGATGAAATGGACCAATGCAAAAATGAAGATGCTGAAGCAGACCATGTAAACCAGTGTGGCATGAGGGTTATAGCCAGTTACTGGCTAGAAAATGAAAACTAAAAATTAAGCCTTAACTTTACATAAAATGAAATGGATTCACTACCATGTTAGTGAAATATAGATTTTGTCATTTATTTGTAGCCAGTAAATGCTGATATTGTTGGATATATTTATTTTAAGAAATCTTTCGTATTGTAAGAGATTGTATTACAGGATGTGTTACTCTTTTTCTAATATTATTAGTTTATTTAAGGAACAATTTGTCAATTTTACTATACATTAAATTATTTATTTTTACTCTTAAAGTGACTGTTTTCATTTTTCAGCAGTTTTAGTCTTTCAGCCGTTAGAGTTGGAAAGTAACCATTGGAATTATAAATGCTGAGAGCTGGACAAAGCATCTGTCTGACACATCTGTGCACTCAAACCTGTATTTGTTGTTGCTTGAGTTATAACTGAGCTTGGGAAACAGCCTGGACCAAGTTAGTAGTTCACATGGTGCTTATACTTGTGGCTAATTCTGACCCCATCTTGATCTGTAAGATGCAGTGTTTTCTGGAAGAGCTATAATTTCTCTTGATACAATATTTGATGCAGCATACAACTAGAAAAGATAGTCCTTTCTATTCCTAAACTGGGAAAGGATAAAATTCATGGTTTGTATGTTTTTTTCTCAAAAGAAGCAGGCTATGAAAATACCATCAACAAAGGAATTATTTGCTTTTGAGATGCTGCCTGATCTTATTGCTCTTACTAAGGTGACTGAACCTGCCATTGTACATTTCTTAACTTCATTCTAAGAACTGAAAAATAATATAATGCTTATATTCTTTTACGGTGATAATAGTATATACATAAAGAGTCTACAGAAAAAAAGAAGGATCCAAATATCCTTTTTTTTTTTTTTCCCAGCCATCCTCCTCTGACCCTTTACTTGAAAAATTCACAGGGAGAAAGGAGTTGTAGCAAAGTGTCATGATATAAACAGAAAATGTCTGACTTTACAGTCTACCTCTACTCAAGGTTTGAACTCTCATTGAAGGAAATGTCAAAAAATTACAAAATGTGGTTTCTGGGTTTATATGTTTGAGGTTAATCGGTGATGTAGAGGAAAACAACCAAATTAATTATTTATGACCTTGCTCACAGGAGAAAGTGCAGTGTGAAAACACATTTCAACAGTTTAGATATTTTGTGAGAATGTTTAACGTTAATTTTAATAGAAGGGCTGTGGGTAACACCTTAATGACTGAGGCAACCGAGCCTGTTAAAAAGAAAGAGAAAAGAGTGTTCTGGTAATTCTGCTTGTAGAGTGCACAACCAGCCCTTTAAGATCACATGGCAGGCTATGTAAAATCTGTGTAGCCACAGCAGCCAGTGCAAACTTTGGGCAAACTGGGGTGGCTGTCACTGCAGCAGCACTTGCAGAGTGTTGCCTGCCTCATTCTAGCAGTCTGTCTGTCCAAAGCTGCATGCAGCTACCACTTGGGTGACTGCCCCTAGAACCAAAACTGCAGCTGGGACTCACAAAAACTCCACATCATAAAGCCAGGGCTGAGGCCAGCAATCACACAGAAGAATAGGCTCACAGGATGGTTTGGGTTGGAAGGGACCTTGATGATCATCTAGTTCAAACCCCACTGCTATGGCCATGGACACTTCCCACTAGGTCAAGTTCATCAAGGCTCCATCCATCCTGGCCTTGAACACATCCAAGGATGGAGCATACATTGCTCCCCAGGGCAACCTGTTACAGTGTCTCACCATCCTCACAATGAAGAATTTCTTCATAGTGTTTCAACCTAAATCTATCCTTTTTCACTTTGAAACCATACAATGCCCTCTGCCTCCCCAGCCCTACATTACATGCCCAGTAAAGGAAGATTTAAAACCAAGAAAACTGTTTAGCATTTTCATCCAATTTCTTTTTTTTTTTAGTTACAAAAATGGAGGGAGAAAAAAAAAACATACTTAAGCAAGAACACAGGCACATTAGCATCTTATGAGCTCTGGTGAACAGTTGAATTACTGGTTTCAGTTGTGTGAGTATGTCCAGAAACACTGATTGCAGAGGGGCAATGGGCTACTGGGAGGTTATGTTCTGGCATTGCAGAGAGCCAAGCCTGAGACTGAAGCAGGAGTGAGCTGGAAGAGTTTTGTCATGGAGGCAACACCTGGCAATCTTCCACTGAGAGGTGTGCAGGTACCACCTGTGCAGAATCAGATTTCATAGCGGTTACATTTTTTTTTTTTGCATACAGTTTGTTGCTTTTTTATTTAATTTCAACTTCATTAAGACACCGCTCTGATATATAGTATTACATCAATGTGGGGAGGAGGGGCAATTGAGAAACTACTTATCTGTAGGAATAGTATATTGTATAATGGTATATATCATGCAGGCCAGAGAAGCTTTGGAAAAGAATAAGTGCATCTAACACAGGGGTGTTATCACTAATGCTTTCATTAAAAAAAAATAAAAAATAAAAATCCAAAAACAAAAAACAAAAAAACAAAAAACACTAGCAACCCTACCCTCCCAAACAAAACAAACAAAAGTCGGATTTACATTTTGGGGGGGGATTTCTATCAGTAGTCCTGCAAGATTCCTTTAAAAAAACATTTAAAAGTCCAGAAAAATATGCAACCTCAGTTGCTTCTAGTAATGAAAAACCTCATCTTCTATAGAGAAATATTGTCTTACAGTTACTACTGATTTGTTTTAATTTAAATGTCAAGTGCTGTACTCTGTCCATCTTTCTCTTTGATCACCTTTCCACAGATAGATTTGTCATTGGAAATGACTGGCTGTAAGCTTAGTAACATGAGAGAGATGTTTGCTTGAAGACCTGAGAGAAAAGATAGGATAGTTAGCAAGGCTGCACACTGCTGGATTAAACATTCAAGCAAATAGTTCCTTAGGAGCAGAGATCATCCCTTTCTAAGTTTTCAGGACATAATCGTAAATATTGTGCTCTTCAGCTCTGACTGTCTTTCCCTTTCTCTTGGGTGCAATCTTTTCCTTCGTCTGGGGCATGTTGATAAGGGCATATTCTGTCTGATTACCTATGTCAATCACAGAGGCTTCATATTTTACATTGTGGTTGACAGCAGAGTACCACAATTCACTGGAATTCATACAATCTTTTTTGGCAACATGTTCCTGAGAGGAGGTGAAAGAGGTAAGCTTAAACCTTAAGAAGTGTGTGATGTGAAAAATCTGGCATCATTTGTGTGCTCATGCAGTGGTGTTGACCAATATACATAGTATAAGAATGATTTGTAATTCCACTGTTATTTTCCTACTGGACAGGACATGGCTAGGCACCACGAGCACCCAACAACCTGTGCATTCCTCTTAGAGGGTGAAGGCGTGACCCTTGTCCTGAGATTGATGGCACTCAGTGGTAGATTACGTGGTGAAAAGCTCATCACCACTTACAGGAGGGACTACAGCAGCACAGTAGCAGGTGGGGGAACATGGATCATCCGCCCTGCCCCGAGTCCCTCCAGGGCTGTGCCAAGAGAGCCATCATCCTGGTAGTCCCAGGGTGACATCTACCCAAGGAGAGGATGGGAGTAGCTCTACAGATCCCACTGTAGATGGAGTGGAGGGAGAGTTGCTGTAAGTATGGAATATACTATTGATGCATGTGAGGGGAGAGCTTTTCAGGGTTTACTCAAGACTTGATACGAGATATTTCTGGGGGGAGCTGAAGGGAGAGGTCAGGGTTACTTGTAGAGCAAAGAAAGTTGGAGGATAAGGGGAGGGGTAGGGGGGGTCACAGCCAGCCGTCAGAGAGACCACAGGCTGTGGGAGTTGACTGAGAGCCAATGTGTGTGTGCATGTGTCTGCAGGAGACACATTGTCCTGGAAGGGGCCCTGGCCCTGGCCTCATGGGAGTTGCAGCAATGGTCCCCCCCCTCCCTGGCAGCCCTCGTCTAATGATCTCCTTGAAAACAGAGAGAGGAGAAGGAAGAGCCATTGGTGAAGGAGCAGGTAAGATTGTGTGGGTAAATGCCTTCCCAGCTCTGTTTAGACTTGTCCCTCCTTTTGCTTCTTGGAGTTGTTTGCTAACAGGTAGTGGGTGATTGTGCACCTAAATATTTAGCAGGCTGACTCATTGAATCTAAAGAGAGCATGTGAACTGATTAAGTACTTTGAGCCAGAAGTTAAATAATTGTTTGCCCTGATGCTCTCAACTTGAACCCACTGGGTAATAAAGTCAGTGACTAAGTACAGGCTTTATATTATCATCCTGTATTGTCTGCAGTAGTCTCATTATTTTAGGTCTGTGTTCCTGAGTTCATGCTGACATTTGTACCTACCTTTCATACTCTGTAAATGGAACAGGGGCCTCTGGTCCACAGGTTAATAAACCCATAGAGTCAGTTATATTTCTCAAACCTAGAAGTGAGAAATAGTTGTTAGAACCTAATTCCTGTAGAATCGGTCTGGGATTTTTCCAGCTTCTATATATCATTTTGTCTGTTTGGATTCTGCTTGACATGAAAGATTTCCTGACACTGAAGGCACTTCACTGGAAATAATTTTTGAATTTTGAGTTGAAGCTTTGTAAAACTTTGAGATTTAGAAATTCCAGAAGTTTTATGGAGAAGAGCAATCAAATCTGACTGGCTTAAGAAAAGGAATTCCCTGTCTTCAGGGGCTTGGAGCTCTCCTCCCCTGCTCACTATTACAATGGAGTTGGGAAGACAGCAGCATTTTTCCTGCACCTGCAAAATGTGAAAAGGTAGGTTCTTTATTTTCATGAGTTACTGGTTCCAAGTCTTGAGTGCCTCTTTTCCCTTCCAACATATAGATCTACCCAAGCCTTAATCACAGCCATGTTTTTCAGAAGCCTTGTAGTTTACAGGTTTTGAAGAGCTATTATCATTGACCTTCTCTTATCAGCAGGGAGACTGAAGCACAGAGGTGGTGTGATTTGTCCCACACACTGATGGTGTGGGAGGAGCAAACACGAAGACTTGAGATTTTGTTTGAGTCTTTGATTATTCATAGGCCAAATTTAATACTTGGAAGGGACAGCTCTCCTATTGCATGAACAACCCCCCTCCCAGTATAGCCTTCAAACCACACTCTGGGGTTTTTGGGACAGCAAAAACTCTCAAAACCAGACAGATATTTGGCAGGTTCCTCACTACAGTTTCACCCCCTCCCCTTCTCCCACAGCCCACCCCACTCACATGTACAAATGATGAGCTCATTTAATCACATCCTTTTCTGTCACGTTGCCCACTCTCAAAAGTTTTCTACTAAACACCCACATCGGCTGGGCACCAACTTTTGTGTTGCTGATGTCATCCTTATTTAAAAAAAACACAAATAAGTATGTAGGGCCGCTACATGGCACCACTTTGTTCTGCATTACATAGGGCTCCTGATTATTGTTCTTCACTGGTGATTCAAGAGGCAACTTAACTTATCCTTTGCTAAAATACACTATTTATAAAGCAGAGGTAGCAAATCCTAGGTACTCAGATGCTGCCTCTCAGAACATTCTTTTAGTGGTGCAGACTCCCCTCTCACTGAGCCATACCACAGTATGAACACCAAACAACATTTCTCTTGCTTTAGTTACAAGGGTGGTGAGGCCAACATTGCTTTTGTTTCTATAGCAAGTGCAGTGGGCTGAGATAGTCTGGCACTTTCTGGCCTTGCTTGCTGGAGCAGTGAGTTTAAAGAGCTGGATACATTCTAGTCTTAGTTCAGACATGGTGACTTAGGGGCTATTGGGCACTCCCTAACTCCACTGGAGCTCTGTTGCTTGCAAAATGCACCTGGGACCCCTCCTGCTCAGATCATAGGTCTGCTCTGAAAGTTGCCAAAGATGACCTCATCCAAAATGTGGCTATCATAATAAAAATACTAACTAAACTCTTTCATCTCTAGACCTTAAGGCTCTAAGAGGAGAGGGAGGCCCTTTGGAGCTCACCGGGTCTGCACCAAGCCATGATGCCATATCTTACACTCCTCGTGAAGGAATTTGGTTCATCCAATTGGGAAGAATAAGTAGCCAGCCACTTCTCTTAAATAAGGGGGACAAGGAAATTATATTAAAGTTGTTATAATTTGATTCAATAATAGGGGTAAATTTCAACTTTTTTTGTGAAATTAGGTGCCAAAATTTAACTTCTTAACAGGGTAACCTCTATATCTGTGTGTGTGAGAGTGGACTCACAATTTAGCTTAGGAACTTTGTTAGACCTTAAATTGAACCTCTGCATTGTGAATATAACAAATTGTTAATTATTGATTAGGCTCCTAGAAAATCATATTACCTATTTTTTTCCTTTGTTCTAAGCATTATCCAGTCTTAATTTACTGCAATTTCAAATCACTCCAGACCCATAATTACATGTTAAAGGACTGAAATAAATTACACTGAAATCCCTACACTGAAACACCATAGTTATAAACCATTGAACATGTCTGGGAATAGGAGTGGATTCATCCACACCCAGACTCCCCTGTGAAGAGGAGTTCAGAAAGCAAGTGTGTCCTCTCTGAACCTCATGACTGACCAGGAGGACCTTCCTCCTTTTCCCTGCTCCCTGTGCAAATCACTCCAATCCATTCCTGAGCCAGTTTCCCTTATCACTGTATAAATCATTTCCCCTGAATGCCATGTGACTCCCACCACTACATGTCCCTTCCACATAGTAAGTAATAGAGTGAACCTTGCCACCAAACTCTGTTAAGTCACACTTTTATAAATCTATATCAAAATCATATTTTTCTGATATATTTCTTCTTGATTCTTTACACAGCCTTAGGACCTTTCACTCTCATCTGCAACAATTCTTAAGTGTATCAGTTGAGAAGTGACTGCTCCCCCCTATATTGATGAATTTGGAGCGGAGCACCAAGTTATACAGTTAACTCTTAAATTAACTTGGTGTGCATTACAAAAGTTCCTGAATCTAACCCCAAAACAGATAAGATCAACTGGGCAATGTGTTTATCATGCCAGTCTTTCCCACATGTCCTCTCCTGCAGTGCAGTCATTTGATCTATTCTGCTTTATAAGAAAGCAAATATTCAACCTGGTAGTGAAGATTTGTGTTTTCTTTTTCTTCTCTCTAGAGGCAGTGGGTCATTGGAAAGGGAAATCTTACTCTTGTTATGGACAGCCATTCATTGAGACATCTATTATTCTTTTACAATTGAAAGATTAATTAAAAGTTTTAAGCCTCCAGATATTAAATCTCCCTTTGTTTTTCAACTGAAGATTTGCTTTATTACTACTTCCTTTGTTGGCAGTAGTCCACTTACATTGCTTTTTATTAGAAGATGTCATGCTGAAACTGAAACTTTTTATGGAAACACTCCAGTTATGGTGAAACTGTAGGGAAGTGATGTTACACTGGTACCAAAAAGCTGAGGGGAGGAGGGAACATGGAGGAGGAGGACAGAGAAGTACCCCAGCAGCCACAGATTGGCCAGTGGCCAGGGACGCTTCTCTAGGACGTGGATCAGAAGTTCAACCTCCTGAATTGATTCAAGGCAATGCTACATTCAGCCTCTGATAGGTGAATGCTGTGGTCTATTTGGCCACTGGGTTCCAAAGAGTGGGGCTGTGCATGATTATTATAGTTTATGTACATATTTTTACTTTGTACATAGGCTTAAACTGATGTTTTTCTGCATCCCAACCAAGCAGGCCAAATAAGGCCCTTCTGCCTCTCCTGCAGAAACATGATGGACACCTTTCTGCCCCATGGATGTTTTGGACTCAATTGCCCTGGAGCACTGCAAAAACATTCACTTTTATTCATTACCTTAATAGTACTTGACAGATGGCTGTTGGTCTGTGCTGGGGAAGGAAGAAATCACATGTGTTTGTCATTTTTGGTGCAGCAACAGGATGCAAGGACTTTCTGCAGCACAGGATTTACTCAGACTTTGTCACATACTGAGCACAATAGTGTAAAAGCGTGAGTTAGTGGGACACTTGTTGGGGAAAGGGTTGAATCTCTGAGGGTTAAATAAATCTGATGTCTTTTAAAGATTCACCTTTACTCTCTTACTTTACTGCACTTACGTCATGCAGCACTGCTCATCTATCCTAAGAAAACCTAGATGTGCAACCTTACTGGGATTTTTTGTGGTTTGGTTGTTGTGGTTTGTGGTTTTTTTAAACTTAACTGAAATCAGTTTAACATGTTGTTCTTACACATGGCTGTTCTTGCTTGCTTTCTGACTGTATTCCAACCTCATGGCCAATGCAGCCTTAATTCTGCCTGGGATTGCTGGCTGGCTGCTGGGGGACAGAGGCATTACTTGGTGTGCCATCTTCCAAAGTGTGCACTGGGGTGTTTGTGCCCATGGGTTTTGCAGGCTTGGGCTTTCTGGAATTTTGCCTCTCTGTGTCACAGAGAGACAAATGACAGTTCTTTGAATCATCCTTGCTCAGTGCTTTATTTGTGTCTGCCTAGATGGTTCTTGGTATGGTTGTTCCAGTAAAATTTCACAGCTGAGCTTTCAGTTTTGCCTAAGATAATGGGATTTTCAAGTGTACTTGTTTTGCAGCTGGGCAGAAGGAAACATATTAGTCTCTCAATAGTGAGTGAAAGCTGCCACCTTAGAGAATTTGCAGTGTTTAAAACACCCTTGTGCTGCCTTGATGTTGCCATGAAATTGTGATGTACATACCCAACAAGAAGCTGTTCCTCACTAAGCAAATACTGCAGCTTGTGAAAGTGGTAAAGGAGGGAGCTGTGCTCCACAGAGTTCAGAGGGAGCTGGCACTGCTCATCGAAGGGAGACGGAGTGAGATGGGCTGCAGATGCTCTGTGTCCTGTATGGGCAACTAGTTAATGCTTTCCCTGTGTTACCTCTCCTAGCACTGCTTTGTTACAGAAGGGTTTTTGAAAGGGAGGAGAGTAAGGTGTGGAACTGCACAAATGGCAGTGGACCTTCCTTCTCTCTTCTGGGGGATATGGGTTTCACAGCCCCATCAACAGCTAGCAGGAAAATCTGCATTATGCAAACCTTTTTTTTAGTGCCTGCTGGTAAAAAACAGCTGGGGATGTTTTCAAAAGCAGCAGGAATCCCACCTGTAAGTGTGACAGAGGCAAGCAAAGAGGATTCTGCAAGCCTGGGAGCTTCGTACAGTCACAGGTGAGAGCCCACCAGCTTCTCATGGATTTCACTTGCTTGACTCAACCACTGCTTCATGCACTGGGGTCAGTTGCCTTTATGATCAAGGATGGGTAAAGATATCATGCCTCAGACCTCTGGCCACCTCTGGCTCATTATCTCTTAGACAGTACACATATGCAGAACCCAGATATTTTGCACCTAAAAAAAACCTACCCCAAAACCTCCACCACAGACAAGCACTGACGATATGGGTGGGTGAGGAAGAGGGGAGGAATGGATGAGTGATGTGGCTTTGTGGGCTGCTAGGGCTAGCAAGGGCATTGCTGCTGCTGGTGGCCTCCAAAAAGTGACCAGCATGGATTCCCTCTATGATCCCTCCACTGAAATGGCAACCTGAAGTTCTGTCAGCAAGAGGAAGCCACATGCCTGGCCATCTCAGTTTTCTGAGAAATAGTGTGACAAACCCGATGGTAAAAAATGAAACCCTACAAACCCCAACAAAGTACAGCTCTTGCTACTGAAGCTTTCCAGTGCAATCTGGTTTTGCTTCCTCCTCTCCTTTTTGCCTCCTGAAATACAAGGAAGGAGAAAAATAAAAGAACCAGAAATACATTCTGCAGGCCTGAAGGTTCAGGTATGTTAAATTCACATATCATAATTGCAATACATTGCAGGAAAATTATAAACAAAAATAAAAATCTAGATGACTGGATTTGGGTCATCTAGAGATCGAGGTTTAGACCTCTAGATCTAGAGATCATCTGGATCTAGATCATTAGTCCAGATGATCTCTAGAGGTCCCTTCCAACTCCAATGATTCTATGTAATCCTGTGAATCTCTCTAATACTTGGGGTGTCTGCAGCAATTTCCTCAAAACACAGAGGTGAGAATCATAGAATCATAGGTGAGAAGTGATGGATAATTTCACAACATGTGCTGTCCCTCATTAAAATGTGGTCAATTTGGAGAGACTGAGCTTATTCTCAGCTAAGCAGCCCTTCCCCTCCTTTGCTTCTCTTTTGCACTTGCTTGGCAATCCCACACTGGATTTGAGAGCCAGCACATGTAGTTTCCTGTCCTTTACTGCAGCCAATGACAGTGTGGTGGCTGAGGGAGGAAGCTCAGTTTGGGAAAAGACCACAGATCAGATACCTCCAAGTCAAACATAACCAAACAGCTGTAGCTGCAGCCAGATCACCTTTGTGCTGTCCTGGTCAAGCAGGTGACAAAAACCGACCAAAGTATTGCATCCCATATGCATCATACTCAGTATAAATCTGAGGGACCATAAAGGTCAATCTCTCTTTGTCCACGGCTGGTGTTCCAGAAGGACTTCACCTGTTTGTCTGTCTTTGATCCTGATCCATGCCCTCCCAAATCTGTGTGCTCCTGACTCCAGCTCTCCATCTGCTGCTGACTCCAACAGCCCATCCTGGGATTTTTCCAGGTCCTGACCTGCAGCCTCAGTGGTGATGTGAGAGTTATTGGGAGGGAATGGAACAGTAGTTTTATATATATTTGTATATATTTAATTATTTCCCCTTTCATCATTACTGTTTTGTTAAAGCTGTGTAGTTTAGTCTGCAAAGTCTCTCTCCCTTATACTTGTTTGCTTCCCTTTCTGAAAAGGGAGGGGGTTTAATGGAGAGCAGTCCAACATTAAACTCTGAGAGACAAAGAGGACACCCCTGAATCCTGATGACAAGGTAGGTAACTTGATCATGTTGTTAACCCAGTTGTTAACCTGGGTTTGGATGGTAGAAAAAAGCATATTTTAGACTGATTGTGGGAGCAGAATCTACAATTGTTCCCAAGGGGCTCTGGATGGCAACACCCTCCAGAAGTTCATCTGTGAGATTTGTCGATACCATTAGTGACTTGGACCGTGTGGAAATGTTGTCATTTAGTTAGTGACTGTGTGCAACTAATCCCTGCATGTCTTCAACTCGTTATTTACTAGGAACTGGAGTGACTATTAGAAAGGAAGGAAAAAATGTGAATTACTGTATCTTCCAAGCAGTGGTTGCAGAACTACCTTCTGCTTGATTTATTTCCAAACTTTTACTTGCATTCTGGACAGTTCTCAGAAATGAAGCTGCTGTGTGACTGAAGAGAGCATGGGATCTGACTGAGCAGTAAGGAGGAGGTGTGCAATCCACAAAAAGTCTATGCAAAGACAAGCAGATCAGGAAATGTCTGATTAAATGCATGTAAAGATACTTGAACAAAACTGAAATAAGTAGTGGGGTTAATGAGTGGACCTCACATTCCTTACTGACTTATATTTAAAATAATGAATCAACTGCTGATGTCAGATGGTCCCTGAAGGAAGAGGGGTCACAGAGATGTTGCAGTAGTTAAATGCAGATGCACAAGAACATGGGGTGAGAGAGGGAACCCTGTGTACCCAGGGACCCTGCAGCTTCAGAAGCTGTCAAGCCTGTTGGCTTCCCCCAAGCTATTTGCATGATACAAGGTTAATCTGTGCAGCAATTCAGATTTTTAAAAAAGGACATTTTTAATGCAACCACAGACATTTGGAGTAGTAAGACTTTGTAAGTCACTTAATCAGAAGGCAGAAACCTGAAACTTTAGTTGACCAGTACGAGTTTGACTGGCAAATGAGGCTTCACCAACTGGTTGCCCTGCTGCCCCATTCACGAACAATCCGTGGGCTGAGGTTTTTTTGTTTAAGCAATGTGATCACAGCTGGTAGAGAAACAGAAATACAAATGTAAAAATGACAAAGCAAAAATGCACAAAAACAATGTCTCAGCAGTTGTGCGAGCTAATTTTCACAGACTCATAGAAAAATTTGATTGGAAGGGACCCTAAATATCATCTATTTCCAATCCCCCTGCCACAGGGCAGGGACACCTTCCACTATACCAGGTTGCTCCATCCCCATCCAACCTGGCCTTGAACACTGCCAGGGAGGGGGCAGCCACAGCTCCCCTGAGCAACCTGTGCCAGTGTCTCACCACTCTCTCAAGAATATTTGCCTATTGTCTAACCTAAATCTACTTTCTTCCTGTTTAAAATCATTGCCCCTTGTTCTGTTGCTACACGCCCTTGTAAAAAGTCCCTCCCCAGCTTTCCTGTAGGGCCCCTTCAGGTACTGTAAGGCTGCTGTAAGGTCTCCTCAGAGCCTTCTCTTTTCCAGGCTGAACAACCCCAGCTCTCTCAACCTGTCTGAATAGGAGAGGTACTACAGCCCTATGAGCATCTTTGTGGCCCTCCTGTGGACGCACTTCAACACCTCCATGTCCTTCTTGTGTTGGAGGCCCCAGAACTGGGCCCAGTATTCCAGGTGGGGGTCTCACATGGGCAAGTGTCAGGCACTTGACTTGCATGTTGTAACACCTGAATCGCATTACAGCAGCAGCAGCAGCTCCTGGGTTTCTGCTGATTTACACATGGGGTGCAGACCCCTGACTGCATCTTCTGAATTACATGTTGAGGAGATTTGTACTGCTCATTGCAACGTGATTATCGACCTGAAGCTCCTTTCCCTGAGTTCAGGTCAAGGCTAAGGTGACCTTTCTTCCTGTCCCCAGCAGCCCTTTGTTGCTCAGCCAGCCTGGAAATTGGGGTTTGTATTTAGGCACTTGCAAAAACCTAACCTTACGGAAAAGGCTCTTGTGAAAAACTCAGCCTTGTAACCCTGTTACCCTTGTCCATCTAGAAGCCTGGCTGGGGATTCTTCAGTTTCTGGTTCTGACTTTTGTTGTCATGTCCCCTGAAATTTTTATTTATATATATATTTATATATTATTATTATATTATTATATATTATATTATTATATTATATATTTATTATTCAGCTGAAGGTTTTTACAGGAGGTTTTTACAAGCTGCCTCTTACCGTATGTGCAGGGAGGCGGAATGTCCCTAGCGTAAGAGTAAAATGTATAAAAAAGAGGAAGCTGCGTATGGTGGATCATTTTCTCGCCCATGTCACTGAGTGCACAGCTATGGTGGCCTCTTGTCTGCTCCTCTCCAGCATCTGGACTATTGCAGCAGGTAACTCCTTTGTCTGTCTGTCTGTCTGTACTGTAACAGTGTTAGGGACCTCAGTGGCCGGTGGTACCCGGTCACAGCATACCCCTGGCATGAGGTTTTGGACATGTCACTGATGGTTCTCTAGAGAGCAACCTTTCCTTAAGGTATGAGCAATGCATTTTAAAGCCATAGAATGTTGTACAAATGTATTTACAATTTGCAAATCATAAACCAGGCAAATGTCCAAATGCTCCCAATGAGCCTTATGAGTGAAGTTTGATTTCATCTGCTGTTGTGGCTGGGATTTGAGTCAGAGTATGGCACTGATGTGCTTTAGCCAGGAAAAAATTATTTGTAGTGATGGATGTGGTACATATAAGTGTCTGCTCAGGTAACTAGTGTGTTGTGCCTATGGCACTACTGAGCTGTGGAAAGCAAAATAACTGGCACAGCTTCACAGCTGGCTTCTTGGTCTCTAGTGGAGATCTGCCTGGCCATGGACACAGTGATGGAAGAGGCAGGACATGAATGAGCTACATCAGGCAGGTTAGACAAGTGTACTCCTGGGAACTTCTGACAGCCTTCTCTTTAAAATCTGAAAAGATAGTTCCCTTCCTTGTGATATGAACTTTGTTTTCAGTGCATTACCTGTCCCTCCTGATACCTCACTTACCATGCTGATGTACACAAACTTGAAAAACAATTGTCCTAAATAGGCAGTGGAGCTGAGATGTCAGACCTCAGAGCACCCATTTTGCTTGGCTATCCCCTTCATGGTTTCTGCACATGTATGTGAACTGGAAGAGGAAGCTGATCCTGATTCCTCCTCCACCCCCGTCCTGGAAATCCTTCAGTCCATGGCATTTATGCTATGAAAGTTTTCCATCCATGGGCCTTCAGCAGGCTCTCATCTGCTTCCCAGCTGCACAGCCTCTCTCCTGTGAGATGCAGTTTGTCTCTAGTCCTCCCTACCTTGCTTTTTTTTGTTCTTATTTCCTAGTTGTTTGGCAGTCTCTGACAAGTGTGGCTGCATGACATATAGTGATAAATGTAGTAATTTTTAGCAGCTTTACTGATTTACTTCTCACTGCACTGCAGGAGGGCTCAAAGGGCAGTAATGCACCAGTGGCTGTTTGGGCATTAACAAGGCTGAACACTTGGGGAACCTGCCCATGGGTGTCCATGTGTAACACTCTTAGCAGACAGAAATCAGGCACTGACACCAGACCTGTCTTTCTAGGTGTCTC
Organism: Florisuga fusca; assembly: GCA_038090715.1. Taxonomy (NCBI): domain Eukaryota; kingdom Metazoa; phylum Chordata; class Aves; order Apodiformes; family Trochilidae; genus Florisuga; species Florisuga fusca. The sequence goes on along the minus strand of JAAWXA010000004.1, from coordinate 42,953,502 downwards.
TCTCTGCAGTGCAAGGAACAGGCTGGTGAGACATGTTAGGTCCAACAAACTTTTAGGGCAATCCTTTTGAGCTGTGTTTTCATTTTTTTTCCTGGGCAGAAAGGCAGGGAAACCCTCCAGAGCTGCTCTGTCTAGGGAAGAGGACTGGTGCTGGGGTGGTCTCTTTTGGGCATGGGTTGCAGAAGAGTGTTAAGAAATACTGAGTGCAGCACCTTCTTCTTCTCCAGGCTCTGTGCAGGTGATGCACAGCAGGGTCCAGTCGGTCCGGGCAGGAGGAAACATTACTTTTTCATGCCAGTTGTCCATGAAAGAAGATGTGCTGCAGGTAACCTGGCAGAAGGAAGTGGATGGGGCTGAAGACAACATAGCAACTTACAGTGCAATGAATGGTCAAAAGATAGCAAAGGGCTATGTTGGCCACGTAAGCTTTGCCCACAGTGAGTTACAAACCTCGGGCATCTCCCTTCGTGAAGTCACCCTTGAAGACGAAGGATGCTACAAGTGCATCTTCAACACGTTCCCCTCAGGGGCTGTCACTGGCAGGATGTGTCTCAAGGTTTATGGTAAGGCATCGTGACTGTATGTGGTCTGTCCTCTGAGGACCATAGCCCTCACAGTTGTTTTCCCTGGGAAAAACCTGCCCTGACTTATTATTGTTAAATTATTATTGGGAATGGTGGCTCAGCTTCCTTGTTGGTTCTCCCTCCCTCTCTGATTTTACCTCTGATGGTAAATCAGTGGTTGAATTTTGTTCCCCTTTAAGTCAACAACAGTGAAATTCAAAAGCTGACATGTAACTCATGACTTCCTCCAAGTTTCCCTGGTCATGTGCTATGCTGACATCTGGCCTGCCACAACCATGAACCCTGTGTGCCTCTGCTTCTTTTTGCTGCTGCTCTTGCCTCCTAAGCCTGGATATCAGGCACTTTTCCCCTTACTCTGCCTTTGGTCTTAAAAAAAATGCAAATTATTCAAAAGGCACAGTCATATGAATGACCAAAGTATATGCAAACTGATTTCAAAGCTATGAAAAAATAACAGTAGCTATGCTGGGCTCAGAAAAGGGATGCAAAAAAGAAAAAGGTCACAGCTTGTGGGCTTTGTCACATGATTATCTTGTGCAGGTTAGCATCAAGTAGCATCAAGAAGAGACTTGAAACAAATCACGAGTATAGGTGGCAAAATTTGACACCACACTATGCAATCACGAGCTAGCAAGTGTAAGCTGAAATATAGACAAATAGATTAATTCAAAAGGAACAAGTGTGAAAAGCTGTTTGTCTTTTGGGGGAGAGTCCTGGATTTTTGACAGTGAGAAGGCTGAGACATTAAACACTCCCAGAGGACACCCTGCTAACTTTCTTATGGTTGACTTCTGTGGGGATGCTGGTCAGACACCAGGTCCCATGTGGAAAACATCAGGTCTGGGATAGCTTGTTCAGATAACATTTACAGATTATCTTAACACCTGCCACTGGTGCTAAGATAACTAGAGAATGTTTTGTTTGTCTCTTGTACTGCCTGCTGTCAGACACAGACACGTGCCAGAAGTCTTTGTGTGGGGAAAAAAATGATGCCCATGGCTTATAGGGGGAAAGCCATAGGGGAAAAAAGAAAGAAAAAAGAATGGAAAATCAAGATAGGAACAAAAGTTCTTCTGTCAGAGTAAAAAAGAGAAATTACAAGAAATTCACTCAATTTCAGATACATAAAGGAAGATGTTCCTAAAAACACCCAGCCCTGAGTCATTCAGAGGGTAAATGCTGATTTACACATTACAGGAAAATATGTAAGTGTCTTGCAGAGGGATCCCTTTCTCATTTATCATGTCAATATAAACACAAAGTTGGTTTGGTTTTATTGTTTTGCTTTTCTTGTTTTGTTGGGGTTTTTTAATGCAAGAGGGGGAAACATTTTCCAAAATCATTAATCATGATTCATTATTTAGCAGAGCTTCACTTAAAAATATTATAGTTTTCTTCTGCTATTCACACACCCATGAGCATCTCTTCTTGCTTTTTGGATGAAAACCCACCACTGAGAAGGGTTTCACTTCTCCTGTGGGCAGGCATGATCTTTCTGTTCCTTCTGCACCAGTGTGAGCTTGCAGGTCACTGCCAGGGGCTGGCTCATGGGGGGACACAGTGGCCTCCCTAAAACCTGCTTTATTGAACATGTCCTAGAGGATCACCATGAACAAACAGTTTGGCACCATGATAGAAGATTTTGGTTCACATATGGCATGTTTAATTGATGCTAATTTATGCATTGCTACTTAAAAGCCACAGCCTTACTCCCTTCAGGATGGTTTTTCTTAAAAAGCCTAGAGGACAACCTGGGCTGAAGCCAGCAGGAATCTCCCAAGGCTCAGGGATTCAGAGCAAGGCGAGTAAGCTGGAGTCACCAGCTGAAAATGAAACAATGCCACGTCTTTGCCCTCGAGAGGGGACTTGCCAGGGAGTTTACAGGCTATCACAACAGCCTTCACAAGAGGGGCAGTTCTAAGATGGGCACAGTTGCTGCCTGATGAGGGGAAGTGAAACAACCCTGTGAAAAAAGAAGCAGGTATGCCTGGAGCAATCTCAGACCTTCCTGCCTGAAAAGCGCAAACAGAAATTTCCTGCTATGTTGCAAATCCCATTTTGGAGCAGAAGAGTTTCAAGTGTGCCTGGCAGGTTTCTTGAGCAGCCTGGTCCCCTTTCCTTCTCTCTTTTGCTTTGGAAATGCAGTGCCAAAGGGAATGCGAAGGAGAACCAGGAAGGGGATCAAGTGAGCAGGCATGGAAACAGGGGGATGTGCTGCATGCATCTTCAGAGACCATCTGCCTTCGTTGTAGATGGCAACACCTGCCTGGAAGTGTTGAGCACAGAGGAGAAATGCCATCACTGTATCTTAGACAGGGAAACTGAAGCATGGTGTTGCTGGGAAACACCCATATGACTGGAAAAGGCTTTTTGTCATTATGAGGAATACTGTAATTCCTACATTTTTTAGCAGTCTCTTCAAGACCACTGTCAAGTCTTTAAATATAAAAAGCATGTCATGATCTGACAGTCCCTCTTTAATTACAGAAGGCCATTACGGATAATCAAAATTGATGCACTTCACTAGAAACTTCCTTTTTCAAATACTTGGGAACACTATCACAGCTCAAATTTGAAAATGTTTCCATTATCTCTCTGCAAAAGCTACTAAATCAAGTACCCGTGCATGTCTCATGCTGGTACTTTTTCACTGGAAACAAATATTTTGATGAAAGGCAGAAGAAGCTTTTGATTTAAGCTTATTCATTAAACATCAACAGTGGGCACACACCGACAAATAGTGTAGCAGGACTCTACTGCAAAAGCAAGCACCTACAGGTTTTGACCATGCCTCAACTACAGACACTTGCTAAGAGGAAACTCAGCAAAACCCCTTCTTTTTTCACATGATAGTCATTCCTTGGGGTCCAATCTGGGAAGAGAGAAGACTTCTTAGTCAGAAGAAGAGTAGATGTAGAATTCGAGTGTTTCTGTCAAAATACTGATCAACTTTTCTATCACTTGTGAGAACATCCTTCCTTTACTGCTTTTGGATGTTGCAACCTAATATTTGAAGTTAATGCTGTGGGTGGATATGTTATTTTTATGCATCCCGTGAGGGAAAGAAGAAGTTCAAAGGTTATTTCTTAATCAAAACATAAACTGTTTGTGACACTTGTCTTTTCATATGTGGGAGATTTTGAGAAATTCCAGCTGGACTCCCCCTGAATACTTTTCCTGTTAATCTCAAAGCAACACTGATGGTTTTCATCAGCACTGTGGAGTCTGAGTTTCAGTCTGTGGGTGATGCAAAAAGGCACAAACATAGAAAATAAATCAAGTCTAACCAAAAAAAAAAAAAAAAAATTGATGGTATACAATGTCAGTTTTGGGTTGGAGGATCCAGACAACCTGGTGAGACTGGAACTGTACCAGTGTACCGGGAGGTTACAGTCATCGTTATGCATCTAGCCCAAGGTTTTTACCCCTTTCACAAGATCATGCACTGTCTCATTCATATACAAATCTTTGCTTAACTTCAAAAGCAAAAGAATATTTTTTTCCTAAGAAGAATAAACAGATTTGTTGTTTAACTGGTAGCGATACACTTGTTAGCACTGGGACAAAAATAAATTCTAGAATAAATATTTTGCTAACCAGCCTTATTTTTGTTATGTAAATAGTAATATACACATGGAGTACTACTAGATGCAGTAACAGATACTTTTCATTCAGAGGACATTCATGTTAATTCAGGCTTGAATGAAGCTAGAATTGCCACGGCACTTAAATGGTTAAAAAAGCAATATTTTCAGAAACAGACAGCTGTAAGTAGTGTCTTGCTTGGACCTTCATGCCATCAGCACATGCACTGAAGTACACTTCAGTGTATGAAGTATACTGTACTACATAACCAGTATGGCTGGTTAGCTGCCATACAGAAACCTGTGGATTGCTTTCCCAAATGGAGCTATGTGCCTACATAGATCTTGGCCTGAGCAGAGATGGTGAGACTGGCTTTGAGCAGGGACTTGCACTAGGTGACCTCCAGGGGTCCATTCTGATGTAAATTATGGTATCATCTTATGGCTGAGGAATAAATAGGTGATTTTCCACAGGGAATAGTTCCTTATATGTTCAGATCTCTCCTGGAATTCTACTCAGGTTGAAAACAGCTTCTTGCACTCTTCCGCTTTTTGTATTCCTTGAAAATATAGTTGATATAAATATGAATTATCAAACATACTTCATAGGAGTGAGAAAGCATGAATGCCATCCATAGTCCATCCTTCTTGCTGACTAAGACTAGATGTGACATCATCCACAAAACTTCTAGGGTGAGAAGAAGGTCATAACAAATGATCTTCATTGAAGCTTTTGTGGGATACCATAATGGCCCCCAAACCCTACGCTAGAGGGAAGAATGTTGTACAATGCAAAAACCTTTACAGGTGAAATCCTGTGGTATAGCCAGATACAAATTCCCTATCTGAAGAGTGTATCCAGCATGTTGAGGAAGGTTCTCCTCACCCCCTTCTCTGCCCTAAGGAGGCCACATTGGGAGTATTGTCTGCAGTTCTGGGCTTCCCAGCTCACGAGGGACAGAGATATACTAGCAAGAATTCAGCTGAGGGCTATGAGGATGATCAAGGGACTGGAACATCTGTCACATGAGAAAAGGTTGAGAGCCCTGAGGCTGTTTAGTCTAGGGAAGAGAGGGGAATCTTATTAATGTTTTTAAATATCTGAAAGGTTGGTCTTGAGAAGAAGGGGCCAGTCTCTTTTCAGTGCTGCCCTGAGATAGGGTGAAGGACAACAGACACAAAGTGGACCAGAGAAGTTCCACCTCAATATAGGGAAAACCTTTCTTACTGTGAGGGTGGCAGGCTGCCCAGAAAGGTTGTGAAGTCTCCTTCTCTGCAGACTTTCAAGACTCACCTGGAGGTGTTTCTGTGTGACCTGGCCCAGGTGATCTTGCTTTGGCGGGGGAGTTGGACTTGATGATCTCCAGAGGTCCCTTCGAACTCCTAACATTCTATGCTTCTAAAGCATATTCCTATGATTGCTGTCTTGCATCAGTAGATGCTTTTAGTACTTTGTTCCACAAGCTTTCACATCTCAAACAGAAATAAGGCAAATTCTGCAGATACATTTAAGGGAAAAGAATTAGAATTTTGATTCGTTGAATCAGTTCAGCCCTTTCAGAGGGAGGAGGATGGGGATTTAGGTTTCATTAGGTACTGCTCTTTACTCATCCCTAATCACCATTTCTCTATTGGTATGTTGCAATGCTGCTTTTAACAACAGAATTGAAGCACAGATTCTTCTACGCTCTTGTCTTTCGTTTTGGTCAGTCTCCACACTTCCAGACTGCTGCCTGAGGGCTTTCCCATTTATTTGTCACAGATGGAGTTTTAGCAATGAGGAGACAAGAACAGACAAGGTTGCCCTCCAAGATAAAGACAAATACAGATGCTCTTTGATCCAAAGTGAGTAGAAAGTAAAGAGTTTGTTACTTTGTGTTTACAGCCATCTCAGACCCCAAAGTGGAAGCTAAGCTTATACCCAGTCCAAACAAAACCAAGAACTCAGAGAAAGTGGTTGGGATGAGCTGCTCAGCAACAGGGAAGCCAGCTCCAAAAATCATCTGGCGCCTTCCAACCATCCTGCAGCAGAAACCGAGGGAGTACCACATCAGGCTTGGCAACCAGACCGTAACTGTCATCAGCAATTTCACCCACACCCATTCCAAAATCCTCCAGGAGCACCCCATTGCCTGTGTGATCCTGCACCCCTCTCTAAATGTGACTCTGGTCCTGCCCAGGGACAGCCTGGCTCAAGGTCAGTATGTAACCCCATCCCTGGCCTGCAGCAAGGAGGAGACCATGAAATGCCTCATCGGGGAAATTAGGAAACTCCTCTAAGAGTCGGTGGGGGGCTGGTGGGGAAGGCACCTGGAAAAGCATCCAGGGCTAGGGAGGGACAGAGAAGGTGCTGGGGAGCTTCCAAAGACTTTGGGTGATGACATACAGTGTCTTAGTGCTCAGTGGGTCCCCTGCACATCATGATATGCCCCACCCTCCCTGCCTCTGCTGAGAAATCTCAGAGTTTTTCTGTCACATAGTTTGATGCATCAACACAATGTGCTTGCTTTGGGTAGTTTGGAGGGGCTTGGTGCCACACACCTGACCAAGGCATTGGACCCAAACCACAGGTCTGCTGGTGGTGTTGCTTCTGAGTGTGTTGGCATGTGCTCCCAGCATGCCCACCCGTCCTGTCTTACTCCAGAGACTGGCTAAGCAATGTCTGAAAGGAGTTTAGGGCTGTTTCTTTTTCCTTATGCACAAACTGAGTACCTGCTGCTTTCCCCACAGGTCCAGACAGCAGCGTGGCACCAGCCATTGCCATTGTCATGGGGGTGCTGGTCCCCCTGACTTCCCTCCTCCTTCTTGCCTGCCTCCTCCACTGCTGCCTCAGGCACCTACGTGACCCAGAGAGAAATCCAGCCTGGCCATGCTGGGTAGGTCTGCCTTTCCCCAAGGTGCTGCAGGGCTCACTCCCACCCATTATGGGGCTCAATGATGGGACCCAGCTCTGCCCAGCTACCCCAGGGCTGGCTGCATGCTGCACCTGGGGTGGAGAGGGAAGAAGGGATCAGACCACAGCCAGACATCTGCACACTGGGAAGGGAAAACCTGAAGGTGCTTAGCCAGGCCTGACATCAATGACAGCTAGAAAACATCCACTTTATCAATGACACGATATGCTGGAGGGAAGCACTGCTCTGTTACGATATTAATACATAAAATAATGGTGCAAGCAGTGACTGCACCCTGGTACCATTCTTCTGCACCTCTAAAAATAACCTCTTTCCAGAACAGTCAATGCAGTTAGTGGAGAAAGCAGCTTTGAGGACGTCTCAAGCAAAATGGGGTCTTAAAAGAAGAGTGTGCCTCTGTGCAGATAGCCCAGGGTGCCATGCTGCAGCAGGGGCCAAGGCACTGCTGTTTGTCCTGGCATAGGGAGTGCAGCAGGCAAGCTTGAGGTGGGGATAAACTGAGTGAGGAGACATAATTTCAGAAAATTGCAGCCTGGTTTTGTGCTGAAGGCATTTCTGGGATATGCCCAGAGAGTGCACCCTTATGTTTGATGGGTATTCTGGAGACAAACAGCAGTAGGAGGAAATGCAATACATGTCTTCTTCCACAAGCACTGTTCCTCTAGATCCAAGCTGGGGGGTTGTGAGGTGAAAACTTTAGTCTACCCTGACACAGAGAGATGGAAGAAGTAATTTGGTAACGCACACAGTCTGGATCTTTACCCTTGTACTTAAATTATCCATATATTTTGGAGAAGGAAAAAAAACAACCAAAAAACCAATAAACAAACAACCTAACAACCTCTCTTCCATTAGGTCTTTTCTGCCTGTACCAAGGCCAAGACACATGGGCAGTACAGAGCTGCAGGGAGGTGGGCTCCAGCAGGACCCCCCAGCCCTGGCATGCTGCTGAATACCTGAGCAGCTGCCTGCCCTACACCTGTGAGAGAGAAACTTCCTACAACGGCACCTTGGGCTTCCAAGAAAACTTGCTGTGACTTCACTCCAAAGCAAATATAAAAAAAAAAAAAGGATGATTTGTAAAAGTTATTTATTTATTTTATGCTATTATATTTCATTTTGTAGGAAAAAAATCTGTAAAGTATTTATTTTAAACTCTGAATGGCTGTGTGGATCTGCATAAAGAAACTCATGTTTTGTATTTTCTGGGGCTTTATGTGCTATGCTTATTCCCTTCTGATATTTTAACACTGCAAGCTCAAAACTGAGTAGAAAACTGTGTGAAACAGAGCAGTATTTCATAGGGATGCCAGCCTGAGAGGCATTGCTGGTGGGCCAAAGGAGACCCCCACCAGGAGCTGTGGTGCAGAAGATCCATGGACATGCCTAGTGTGTTGCTGTGAGCTTCAGGGGTTGGAACCTGTTCCCTAAAATTTATGAGAGATCGAGCCAAGACTGTGGCTGGCCTGAACTTGTAACCCAGGCACCAGAAGTACCAGGCTTCAAGCCAGGAGTAATCAGACATGAAGAAGCTTCCAACTCCAACTTCTATCAGCCTATAGTAGAAAAAAATGAAAAAGCAAAAAGTACACAGAGGTTTCCTTCTCCCATCTTCTTCATCTGTGGTTTCTGCAGCCCCTTTCTTGATTTCCCTAATCCATCACAGCTGGTTTGTGTTTCCAGGCATCCCACCTGCCTGCTGGGTGACATGGGAAAATAAAAGAGGAGTTGGAGGGGTAGGAGGCTGTCTGGGGGGGGGTTGTGTATGTAGTAGCAGGTGAGTAGAGAGGGAAACAGGAGGCTGCTGGCAGGCAGGAGAGGGTGAATGCTGTATGTGGGCAGATCTACACCAGCACAGGGCAACATGAGTTGTGTATTGTTTAAATTCCTTGATTATAGCTTGTAGAACTATAGATTTGGCCTGTATTTCTGAGCAGTTCTCCTGTACCTCCCTGAATCCTATCCTATGCCTCTTAAATATTTCCCTGCAGTCCCAGGGAAGCAAACATGAGCACCTCTCTCAGCTGATGCAGTCTTGTGGGCAGCATAAAGATGGCCAGTGCAGGCTGTCCCTTCCCATCTTTGCTTCCCAGAGCAAGTACCATCTGATTTTTCCTCACCCATCTATTTCAAACGTGCATCCCAGATGAAGCAGGCTGACTTGTAAGCTGGGTAACCTAAAATGAAAGCAAGTGGGTGAGTTGAAAAGAAACAAACTGAGTCTTCATTATAAAATGTTTTTTTTAGGTTCCCTAATGCTTAGTAATAGTGCAGCTGGTGATTGTGGGGAAAAGGGAACCAAGGGGAACCAGCTCTAATCGACACAACCAGAAATTTTTCTCCAGCGCCCCATAATTTTCGGAAAAGGAAGAGTTTTTGCCCAAGTTTTCCTGTCATTACAGCTTAATTTCTTCCTCCTGTGGGGAAGAAGAGGCCAGAGGGAGAAGCAGGTTTTCCCCAGGAGGGGTAGGGGAGGGGGGAGGCAGAAGGAGAGGGAAGAGCTCAGCCCCAGCTCTCCTCCAAAAAAAAACTGTGCAGTGCCAGCCCTCACCACTCAGCAGGGTTCCAATTTTCTCTTCAGGGTTTTTTTTGGGTTTTTTGGTTTATTTGGGGTTTTTTTTTGTTTGTTGATTTTGGGAGTTGTTTGGGGTTGGTTTTTTGTTTGGTTGGGTTTTTTTGAGAGAAAGAGTTTTAGGTTTTTCTTGAGTTCTAGAAGACGTTTTCCAATAATGTTTAGACTAAAGGGCTTTTTTAAAAAATATGAGTCTCTTGCAGAAACAGAGAATTGAGATGTGGGTGACTAAAAGGATTTTCAGAGAGACAGGCACAAAGCTGCAAGAAACCTTTATAAGCAGAGGAAGATTGCAGAGATTACCTGTGATTATTTTCTACACACTGCTCACCTTGTGTGGGAGAAAGCAGAGTTTGGAGTCACGAAAATATCCGTTTACATGCAGGATTGTAATTTCTTTTACTATTTAGCTGAATGTTGAATTGTGAAAAGCTTTTGTAGGTTTCTGATTATGACCATGATAGGACTAGAGACCAAGTGAGAAAGGAGGATGTGGTAGCTTACAAACAGAACACTGTACAAGGAAGCTAGACGTTACCAATCTATTAATCTTTTGCAGAATCAGAGTGAGATCAGCAAATTAAATCCCAAGGCAGAACATTTAAACCAGTACTTGCTTTCCTGCTATACAAAGCCAACTCCTAAAATGCAGAGCCACAAAATGCTGTGTGCTAGAGGTTTAGCTTCATGCGGCAAAGGAATGAATGTAAGCATCTAGGGCATGTAGAGCTAGCCTCCTGTTAGCTGGGAAAAAGGGTATGAAATGGATACAAATCACCTTTCAGGGAACAAACAAGTGACTGAGGGAGAACAGAAGTTTTTGCTGTGGGTAAATAACATCTTGACTGCTGTTCTGAGATTTCTTTGTGATTATCTTGTGCTGGTCTGTCCAGTTACCTCTGGTATCAATTAATTCGGCAGCAATTCTTTGAAGGCTGTATTTCAGATGGCTTTATTGAGATACTTTGTATTCCTATTAATGAACTATTATGTAGGCTGTGAAAAGTTGCAAATTTTGAATAACTCTTGAGAAACAATAAAACTGGTAAGAAATTCACATGAATGGACTTCTCTATTGTGCTGCTCTAATGTAAGTGGTGCAAAGCAGGTTAACTTTGAAAGAAAATGGAAGCACAATATCTTTTCAAAGTTGACTCTATGGAAGCATTCTGAGCTAATATTGCCACTACCATAAACAAAAAACAAAACAAAAAAACAACACACAGGAAAAAGACTACTTTTTTCCCAGTTTTGTGGCTGGTGAATTGCTGATCTGACAGACTTACTGTCTGTCCATGGTCACCACAACTCACTCAGCCCAGTGTGTCAGTTTTCCAAACAGACAGAAAGATTGTGAATAGGAATGCCACCTGCCTGCTTCGTTTCACTTGGGTCAGACTGGTTCTGGGTAATGTGTCTTTCTGCACAACAAGCAGAACTATTTAACTTGGATCTCCTGGCTCTGGGATTCTTTGATCTTGAGAATGGTCAACTTGGGTTACAGTTTTAACTCGTTTAAGAACTTAAGGAAATATAATTTTTAGCTGCATATTTTTTAGAGAAAATATATATAGGGTCCTCAGGCTGTACGTTGTATAAAATGTCCAGGTTTCTGTTTTGGCATGACAGGCTGCTTCAGAGTTGTACCGAGCTGGTGTTTTTCTTGTCTGGTGTTCCTGGTTCTAAGATCAGCAAGTTATAAAGCAACCACCCCAGCAGCTGTAGCTGAAGATGCAACTGAAATACAGCTGAAGTGCTGCCCCTAGATATTTTGCAAGTCACTGACTGAAATAGGAATAATATTCTTTTTTCTGAAACCAGTGTTGGCAGAGGCATGGGACAAAATCCATACAGTGAAAGGAACTTTGTTTTGGTGAGAGAAGACTGAAAGCATCATTCATTGTTTCTCTGTTGCATGACCCTGGGAGAATGATTCATCTACTAAATAACACACCAGTAAATTTTCTTATGAACTTGGACTTGGAAGAAAATATAACCTCCTCTTTTCAACAATGAGCCCCTACAAATATGCTGTAATAAGAGAAGTGCACTAATTTAGTGCATTTTTCTCTTTCATAAATGAGGCTATCAAACTAAGCAGATAAAAAATCAAGTATATTTTTCTTTTCACTTTTAATTTACCAGAAATCACTCATAATTTGGAAGCCATACAAAGGGCCTTCTCATTTCTTCACTGCTTTCATCTTTGCTTATATAAAGCTGTGTGTGAAAGAAGCACTGAGCTCTCATCCAAGTTTTTTGCAGGTGGACTCTGTTGAAGGCTGCTCAACTTTGGGAAAAAAAGCCACTTGAAATTTCTGGGAGGCTTGAGGGAATCTCAGTCTAGGACCCACTCACAATACAAATGTATTTTTAACTCTGTAGCATGTCAGAAACAGTAACCTTCAACATGACCCACCCTAAGGAAAAAAGAAGAAAAGGAAGCTTATCTGCTAAAAGAACACTTGAAATTGTACATGAAAGTCTAGGATGCAATGAAAAGCTTGCAGAAAATAAAATCAAATCACAGTAAAACACCAAAAAAACCCCCACACCTTTGGACTAAAATTAGATATTATATTTTTAATAGAGAATAAATTATTTTCTATTGTCCTTCAAATAAATTACAGAGTGTCCATCATCCCATCCAAATCACACAGGGTTATATTTTAAGCTTCAAGAAACCAATTTGCCTCAGAGGCCTTGAGCCTTTCTGGTCTGCAAGAATGTAGCTATTTTCGTGAGTGAGATTCTGGTGGTTTTTTAGCTCGACATAGTCTATGTAAAAAAAAATATTTTTGCTTGTTACAGTTATTTATCTGAATACCAGAACCTATATACAAAGAAGAGAAAAGGGGAAATGTCTTAGTATCTTTTTCTGAAGATCTTTGCATATTCGCTTCAGAATAGTTTTAAGGGTATTAAATGTCAACTGGCATCTGTCTAGATGGACAAACAAGGTGTCAGTTTTCTTCTCAATATTTCAGTATATATTCCTGTATGTAATATCATTTAATGTCCCCTCCGACCCTATGAGCCTATGATTTTTCTGAAAACATTTATCATAAAAAAATTATGACCACATAAAGCTAATCAGAATGCATTCCTCAGAGCCTAGCTTGGGCTGCAGAGGGAAACCAAGACTTCACTGTATCACCGACAGAAAGTGCTGACCACTTTCCTCTGGGCTGGAAACCCTCTGACTAGGACACAAAAGGAGAGGGGACAGTCCTGGGTCATGGGAGATAACAGGCCAGCCCAAAGGGGAATGGTGCACCAGGCTCTCCAGTGGGCTCTAGCCCTGCAGGAGGAACTTGTGGTCATCATTCAGTTTTAACTGCTCTAGTTTCAGGTTTGTGACTCTGTATCATTCTGCTGTGGAACTGGCAGACATGGATTTGACGGTCAACTCAGAACAAATGAAGTCAGAATTTACCAGGAAACAACACCAGCCATTATTAGTGGGACAGATATTTTTCCCTAAAGGTGAGTGAGGATGTCTGGGAAATCTTTAACATTCTCTATAGCTTCCTTCATTCCTTTAGCACATTTCTTCTTCCTTTGCTCTTTTTTCTGGTCCCTGGGATCTAAACCTGATTTTGTACTATCGACTAGTGCAATACTTCTGCCTCAAACAAGAAAGTTTCTCTTTTGCTTTGCTGTTACTTGACCCAGCCACATAATTTGCCTCTGCTGGTCTGCTTAAGTTACTCTGTGGAGTTACTTATCAATGCTCAGTCTCTTTTTGCACTTTGGTTGGTACCGGCTGGTGTGTGACATGAGGACAGCTCTAGGAAATGCAGCCAGGGAAGGAAAGGACTGGGCACAGCTGGGAGCATGTTCTCTCGGAGGGAGGTGGATATCCCACCCCACTTTCCCCCACTCAGTTTCTGCTCGAAAGTACAAAAGTCCCACAGCTTCCTAACTGAAGTAAACACACCACCAGGAGGAAACAAGGGGGATGAACCCCTTTGGTGACAGCCTGCTCTCTGAGTGTTTACACAGCACTTGCTGGGCCCATGTCTGCTCCCTCCCATCTCTGGCACTTGGCAGGAAGACCCCACATTTACATCGTGCAAGGTGTAAAAAGACCTGAGGGCACTCCCTGCTCAGCTCAGCCACTCAGAAGGGGCCTACAAGGGACAACTTGTTCTGCTAAGTTCAACTAAGTTCTGCCCCTGGGGGAAGAAAAAATATTAAAAAGGGGCTGCTGTTTATTTCCAGCTCTGCCAACCAGCGCAGTTGGTGGGGGACAAAGCCGTGCTGATCACTGTCAGCCGTTTACTGGGGTTAATGATTGATCAGGGAGGTACAAAGAGGCTTCTCAGATTATTGGCTGCCTGCTCCCTGCCAGCAGCCCTGCCCATTGGCTTCCCAGAAACATTCTGAAAAAAGGCGCAAAAATTCAGATTCATCCGGAAGTGCCAGCTTCCCTCTGAGGGGTGTGGGAGAAGAGGGTGAGCTTTCCTAGGCAATTGCTCTGTCCCACGATGCTTTTTTCCCTGCTTTGCTGGGCTGGAGTCTACCTGCTGCTGTTCTGCCGAGGTTGCCTGCTGGAGGAGGCACAGGCGGGTGAGTGGAGCACCCTTTCCCTGAATGAGTTTAATTTTGGTTTTTTTTTTTTTTTTTTTTTTTTTTTTTTTAAACTGAGACACCCAGACTCCATCCTGACTGAAAAACACCAATTGGTAACTGGAAGCAGTAATCTGGGGGTTGGTCAGCTGCAAAATTGGAAAAGGTCAGGTCAGAGGCGGCACAGGGCAAGGCCCTCTTTGCACTCGAGCTGTGTATTCAGGCTGTATGTTCCTTTCCTTTTCTTTGTTTAAGTGTTGCTAAGATCCTCAGGGCAAGGGGTGGAGCGGGTTTGCATTTCTAGTGCACACGCCTGGGTGCTGCACGCTTCTGCTGGGAGAGGCAGGGGCCGGGGGATGTCTGCAGATGCTGTCTCCCTCCTGCGGGATGCTGCGGGATGCTCTGCCTCACCCCAGGAGGTGCGGATGGAAGAGGGAGCTGGGATGCTTTCAGGAGCGAGAGCTGTTTCTAGGTTATTGCTCTGTGGTAGAGGATAACTCTCAAAGCAATGCAGGCAGATGAGCCCGGGGCTTTGGGCTGCTGTGATTGCCAAGAATTTCACCTGTCCTTCTGTTCCCATGCTGCCTTCCCCCTCACCATGGGATACATACGGCATAGGCTAATGAATGATGTGATTGGCATAGGCTAATGATGTGATTGCCACCCACAGCTGTCTGAGGTCTTCCAGCGTGCCATGCAGCCTTGTGATGGGCGATTCTTGCTCCAGTGTTCTGCAAGATGGGAACACTGTGACTGCATGCTTCAGGGCATTAGAGCCTCCCCTGAGTGAATTGTTTCTCCTCTTGCTCTGACTTTGCTGTTTGCATTGCTCCTAGGTTTGGATGAAGCTGTGAAATCTGAGAGAGTTGTCACAGCAGCTCTTGGTGGAGAGGCAAATTTCTATTGCAACTTCTCCCTCCCAATGGATGTTTTGCAAGTCACCTGGCAGAAGAGAAATGGGTCTTCCTTCCAGAATTTAGCCACCTACAGCCTAAACCAGGGGCCAAAACTGTTAGGGTCATTTCAGAAGAAGGCCTTCTTCACTAGAGCAACCCTGAAGGCCTCAGCTATCATACTCCGAAATCTCACATTTGAGGATGAGTCCTATTACAGATGCGTTTTCAACGTGTTCCCTTATGGCTCTTTCAGCAAAGATATCTGCCTTAACATTCAAAGTAAGTTTTCCACTAACACCCTCTCGCTCTCTGGCACTTAGGTCTCATACAGTCAGGAGGTGGGGGTGGAATTATCCTCTCCACCACATGGAGGCTTTCCATGCAACAGCATCTCCTGGTGGATAGTCTCCAGAATAGCCACATCTTTCCTCAAGAGGTGGAGGTAAATAAGCCAAGAGAGGTTTTTAAGTAAGAACCCCTCTACAGAGAGGTGACCCATCCACCTTTGGCCATCAACTCACCACACAGTGTTAAAAGTACCTTCTTTTTTCACCCTCAGCAGTTTCTGAGCTAACAGTGGAATATGATTCCCACCTGCCCACCGAAGGTCTCGTTACTGCAGTTTGCTCAGCAACAGGAAAACCTGCCCCCAAAATCACCTGGCTGGGTGAAAGAGGCCTGGATAAGTCACCTGAAATACACCGTCTTCCAAATGCAAATGGAACAGTAACGGTGGCCAGCAGACTGACCTTCCCAGCCAACCACCTCTCTGCCTTGACTTGTCTCCTTGACCACCCACTGGAAAGGAAAGTGAAGACAGTTTACCTGGAGAAACAAAAGGAAGGTAGGCTGTGTTTGTATGGATGCAGCCATGTATCCCCAGCATGTCATGGGGAGCACTTAGGAAAGGATGTGCAACTGTGGGAATGCAGCTTGTGCTTAGGTAGGGCTCTCAAGATGTTTTATTGTGAGTTCAGACCATGTGCTAGATGAATATTTCATGATTTGAAACCACCCAGAAGACTCCTCCCTGTGGTACCTTTGTGTCTGTCTGGTGGGTGTGTGCAAATATATATATTATAAATATTCATATTTGCATGTACATACATATATGTATGTCTTTATATCTTTATATTTCTACATAGTGACCGAATTAGAGCAGATGCAACCAACACTACAGCAGTGTTCACAACTGGAGGGCACTAGCATAGGAGGCCCCTGGCTGTCAAATGCTAGGGAACAACATACGTAGAAAATATTGCAGGAGGACATATATCAGGAAGGATGGGGGACTTTCCTCATAACAAAACTTCTTCATACAGAAAGAGAAACATAAATATATCAGGAATAAAAAGGGTGGGTTTTGTCTCCCATTTTCTTTGTACTGGGAGAACGATTGCTGGTATTTATTTAAACATAAAATAATTGCTCATCTGCCAGAGTGTTATATTGTTACACTGCTCTTTTTTCATTTTTAAATAATTAATAAGCACAAACTGATGAATGTTTCACTTCAGCCCTAACCTCTGAAAGGGAGCACAAGAAAGATGTTTTCCCTGTGTGTTCTGTGTCAACTTACTGGTTTCTTTTTGTAGGTGATCAGAAGCCCATAATTATCATGGCAGTCCTCATGACTGTGCAGCTCTTAATCTTGATATATTGCATCATGAGACAAATCAAAAGAAGAGGGGAAAAGTAAGATCAATTTCCATTTTCTTGCAAATGATATGGCTTGCCTGTGTTCACCTTGCCATTTTCCTTTCCGTTTCCTGGCGCTGTTTTTACAAGACAACTTATCCAGGTGACAACAGCATCTTTTAAATATCAAGATTCACTCAAAATGCCATGAGGTTTTTAAGCGTAGTTAATGGTTTGGGTGTCTTCAGGCAGAAGAGGTGTACTACACTGAGAACACCATCAGAGGAGGAAGGCTTACACCAGGACCTAAGAGAGAAAGCCATAAGCCTGCACATGCTGAAGGACCAGCACGTTGTTTATCGAAGTGAGGTAATGCAAAAGCCCTAGGCTTCAAGTAGTTATTAACATCTTCAAAAGACTTGACAATACTCATCAGAAACGTGAAAAAAACCTCCCATGGAGAGCTAGGGTCTGTGCCTGCTTCCATGTCTTTGCTGTGTGGGACAGCCACACCAGGTAGATGACACCATATGTGCCCCATCTAACCTCTAGAAATGCTGGGGAAGGCTTGAAGCCATTTTCCTCTGACCTCCCATACATTCCCTCTTTTCCTTGCAAGCTCTTGCTAGTCCTGTGCTGTGAATGGGACAAGTCCTGTTTTCTCACCACTTCCCTCTTCCAGATAACACAGAGCTTTGTTGTGGTTACCACACCACTGTGCTGTGTCTTTTGCAGGGGCAGACACCCAGCTCCTCATTTTGCAAAAGGCTGCCAGCCCTGAAAAGAGACATCAGAGGGGAAAAAAGTCGCAGGTGCTTAATTCCAGAAGAAGCAGAGAACCTGAACGGCAACATCCATGGCAAGTTTGAGGGGTTACCTGTTTCATTATGTGCCAAGAAGCTGGGCTGCACACCCATGGAGGACAGAGAGGCAACAGCAAAGGGGGGAGTCCAAACAACACCCCCCCTGGCTGCTCCCCTGCCCAGCATAGGAAGGAGAGCATTCAGTCTGCTAAAGACCCACCTCCACCGTCCCAGAGGAGCACAGGAGCCCAAGGACAGGTGTGGAGCCCAAACAAAGGACTCGGAGGAATACACACCTTCCCAGGGATGTTCCAGGAGATCCTCAGCTGCAGGGGCTGGGTGTGAAGCCCATCCAGAAGAGTCATCAGTGAAGCACCTTTCTGACTGAGGTGGGTCACTACCTAAAAGGGTTATGGACAGATGATGGGGTGCAAAGGATGAGCACTTGCAATCACACAGGACTTATGGGATGCTTAGGGGAAAAATCAAAGGTGAGAAAAGGAGAAATCAGGGGAAACTGGGGAGGAAAAAGCCTGGGAAAAAGAAGATATAAGAAGCCCTGTTTGTACATGTGCAGAAGACTCGTCAGTATGCTTTTTTGGCCATGCCCAGCACCCTATCACCACTCTCTCTTTTGTCTTCTTGTGAAACTTCATTTCTAACTCTTTTCCTGGGTGAGGAACTCCCTAGCAGATGTGCATGGGTGTAAGGGAGCTTCACGCTAGCAGCTGGACCGGGACTGTGGTCCTGGGTGCCCACAGCTGGGGAGACCCAAGTGAGAGAAACCAGGTGCCAGCTACCAGCATGGACCAGGGCCCGTGTGTCCCTGGAGAAGCACCTTGAGCAAGTGCAGGTGAGGATGTGAACACCAGCAAGGATCAAGCCAGGCAAGCTGGTGAGTAGGTGTTGTGTCCTGGGGTGCCCTTTGATGTTTCACAAGTAATCAGGCAGGAGAAACTGTACTACAGATGCAACAAGACTTGCAAAACTGTACCAAGATCAGTATTTTGCAAAAAATCACGTTTTTAAGGGCTTGAGCTGGAAATCTTTCCCTCCATCTCTCTGTATCATTACATGAAATGTGCTAGAAGAGCCCTCCAATGGGTTTGCAAGGGTTCTGCTAACAGCCTGTGTCCCGGTGCAGCCTCAGAGCAGAGCACCTTCTTTTATAGTAGCAGAGTTCCCTCTAGTGGGACTGATGGCAAATGGAAGTGAAAACACCTCCAGTGAGTCTTCATCAAAACAGTAGCTCAGAGGTGCTAGTGTTTTTCTCTTTGCTTGCAGCAACCGTGTCTCAGGTACCAAGAAATTCAGGAATGATGCAGTGAAATTACTTTGGGTATTGTCCAGCAGTGGACACTGACTGTGGTCTCTGGAAGAGAAGGTTTTGAAAGGAACCGACAGAAGGAACCAGGCATTTTGTTTCAGTCCTGCCTTGCTCTCCTGGAGAAAGAGCTCTTGCAAAAGACGAGGGAAGGAAAAATGGAGATGTTCCCCTGTTCTCCAAGCTTCCAGGATGGTCCACAATGGATAAAAGAAGGTTCGCTCAAGGAGAAGTGGGAATGGCAGGCATTTAGCAATACTGGACAAAGCATCAAGGCTGCTGAAGTCCTGACAAGTTCTGCTGAATGTTGCCTCTTGAGAGACCTGGGTTTTCTGCAGCAGGGCTTTTTGGTCAAGGAATACCTTTGGAAAACAATCTTGGGTTTATTGGTCAAGGGACCTTTACAAGTCTGTCTCAGGTGACGTTTGGACCAAGAGTGTCTGCGCAGCATGTAAAGGACAACTGTTTCTTGCATTCTGAAAATCGTGTGCTGATCCATCTTGCCTTGACGTTTGTTGAGCAGCATACACCTAGGTTACAATGGTTACAAACTGGCACTCTTCCAATGAGAGCTTTAGGAGATTAAATTCTTATCAAATTGATATTATTTTTTTCAGAGAAATTGTCTATTTTTTTCCCATGGTAATCATGGGCTCTGATCTCGCATTGTGCCCAACATTAAACCCTGACACCATGATGGGAAACCACCAATATATGTGTATAAACACAACAAAAGAAGAAGCAAGTGAGTTTAACTACTTCTTTTAAGAAATAACGCTTTTCCAGGAAGTGGAAATTGTAAAGAGAAAGTTGCAGGCTCAGTGCTGTGAGGTAGCAAAAAGTGGTACTCCAGTTGAGCAGTTCAGAGCCCGTGGAAGGAGGGGAAGAGTAGTGGCCTCACCCCTGTACTTCTTTCAGTCAATATATGATTTATCCTCAGTGCAATTTGTTACTCTTAGTTATTCTAGTTTAATTATTAATTATTCTAGATTCTTAATTATTCTCAGTTACTCTTAGTTATTCTAAGAGTAAGAAGCTAGGTTTTGTGATTGAGAAGGAAGAATGAAAATGGGATGAAATGCACACCCAGGACTCAAAAAACCCACATAGGCAGAAAAAGTCTCAGTTTTTTCAGGGTGTCTCACTTGAGGGCTTTTTTAACACAGTCCAGACCTGGATTTCTGCAAAGCAGAGGATCTGTTTTTCACTACTTTTCAGGTAGGAATTCAGAAGTGCTTTTTTATTCTTCCTGGTGAAACAGAATTGTTTCTTTCAATCCGAGTAATTGTCTTGTTTCCTTGAAAAAGGAAACACATTACCAGTTTATGGTAAGGAGAAAAAACCCAAAAAGCTGACACCAAAGCTGTCTCAAAGCCAGCTTCACTAACAAGACCCAGAAACATGCTTAAGCTTGCTTTTATCGTGCCTGTCTCAAGAGCTGAAGAAGTTCTGTGGGACGGCAGAAATTAATACCAAAAAATTTGCAGTGACTTTTCTGAAATATCCTTCTTTCCTGACTATAAACCTGATTTTCTCCCATTTGCTTATCCCAAATAAACTAGCATTTGCAGTGCCCGAGTGTATTTGTTAGTTTGTGTCATATGCAGCACTCCTCTGAGAGGGTTGTGCAACCAGTGGTATCCACAGCCCCTGACTGCTGGGATGCCCAGAGAAGGGGCATGTAAATGAAGACATATGAACATCACACAAAAAGACCAATAGGTTTCACTGGGAAACCAGAGAAGGGAAGAGAATGTGAGCTTAGGCATGGGTATCTTACAGGTATCAAAGATATATTCCTGCATGATGCCTGACAACCTCCACTGCTGTAAAGTCCTTCTAATACTAAACATCATTTTACTATGAAATGTAAATTTAGGAGCCTCCCATTTTACACAGTTAGTCTAGAGGTGAAAAGCAAAGCAAAATGGAGAACATACCCAACTCCTTCTCTCCAGATAAAAAGACCACAGAATCTTATCTGTGGTTTTACTCCCACTTACATGGTTAACTTTCTCTGCTGGGAGAGGCGATACAGTTTGTGCTGAAAAGTTGACAAGGAGATCAAACTGTAAACCTTTTAGCATTT
Source organism: Florisuga fusca (assembly GCA_038090715.1). NCBI lineage: Eukaryota > Metazoa > Chordata > Aves > Apodiformes > Trochilidae > Florisuga > Florisuga fusca. Next base: position 42,932,525 of record JAAWXA010000004.1, on the reverse strand, counting down.
GCTTGTTTTATAGAAGACAGTTTGAGAGACAGAAAATATGTGATTTGTTCATAGTCATGTGGTTGAATCACTAGCAAAATGGCAGCTGGTCATTTGCTAGCAAATCCTCTGAACCAGATTGGACGTTCTAGTAGACCTGTTGAGATTCATGACTTGAGGAAGCATTGCTTGAATTTTATTATTAAGAATTATATGCTAATTTTTATGAGCAGAGTCAGAAGCAATTTGCCTAACAGTTCTGTCTGTCAGCTGGCAACATGCTCCACAAAACTTAGTGGGTTTTGTTCTACTGGAACCTGTAACACTGACTAAAATCATCCTCTGCTTTTTCTTTCCTTGTTAAGTAACTGCAACTTACAATAGCTGTGTCATATTCTTTTCCTTAAACTTGTCCAAGCTTCACTGGTTACTGGCTCAAGTGGTTCTCCTTAAAAGAGGTCATCAGTCCAGAAGTCAAGAGAAGAATCAAGGCATGTGTTACCAGCAGAGTGCATCAATTCAGAAAGCAGAGGAAAGGAGAAAGAATAGATGTCGTTTGTGACAGAAAGGATTTAACATAGAATCATAGAATTTTCAGGGTTGGAAGAGACCTTTAAGATCATCCAATTCCAACCCCCCTGCCTTGGGTAGGGACACTTCCCACTAGATCAGGTTGCTCAGAGCCCCATCCAGCCTGGCCTTAAAAACTTCCAGGGATGGGTCTTCCACCACCTCTCTGGGCAACCTGTTCCAGTATTTCACCACCCTCATGGTGAAGAACTTCTTCCTAATATCTAATCTATATCTATCTTTCTCTAGCTTGAATCCATCCCCCCTAGTCCTATTACTACCTGACATACTAAAAAGTCCATTGCCAGCTTTCTTGATTTTCTGAAATCTTCAGGTTCAGATTGCCTCTTCCATCAGTGCACAGAGGGTATTGCAGGTGAAGAAATAAAAAGAGAGGAGCAAGAAGTCTCTGGATTTTAGGACAAGAGGTCTCTACTTACTCTCTTTCTCACTGACTTCAAAGGCTTTGTCACATGAGACAGTGTCAGCTTGGCCACCACCAGCCCTGGAGAAGTTGACCTACAAAGAACTTTGTAGAACTCAGCAGAGACTGCTGAGCTGTGCCAGATCCTTGTGAAAAGCAGCAGTTGACGTGAGAGCACAAAACAGGGCAGAAAGGGGTTTTTTTTTGTCTTGTTCTTCTACAAAGATAAAAGGATTTTGAATGTTCTGCTGTTGCTGCTCTGCCTGGTGTATTTCCCATTTGCCTCTGTCTGTCCTGAGGTTACCTCTGCTCTTCATCTATGACTACAGAACAGTCTACAGAGCACAGTCTACAGAACAGTGCTTTCTTTGCTCAGCTCTAGTTTCTTCCCTCTCTTCCAAAAAAGAAAGCCTCTTACTTTCCAGAGTCTTTCACTATATTCTTCTATCTTCTCTAAATTTCTCTAGACCACTGAAGAAGCAGTAAAATTTGAATAAGAATAGAACTTTTCCACTTTGGTAGACATGATGTTACAGGTTGAGCTAATATAAAATGTTGCCCAGCTCCCCAAATGTCTCCCTTGTTTTCAGAAAACAAGGACAGAAAGATGTCTCTAAGGCTTTCTTGCTTTTGTTGCTTTGATGGCACAGGGGACTCCTGGATAAATTTATTTTAAGCTACATAGTCTGCAGCTGCCTGGAGTTCCCTCAGTAACAGTGAAGGCAAGTGAGCACAGGAGACCTGCTAACACATTTTTTCTCATTAAAAAGATGCATGTGTAGGGTAGAGGTACACCAGCCTCAGATGACAAGTAGTAAGTTAGTTGCTGCAGACCTGACCTGCTTTAGAGGGAACTCATTCTCTTCTCAAAACAAAAAGAGGAAGGCTGACAGAAGGACATTTAAGTGACTCAAGACCTACTGATCCATTCTAAGAGGCAGAAATAAATGTTACAAAAATGTGGTGGTGAAGCTTTATCTTTGGTTTGTTAGTTGGCAGAGGAAGGGCTCCACTAAATCAAGAATCATGGTCTCCTGCCCTGACTCAGCCTCCAGCAACAGAGTAGATCTGATCTGGTGAGGATGGTTATTTTCTCTTTTTGCAGGTGACAAAGCATTGCTTTATGCACTGAAGTACTGAGAGCAAAAAAGCAGGCATGGTTAACACATGGGTGAGCCTGGAGGCCTCAGGAAAGGTGCAACCACCACCCTTTTTCTTATGACAGTTTAATAGCAGTGCTGCAAAAGCCTCCCACTCAATTTCTCTTCAATGATAAAGGGCGCCTGAGTTTATATGGGCACTTGGCACCTCTGCCAAGTACATTTTTGTAGAGACTTGTGCCAAATCTGTTATTTTTCCCCATGAGCAATGATGTTTTCCCCATGAGCAATGACACCTCCAAGGTAATATTCAACAGAAATATTACAGCTGGTAAGAACGAAGTCTGAACAAGTATATCTGTGTGTGTGAAAGTAGCTGAAGAAACAGCAAACAGCAGACATCAGACATCCTATACTGATTGCAGAGAATGCTGTTTCTGATCAATCAAATTGGGAAATGGGTTGTTTCTGTCAAGCCTGGGGCAAGCCTGATAAAACTACAACAGAGACAATCCATCACTGAAAGACTCTAATTGTGTAACAAGAGGAAGATGGCAATGAGATTGCCCTGTATCACTTGTCCCACCCCTTTTCCTCTCAGCCCAACAGGAAGGTAGCAGCGAAAGACCACTCCCAATGATAAAATGACATATCTCAGAATCAGTTTCCCATCACCAATGAAGAGAAACCCAGAAGATTCTGGACAGACAGTTCGAATGCCTACACCTTGTAAATATGAAATTGGGCATAAAGTCAGCTTGCCTAGAAATTTTTTATAAAAGAACGACCTTCTGGTTCCATAAAGCCTCCCACTGAATTTTTTTACACAGATTTCTTACAGCTTAACACCATAAATAAATTAATTAATTTAAAAGGTAGGTTTTGTTTATTTAGGTTGAGGATTAAGAAAAGAGACAGAGCCTTGATCTAGTACTCAAAATTTTGTTGCTGTCAATTATCAGGCTAGAGAGCTGCTACTGGCAATTGACTTTTATTGGTTGTTGAAATTAGAAATAAAAATTAAAAAGTTTCCAGGTTGAGGAAAACTTAGTTACATTTGTTGTGCAATTTCCAATAAATCCTTGCAATATATAAGAGCAGTATGCATTCAGGAATAGTAAGTGCTTGCATTCTGGTGTCTGGACTGCTGTGAATGTCACAGCTCTTTGCCAATATTCATTTTTATTAATGACAGTAATGCCCCTGCATCAGACCATGACGAGCAAGCTGCCCCAAGGCTGTTGTCAGAATAAAACTGGGGACCCAGACAGAGGTCCCAGGCAAACATGTAGGTATCCAGGCCCCTGGCTGAGCCTGGCACTTGTAGTGGAGGGTGCTGGAGGCAACACCTGTGCTAGATGTGAACAGGTGAATGATCTGGTCAGAATGGTGATTGAGCTGAAGGAGGAAGTCAGAGGGCTAAGGACTATAAAAGTGTGTGAAAGGGAAATGGATTGGGGATTCTACCAGCCCTGAAGGAAAGATAGAAGGTGCAGGCTCCACAAGAAGCAGGGGATCCCCTACACTCTTGACCCCTGGATAAAGAAGGAGATCACAGATACAGGGAGAGAATTGGAAAGAGGTCCTTCCCTGGAGAGGTAGGCAAATCCTCTCCTGACCCCCCTCATCTTCACAGCTGCCCACACACAACAGGTGTGGGGCTCTGGAAATTGAAGGCCAGGGGAATGAGGATGGAGGTGAAGGTCCTATCTTGAATAAATATGAGGCCCTGCTGGAAGATAGACAGTCCAATGGGGATATGGATAATAGGCAGCCTATACCAGAGGTCTCACCACACTCAGATAGACCTTCCAGCCATATAGTAACCTCTTCCACAAGGAAGCAGAGTGGAGTTTCAGTTGCTGGACACTCTCCTAAAGAAAATAGAAGGCCTGATTTGCCAGGCCAATCCTCATCATGGAGAAGTCTGCAGTCTTCCTGCAGCTCAGCTCAGTGCTATCAGCAGGAAACTCCACAACCTGCTGTGAGCATCAGCCTACTCCCCGCTCCTGATCTTCCAGACAGGTGGGGAGGAAGCTGCAACCCGCAGTCTGAGAGGAACAAAGAGAGACTGGAGAGCTGCCCTATGGAAAAGGACCTGGGGGTTCTGGTCGACAGCAAGTTGAACTTGAACCAACAGTGTGATAATTAGCTAATTACAGGCACCAAAACCTGTGACGACCCTCCTCCCCGCACATAGCCGCGCACCACGGAGGGTTCCTGCCCGCCGGGATGGCGAATGCGCCGGAGGCACCGCCACTGGCGCTGGGGGACGGGAGCTGACTCCGGAGAATTTCCCGCCCGAGTGGGCCGGGCCGGGCCAGTGCTCAGTCGCCTGCCATGTGAGTGGCATCCCCTAAAGCGCCCGCTTTGGGGCACGTTTACAGTTCTGAGGTGGGGGTGAAAGCGTGTGGGGATTGATAGGCAGGGGGTGTTTGTGCGGGGTGGAGCGTGTGGCGCTGTGCCATCGCTGCTGGGCCGTGGCATCCCCGCCCCACAGTCCAGCCCGGAGGGTGGGAATCAAGGCGAGAGGCCGAATCTCCCGCCGCAGGGCTCTGCCCTGAGGCCCATCGGGGGAGGGAGATGTGGGAGCAGCTGGCGGCTGTCTCCAGGCGCTGCAGCGGGCGCCTCAGCCTTCCCGCCGCCTTTTCTAACCAGGAGGGTCCCCGGGGTGCAAGAGTCACACAGCAGCCGCTTTGTCAAACTTGTGGGACTCCCGAAGTCGGCAAGGACGAGCAGTGCCGAGTAGGTGCTGGAGCTGGACCTGGACGCCGGAAAAGAGAAAGGGCTTTAATAGCTGGAAAAGTTTTCCAGAAGATCGCGGAGGGCTGGTGAATCCAGAGCAGGGATACGATCCGTGATTCCGGAGGCCTCTGAGGTACCTCAAATAGAAGGGTTTGCACTTTATTTGCCCTAGCTTTACGTGTCTTGTTTTTTTATTTTGGGGGTTTCTTTTTTTGTTTTTTTCCTCTTCTTTCTTTGCCCCTGTAACACGCCATATTGGGATATTAATAATTGGAAACTATATTATCTTTTACTTATTTATTTAATGCTTGATAGAGCTACACGGTGCTGTGGTTCCTCCTGTTCTGGTGCCTCCGAGACTTCAGCGGGTGCTTAAAGCATTTAAATAGAAGGCTGTTACGGGGAAAAGCGTGACCCATCTTTCAGTGATTTATAAATGCTTTATGTGATTGTATAAATGCTTTCTCACTTTGCTCACCTTGATTATTGCGTGTTTTTAGGGATGTCTTTCTGAATATATGAGAGCCATGATCGAGTTTCTGGCTACACTATTACCTGGCAAGTTCATTATTCATTGGGCTGGTTGCTGATGGGTTCTTCTTTTCTGATTTTATGTGTAAGAACCTGGTCTGTATTCATGCGTGATGGCTGGGGAGTTGTATCAGGAGTTGTTTTAGCACAGTGTGTTTAAAATGCAAAAACAGATTTTATTGCATGTGTGCTGTAGGCACAAATTTACTGGGAATTAGTTTCTTAAATACTTTTTCTCTTTTTCTTCTTCTAATTCCTCAGCCCTCTTTTTTTTTTTTTTTTTTTTTTTTTTTTTTTTTTTTTTTTTTTTTAAATCTGTATGGTATTATAGAAAATGCTTTGAGGTCGATTGTCCTGTTTTTTGCATGTTGTGGAAATATTGAAAAAGTGCTTTCCTTATGTTGTTGACAAAAGACAGTCTCAAGAAGCATCAGCTGGTTTGCAGACACTGGCAAAAAAGCTCAGGAGTAAATGATGTGTTTTACAGAGGCAAAATAATTCTTCCACTGAAATATGACACCAGTTTCAGCTCCACTGTTCAGTTGTATGGTGGCAATATTAACTGACTGAGAGGGCAAGAAGAAAGTTAAAAGCTGTTCACTAATGAAAGCAGTAACAGACTTATTTTTGCCTCTTTTCCGTCTTGGTAACATATTCATATGTAGTAAAGGCTGTATGTCCCAGAAGTTGCCCGATTCTTGCAATTTAGGACAAGTGGGGCATCCTGAAGTCCTCAGGGCAGTTGCTTTCAGTTTGTCTCTTGATGTCACGAGATAACCCTAGGTCTTTCCCAGGGCCATAGCAAGTCCTGGAGAAGCAGTAGACCATGCTACTGGTGGGTTAATGCCTTTCTGACTTCCACTGTGGAATTTCTTTTCCTGCCTGGAGCAATTTCTGTGTCATGTGAAAATAACAAAATGTCAGAACTCACCCTCTGCCCCCACAGCTACATTTTTTTACATGGCAAAGCTACTGCTTTATATTTGCACACTGGAGACATGATAATTTGTTCTTGAGCCATGCCCGTCTCCTTATCTTTCTTCAGGTGAAGGAGATGTTCCCTTCCAAAATGATTTTCCATGCTCTGGTGTTGTGCCTCGTTTGTGCTGGGCTTGGAAAGGGAAAGGGTAAGTTAAATTTCCAAAAATCTGCTTGGAAATGTTTGGGGAACTGGTTTCTGATCGCTATGGCTTCAACAGCAAGAGGCAAAAATGGGTGAATACAGCTTGCTGGTGGCATTTGACATGCTTCAGATAGCTGAGGTGTAGACATGAAGCTGGCAGGTGTGACACAAAACCTCCTGGAGAAGCATTTGGAGACGAGGGTGACATACAACATCTCATATCTACAACAATGCTGGACACCGTTGTTCACTTGAGTTCACGGTTTCCCATAGTGGATCCTCCCCTTGAGAAAAAATCTGGTTTTTTTGTCTCCCTTTCATATGCACTGCAAACTGAAGCTACATAGTTCATAAATTCCCTTCATCTCATTTTGCTTCTCAGTTCTCTGAGAATGGTTTGGCATTCACTCCCCTTGTTATCTTCCTCTAGCTTTTAGGAAACGTAAACTGTGTCTTTGCTGACAATGTAAATCCTTGAGCTGATTTAATATAACTGAAATGGGAAGTCTGCAGGGATGGGTACAAACATAGGGTATGTCTTTTTCTTTTAAACCATTTGGAAGAAAGACAGAGCCTCAGTCAGTATAAATCAGCATAACTTGATTAATTTCTAGGAGGATGCAGGAGAAAGGACTTCTTGCCGGGGAAAGCCATAAAAAAGATACACAATTGATGGAATTGTTTGGTCTGTGGATAATCCAGGCCTTGGAATCAGCACAAGGTTCTGAATATTTGTGGTATCTGCCCATTTCACTAACCATTTCATGTTGCTGCAGTGGTGCCCCAAGCTGAGCAAAGAAACGTGAAGGTGGGCGACAGCGTGACTCTCGGCTGTGTCCTGACAGAACCCAAGGATGTTCTGCAAGTGACCTGGCAAAAGGATGCTGAAACATCAGGCAAAAATATAGCTACGTACAGTACCATAAAAGGATTAAAGATTCACAAGCCCTATCAGGACCGAATGAATTTGACCAGTCTGGTACTCAATGAGACAAGCATCACTTTCTGGGACACTAGAATGGATGATTCAGGGTGCTACACTTGTATCTTCAACACTTTTCCTTCAGGCTCCATCTCAGGACATACCTGCCTGAATGTCTTTGGTGAGGTTCTCCCCGGGGGTATGAGTAGTGTAAAAAGAGGAGTAATCTCACCCACACTGCTTCTTTGAGCAGACTCAGGAACTGCAGTGGTAAGAGTATCCTCTGGTAGAATATAGTGTAGAAAAGGAGCTTTACTGCTGTAAGCAAGGCTTTGTGAGGCCACATTCAAGTTGTGGCTCTGGGCTGTCCTTGTTTGTTATTCTGTCCAAAGGATGCATTGGTTGGACAACTGATGACTGGTTGAACAAGGTGATCTTCAAGGTCCCTTCCAACTCAAACCATGCTGTGGTTCTCTGGGTAGCAACTGAAAGGCAAGAAGTAGGATCTTTCTTTATAAGTCCCTGAGCAGTCCTAGCTGAAACTTTGGCAAACCAATATGGCCTGTTGGCAGTTTCCTCTTGGTGCTAGGTGCAACCCCTGTGCAGTGAGTTACTGTGACAAAACCTAGCACTGATAGGTAATTGGCAGGTAGGAGAAACAGCATGGACCATGAAATGGATTTACTTTAACAGATTATTTTAAAACTGGGGATTTCAGGTTGAGAGAAACACTTGGGGTATGTAACTGCAGTTTAAGGGAAGGAGTATTAAATCACTGGGGGACCCAACCCTCTGACTTCTTGTTGCATTCCTAAGCCATGGCCTCAGTGCACATCCAGTAAGCTTTTCTTTGATTGATAGTGTTCCAGCTGCTATTATTGCTTATGACTAGATGTTCATTGTGGTGATGGACTTTATTTGTGTCTTGGAAGGTCTCAATGCATCTGTCCATTACAACAGTTCCGGAGATAATTTGGTAGCCATCTGCAATGCTGTTGGCCTCCCAGAGCCCACCATCACCTGGAACAACTTGTTCAATTCTACTCCTACACAAGAGACGGTGAGGCACACCAATGGGATGGTGTCCATCACCAGTAAACTGGAAATAAACACTCAGAGCATCAGTGTGCAGAACTTGATCTGCAGAGTTAGCAACACAAATGAAAAAATGGAATTGCCGATGCAAATAAAAGGAGGTAGGTGAATGATACAAGCTGCTTTCTAGCATTCTCTTAGCCTTCACGTTTTACAGTATCTTGTTCTGGGTAGACATCTGCTGGGAGGAGGAGGGAGTGAAATGTGTATGTGTCAAAAAAAGAAAAAAAGGAAACCGTACTTTTTGTTCATTGATGCCTTTGAGAAATAACATATTAGGGTCCTGTCTAAGAGGGGAAAAAGCCAGACTTAGTCATCTAGGGAGCTGAGGTTTTAAGAGGCATCATGCATTTTGCAGCAACTTGGTCTTCAATGTTTATGCAGGGCTTTGTAGTTTGTTTGGCCGCCCAAAGATAGATATAACTATTAGACACCTGGTATCGAGGTGAAAACTCTGTGGGTTGCAAAATGAACACTGAAGTGAAAGTTTTGAAATTCAAGATAAACTGTCTCTGAATGTTAATTAAACATATGTCTCTGTTAACTGTACCAAAACATGCATTAAGTTTTAACTTGTGTATTATGATTTGGTTTCTCTGATGTTTTTGGTAAGACACATGTATCACAGTAATGGTTAGGGAGTAATAGGACTTGTAGGCAGACAGGAAGGGGATGAGTTGATCATACATTTTTTCCTTGGGTAGATCTTAAATACATCAGTATAAGGTTGAATACCTTGTAGTGCTAATTTATTTCCTTTGGTAAAAGATGTGATAGTTTTGGCTTGATTCAAAGAAATTTTAATTTGGAAAGTTTTCTAGCTAACATCAGTGAATATTAAAATGAGTCTTTGCATTATGATTTTGGTTAATAGCAGTCAAATTAAGTGGCTAATGTTTAGCCAGAGAGGGACTTTTACACTCAGATGTTGGGTAGAGCTACTTACAGGCATCAAAACATAGTCTGTCTTCTTTTCTGACAGTTGGTTCAGCCTTTGTGACAGTGATAAGTGTTAAACAGTAGAAGGAATAACTTCTATTCTACAAACAGAAGGCTAAAATTCTGGATGAACCAAAAAACTCTTCAGAACTTGTCATGGCTTGTATAAAGGTCTGCTTGTGTATGCATGCCAAATACCATTTCAGGGGTGGGAATGATGGCATTCTTTGCCCTGGCTAAACATGAGCACATCTTTTCTTCACAAAGCATTTTCTGCGGGCAAGCAGCTTTTATCTTCGGAGATATACATGTTCACTCTCTTTTGAGCAATTACTGATTTCCTGTAGCTTAGTGATAACTTGTTACAATCTTGATGAGGAACCACTGTCACTAATCAAACATCCTCTTGGCTCTTTGTGCTCTTTTTCCAATATAAACTGGCTTTGGTGTATTTTTGTTTGTTTTGCTTTCACAGATGAGGGATCCTCATTGCTTTGGCTGGCAATTCCTGTGGGGATTTTAATTGTCATCCTAGTTCTGGTCACTCTGTGCTGGAGGAAGAGGATATGCAGGAGGGGTTGAAGTGGTGAGTAACATGGAAACCAAGTTATTTTTGTAGAGCTGCTTATAAAAGTCTGGTCATCACCAGAGAAGAATCAGACTTTGTTGAGGTACCATTAGTGGGTATGAGACTGTCATATTGGACAAGTAAACGTTCTCATGAAATGCTTACAGCTACTAGAGATTGCCTCAGTTGCATGTAATTCCAAGAGCTGTTCTCCCACTATTGCTGCTGTGGGACATTATGAAACAGTGAATTGTGAGGGAAGCATCCAAGCAGATCAGGATGTGATGCTCATGGTTTGCTTTCAGGCAGAAGTCTCAGAAGAAGTGGTTCACTTGTTTTTTGAAATTTTCATGGAGGACCACTAAAGTCTTGAGTATAAGCATGGTCAGAGAATATTTTGCAGAACATTTATGTTGGTGTCACGGTTTAATTATGGACTGCCATGCAACATGATTTTTTGCCTTGGAGACCCTGGTGTGATGCACATCATCAGAGCCTACGCATTTCAATGGAAACTGAACTAATGTCCCTCCCCCTGCCTTGTGAGGAAAATATAAGGCACAGAAAAGCTTAATATGTTTAAACTGAAAGCTCTGCCACTCCTCTTCTTAGCTAATGTCTCAGATCTTGGAAGAGAAGTGAGGGGGTGTCTCAGGCCCTGCTGCCTGGAAGGATGTCTCCATTCCTGGCCCCAGAAGGATGCCAGCATGTCGGAGGGTCAAGAGGGTAAATGAAACAAGCAGTGTAGTGATGAGTTTGTTGTATTAATGTTTAACAACAGAAGCAGGATTTAAAGGACTTTGTTTGTGTTCCTTCCCATTTATCGTGGGTTTTGATTAACTGTGATGGCAGGATGTGACCTCTGCAGTGGACTCATTAGTTGTTCACTCTCCATTCTTTTAATGTGATCTAGTTTTTATCAGTCTTAGTCCGTATTTTTCCAGTTGCTGTTTGGTCTTGTGTTTTGAAAATGTAATGCACTGATCTGGATCATTTCTACATGAAGCCAGCTTTAATTTTGACCAGCTAATCCTATTCTGTCATACTGTTACCAGCTTAGGAAAATGTGTTGTCCTTGTTCCTAATGTATGTTTGTCTCCATGAAGGCATCGTTGATTTGCTTGTTGTAAAATTCCAGCATTGGTGCAGTGTGATCACTGTTGCCATCTGAATTTTTTTTTTTTTCTAGAATTGTTTTTCTGTCTGTTGCTAAAAGGTACTTACAGTTTATGTGGTATCATTCCACTGTCACTTTCCTCACCAGATCTTTAGAATGCCAAGAATACCTGTGGAGCTAAGGAATTATAAATTCTGTTTAGAGTGGATTACCACTTCACAGATACCACGTTGTAATGAGAATGTGCTCTACACCTTCTTGGCTCCCCTCTGAGCAGCACACTGTGGACTCTAGCCTGCTTTTGTGGTGACTTGCTTTTGTCCTGATCATCAGTGAAATCCCTTCATGCTCATTAAAATGTTGGTTCCGGTTGAGTCACCCAAAATCAAATAACATGTTACAAGAAAGCCCTTTTGTGGATTTATCCCCTATTATCCTCTGATTGTGTTGAAATGAGCAACAGCCTCTATGTATGTATTTCTGGTCTTGCTTTTTATAACAGTACAACAGAGGGCTAATAGTGCTGGGGTGAGGACACCAGTGTCTGTCTGAGATCATTATGTGGAGCTTCAGTACTTCTGTTCATGTTGCACCAGACAACAAGAAAAGCCTTTTCAGCATTGTCAAGATGTCTGGTTTTTTAATAGAACAACAGCTTTTGATCTGGATAGCTGGTGACTCTTCATCAAAGTTTCTTCTCTTCTGCTGTTGAGAGCGTGGTGGGGTTTTGCTTTTCATTTTGCTGTTTCCCTCCTGTCCATGGCAGACACCTGGGAACTGGGTGAAGAGCTGGGGCTCAGTGTAGATGTTCGATCCCTCAGGCATTTGCCTGGTGTACCAGTTACAGAGCATACATACATTTTTGTTTTCCCTGAAAACACTCAAAGTGAAGCACCTTCACAATGTCTGGCAAAAACTAACTTGTGAAAACTCTCATTTTCATCTTCTGCCAAGCAGAGAGGCAAACCTAGCTGTGCCTGTCACTTGATTTGATCTGTTGGAGTGAGTCCAGAGGAGAGCCATGAAGATGCTCATAGGGCTGTAGCACCTCTCCTGTGCAGACAGGCTGAGAGAGTTGGGGTTGTTCAGCCTGGAGGAGAAGGCTCCAGGGAGAGCTTACAGCAGCCTTACAGTACCTGAAGGGGTCCTACAGGAAAGCTACGGAAAGTTTCTTATAGAGCATGTAGACATAAGAATTCTTTAAAATGAAAGAAGGGAGATTTAAGTTAGTCATGAAGAAGAAATTTTTTCTTCTGAGGGTGGTGAGACACTGGCACAGGTTGACCAGGGAAGCTGTGTTCAGGCACAGGTTGGATGGGGCTTTGAGCACACTGGTCTAGTGGAAGGTGCTCCTGCCCATGGCAGGAAGGTTGGAACTAGATTATCTTTAAGATCCCTTCCAACCCAAACTATTCTATGAGTCTGTGATTTAAGTGCAATGAACAGGCTGCAAAGAATTGCCACATATAACTTCACTTAGGGTGGAGGTTTCACGGTGCTGCTTTTCTGGTAAAATGTTACACCAGTTCCTCTCTGGCTCAACTAATAGAGCTGTTGACCCCACCAGCATAAAGTTAGTCCAGTTAACAAGCCAAGTGCCTGGATTAATGCAAAATGTGGCTATCTGAATAAAGTCTTGTGACTTACCTTTCATGTACATGTCTCAACCTGAATGCTTCTCACAGCATTGGCTGTTTATTTCAAGGTTTGTAGGATACTCATATTTCAGCCTGGTCTGTTAAAAAGCTTAATAGTTTGTTTTCAGGACATAGCAGTCTGTAGGGGGGATTAAAAGCCATGCAGACAGTTTTCTGGAGACTTTTGGTAGTCTGGTAGGAAGGGTCATTGCATAAATGGATAAAAAAGAGCATGATTTTTTTTAAAAAGCATTGCTATGTTGACCTCTCAGCTAGCTTGTGCATGGTTTGCCATGTGGAAAGCTTTTAAAAGATCAAATATATATTTGGGTTCAGAAAACTATAATAACAGAATAGAAAATTCAACGTATCCTGAGCAAGCTGAGCAGATTAGTTGAACCTGCAAGAAGAAAACCTGAAGACTTCTAGAAAAAAAGACTAGGTCAGAACAAAAAATCTGCAGAATATGCCAACATAGCAATGGGGTTTTCCTGTTTGGAAATGGAAGCGTTCAAGTTTTCCTTCAAGTGGAAATTTTACAGAACTTAGATTGAGCAGCATTAAATTCCTTGTTTCAGGATGTTTATGTTATGTTATGTTATGAACACTGGTGTACCTCAAACGTGACACAAGTCTGATAAAAAAGAGAGAAAATTTGTTATCAGCTAGAGATCACTTAATACCCTGAATAGGAATTTAGGACACCCTGCTTATTATTTTTTCAAGTTTGGAAGTTGCTACAAATAGTACAGATTCAGGCCCGTTAAGCTGTCTTTGCCTGGTCTTTGTCTTTGCTAAGCAAATTGCCTGATATGTAGATATTGCCTTAATATATAGATTTTGGGAACCTAAATTTTGGTAGATGTCCTGAACGGCTGGGAAATGTAGAAGTCTTGTGCAGGAGATTCCAGTTATCTGGCAAACTTTACAAGAACAAGTACTTGCACACTTTTTCCATTGCTCTGTTTTTAGTAAAGATATAATTTCTCTCTGGAAAAGCCATTATAGAAGTATCCTCTCATGTTTATTCAGTTTGAGAAAGGCTGTGTGTCTAAACTTTGACTGAAAAATCGTGGCAGTTCTTGTTTTATCTGGATGACTTGGCTTCTTTCCCCAGTGGATTAACTTGGACATACAGCTGCTTTTCTTAATAGTGAGTAGCTGAGGACAAGACAGTAGCAGCTCAGTTTTAGGAAATGCTTCAGAGAAGTGCCAGCTGAATACCAGCCTTTCAGATGATAAACTCAGGGCATAATTTTCTCTTGCAGATAGGTACAGTGCACCTCTGCTAGCAGAGGGATGGGTCTCTGGCCATTCGTGTCCCAGCTGAGGAGGTTAGTTTTAGCATTGCCTTGGTTGTGTCTCAAGTGTTGCTTTATTATGAGTAGGAAATTATATTTGTCCTGTTTTCAATTCCCCAAAATATGCAGTGATATAATTGAAAATTGTTTTGTTTCTAACAGCCTCATTCCTTTACCCTTCTTAACACTGCACTGAGAAAAACAGCCCAAAACAACAAAAAACCACAGTGTGAGAGCCTTGTAGCCAAACGGACCTAAATAGAGCTAATGAGGGGAGAAAGAAAGAAGGAAGGGAAAAAAAATAAACAAATCCATATATAAATATCAGCAGAGGGATAATTCTGCTGTCAGGTTGTCTATCAGGTTTCCCACAGACATAAACATTTTGCAGTCCAAGTGAAGATGTTGTTTTGGGGAGTTAATCACATACTGCTTGCAGACAACTTCCTTTCCCTAGTGAGTCACCTTATTTTCTGTTCATGGGAACATGCTTGACAGTATCTTCCAGTTTCCATCATACAGAGAGAGAGCAGAGAGTAAGGAGAAGGGGAGGGAGGTGAAGGTGTCTGGATGAATTCAGGTTTCTGAGATCATGAGTGGGGTTTTTGTCTGGAAGAATGAAATAAATGGTGATTTGTTTGTCACCAGCATCAAGACACCAGTGTAGGAAACATCTCAGAGCCTGTCTTGCCCATATAAAAGAAAAATGTTGAAATATAGGGTATGGAAAGCAGTGCCATTTCTTTGCAAACAGCAAGGCCTTTACTGTGTGTACACTTCTATGCTGCTCATCATATCTGTGCTTGTATTTATTGATGAAATAATTTCCAGTCCATGGTTCTCCTTTTCATCCCAACAGTTGGGCTTTGTATTTAGCCAGAAAATAAGAAGGCTGGCAACTGAAAGGGGGAAAGAATAGGACTTCTGTGATATGTGATTCCTGTTTCAGTTTGCTGTTTACTTCCTCAGTAAGAATTATGTGCTTGATTCTGAAATGCTTTATCCTTCACAAAGTACTTTGGAAGTATACAGGGCTATTAGATAAGGAAATGGAAACCTTTTTCTTACTCTCCTACATGAAAAATAAGGATGCCATGTATTTTTGGTTTTTTTTGTTTTGTTTCTTTTCAAAGCCATGTAAAGGTGCAGTCTTAAATTGTCTCAAAAGCCAGAGTGACATTCTGAAATACCAAATTATTTATATATTGACTAAATATCCGTAGTTGTGTATTACCAAAACCAAGAAAGTTGGTTTGCTACTAGCAGTTTACAAATACACTTGGGATTTTGTATATTCCTTGTTTCACCATCATATTCTGAGTTTCGCAGTGTTTGGTTTCCATGTTTAAAAAAATTTTTGGTTTAGTAGTAGGTACATAATAAGTTGGATTTTTTTAAATCCCCATAACATTGTCTTCGTATCAACTTTTGTCATAATCTGAAATTGTGTTTGGACTCATAATGATGGTTGTAGTTTAATGAAAACAAAGAACAGTGTAATGACTTCTCAGACTCATTCAATATGGTATTAGTAGTAAGTTGAGAGTGCTTGTTTCTTTCTTTTTTCTTTGCCTTATTTTTTTGAATACATCATTCCTGTTGTATACAAATAGATCAATACTAATCCTGAAAATTTGACATGATGTCAAATTTTTTTTTTTTTTTAATTTAAATTTTTAGGAGATGCAAGCAAGTGAATCACTGCTCAGCATCAGTAATTAATGTAATTAATACTTTTTCCTGGTTTTTTTGTTCCTTCTCTAGGATCGTAGAAGATTTTCATTCACCGACCAAATCATTACAGTCCATCATCCTGAAGTCAACTTTACAAACAGTGACTTGACTGGATGGAATGAAACAGCAGAGAAAGGGAAATATCTCACATAAATGACCATAGTTAGTTGCCAATTTGATTATCAAAAAGATTATGCAGCATTTTTTTATCTGGCCAAGATGCTTTAAAAAGTCTCGCTCAGTCTGTTCCTTTGATGCCTCGCAAAAATTTACTTCACTTGTGCTGCTTTTGGTACTCCTAGCATGCAAAATATATTTTCCTTCTTCCAGATGAGTTTTGAAAATGTCCTTGGATTGAAGCTGTTTGAGGATCCTCTTCCAGTGCCTAATTACTACTGCAGTGAAGAGGGGTTTAATTTTTACCAACATCTTTCTGCAATTTAACTTGCAGCAATTCTCTATTCATCACTCCCTTCCTGCCATCTGTTTTTCCTTCCCTTATCCAGCTGATCTGACTCCTTTTCCTCAGTCAATGTGGGAATGTGTCAGTGACTATACTGCTTAACTCTCTCTGGAAAGACCTGCTGGGCTTAAAAACACAGGACTCAAATGATGCCAAATACACAAATTATTGTGGAAGAACAATAGGGCTCCAAACAGGTAATGGATAGAGGCAGTAGCAGCCACAGTTGGGAAAGGAGATTTATAAGTATTTTTTTTTATATGGCTTTTCTTTCTAATCTTGGAGTCTTGTGGGTTTTTTAATATATAAATGAAGAGGACATGGAAGCAAAGCCCAATAATGGAAGTACTGGCATCCCAATCTTTCCTTTCCTTTTTGTTTTGCTGTCATTCTCTGTTTTTTTCTGAGATAACTTTGTTAATACCCTAGACTAGCTCTTTCTTAGCAGTCACAATGTACAGACTGTTTGTCAAGTGCTCCCATGGTCATCTTTTTGCGGGGTTCAGAATAGTCTCTCCTTGTCTTCACCCTGTTCTGTTTTGTTATTTTAAACCCAGACAAATCACTCTGCTGGCCTAAAGCTGTTATCCCATACTTGGACCTTATCATGTGGGTTGTCACACCTCGAGCAAACTTGTCATGTGTCACTGCTGTGTATGTCATGGTGTCAGTGGGGAATTTCGTAGGCAGAGTTTACTGCTTTCTCATGTTTTCTGTAGCAGAGAATGACACTGCACTACTTTTACAAGCTGGGACCTAACTCTGCTCCTGCCCCAGGTAAGATTGAAAGAGTTGCCCTCCCCTACAAGCCTACCTCTGGGTGTACCAGCTTTGCAGCCCTTTTTACTGACATGAAAGAAAGAGGGAGGGCTCTGGTGATTTTTGTTTTGCTGACAAGTGCTAGAGTTTCAGGTGTTTCTCTGTCTTCCTTCTGTCTGCATGTTTGTCATCATGTCGAGATCCCTACCAGTAGCCCCTTGTCTTTTGGATATGATTGGCATTTGTTTGTGCATCTGAAATATTTTGTATTGCTAAGCATTTTGCCGTTGTGTTTTGTATGTCAAGTATTTATCAAGAGTGCAAACTGTGCAAAAAAAAAAAAATCAACAGAGGAGGTTTAGCAGATGCAAAACTAAGTGTTCAAAACCAGTATTTTGTTGGTTCCACAGCAGTGGCCTCCAGAGTATGGCAAAAGTTGTGTGTGTATGGATGCATGTACTACTGAGGACGTGACTGCTGCTGTTTGCTATTACTATTGTAGGTGCAATTTGAATTATTTATATATAATACTTTTTCTAATTTAAAAAATAAAAATAAATCTGATTCAGTCAAAACATCAAAACTGGTCTTTTTTTTTTTTTTTTTCCTTCTTCTTGTTTGGTGTGCCAGATATGCTTCATTGTAAGTTCAGCTTTTTTGTAGTTTTGATTTGCACCTTCTTACTTTTTTGTACAGGAAGTGGGATTCAGAGGATTTTTAAGGTGTTTTGGTTCAGGGTTTGTTTTTTTGGTTTGGGGCTTTTTTGGGTTTTTTTGTTTGTTTTGTTTTTTTTTGGGGGGGGGTTGTGGTTGTTTGGCATTTTTTTTAAATTTTGAGCAAAACAACTTTTGAGATAAACTTAAGTATTTTTGACTGCAGCAGCCTTCATTTACTTTTGATATGAAAATAATTTCAAATAAAAACTTATTTGTATTTTAGATGTACTAAAATGTACGTGTCATGTTCTTTGCTTAGTTATTCTTTGTCTGAAGTTACATGTTTTACTGATGCATTGACTGTCTTGTTTTCTGTATTTGCCTTTGCTGAAAAGAAGATAAATAAAGCAACTTTGAACATAAGGCCTCGTGATTCCTTTAATTTGTAGCGCAGTGGTTGTGAGATTTTTTTAAATCAATGAGAAAAGCATCACACGTGAGCTCTAAATGCAAAAATAATTTCTTTGGGAAACGCAGTAGTGGCCTAGCATATTTTTTAAGACAAATGATCTTTTGAGGTGACTTGTGAGACCAAAATTAGTTTTGTTTGTCATAGTATCAGCTTGCACTTCTCTTCTTAAAAGATGTGACAGTGAGAAACTTGGATCTAGTTAAAAGGATGTGGCAATGCTGCTATCTCCCTGAAGGAGCCAAATGTTGTGGGATTATGGACTGTGTGTTGCAATACAGTGAAAGGCAGTAATTTATTGATTCTCTGAGCTCTGCGATCTGACAGCATGTGATAGATATCCTAGGCAGTGATGTCCAGAGGTTTTGAGATTGCAGCATAAAACTCACCCTCTTGCTTTTTCCGGGAGAGTAGTGATTGCTGATGATGGTTTCTAAAGAACCTCTTATTAGATGCTGGCCAGAAGTGCAAGTTTTGCTGCTGATGCTCCTCGGCCTGAGTGATGGGAGCTCATAGTTCCCTCTTTTGGGAATCCGGTGCTCTGAGATCAGCTGGGCCACCTCTCTCTGCACGAAGGGAAGGTGGTGAGCCAGCAGCACTGCTGCCCTGTGGACAGTGTGGGGGGCAAGCTGTGGTTTTCTCCGGCAGAAAAGCCAAGAGCTGCTTGCCGTGGCCCAGGTGCTCCTGACAGAGCTGAATCAAGTGTTGCTTGCTTGGTGCCCCAGATGCACTTGGGTTGTGCTGAGGGAGGAGGGCAGGAGCAAACCAGCAAGGACCAGGGTGGTTCAGGCTGGGACTGAAGTGTGGCAACAGGGTTGGATGACTTTAGAGAGAAACCACCTCACTACCAGTAAATAAATGCAGACTGTCAGCTTCCTCAAGGAAACGTTAAGGTTGCTGTAAAACCTGCAAAAGGTTGTTTTGTTTGGGGTTTTTTTAATTTTTTTTTTTCTAACATCCTGCACCTCAGAACCTGTCAAGATGTTTGCTTTTGGTTCTGAGTCCCAGTGGATTGTTTAGTTCCTACAGCTGTGTTCTCTCTCTGTGCTTTTGTCCCTGGCATGCCCAAGGATGCCATTATTCTGTCTGGAATTGTGCAGATGGCGTAGGAAGGTGAAGCTAGAGAGAGCTTCTATGCATGGCTCAGATGTTGAAAAAAGAGTCTTTAAAACCCTAGCAGTTAGGGCTGGGTTTCCAGGAAAGACAGTTTTGGAAAAAAAAAAACAACAAAACCAACCAAACACACACTCTAAAATAATTTTTTAAATCGCTGGATAATACATTACCTTGGCACACTGACCATCCAGCTCAAGGCCAGGGCAGCTGTTCCAGCTGCCCCTGAAGAAGTGGCAAATCCATGCCTGGGGTTTCTTCTGTATCCTTTAATCATCCATGATTTTTGTCCTCTGCAGAGCATGTTTCCAGGTCTGAAAAGTAGGCTTTCTGGATGCTTTTGAGTGGTTATTTTTTTTTTTTTCCCTGTCATGCCATCCCGTGGGCCTGCCTGCCTCACTCTGGCGTCACCCAGCAGCTCCCATGCTAACTAAAGTGCTGTTTGCTCTGAAAGCCTAACAGCAGCTTTTCTCAAAGTCTGCTGCATAACAAGATGTCATGGAAGGAAGTGCAGGATAATTTTAGAATGTAATAGGGTGTATGTGGGGGCTG
>JAAWXA010000004.1:42805559-42912719 GCA_038090715.1 Florisuga fusca | reverse complement strand
GGGGGAGGGGTTGTTGGATTTTTTTTTTTTTTTATTATTATTTTTTTTCCCCTCAAGTTGGGCTAAAGTTCACAGCACTGGACAAGAATTTGTATCTTGGTAACCAGTATTTATCACCCAGAAAGGCTTGAAGAGCTTGTAACTTAAAGCTAAAAGTAGTTAAATATGTTTTTCTGAGACCACGTGCAGTGAGCAACATTCACTTTATAAATATAAACCTGCTACCTCCTCTCTGAGACCTCGTGCTATTTTTCATTCTGAATAGGGTGTTTCTATTTCCATGGTCCTAACCTCATGACATCCAGCTGGAAACCTCCACAGCCTTCTGCAGGCCTGTTCCTGTACCATCAGCCACCTAATGGTGCACTGATCATTTTGTGGGCCAGATGAAACTCACTTTGTGATGCTTCCAGTGGGTCTGAGAGCTCACAAGCTCTGGTGCTGGGGAGGCAAGCATCCCTGCTGACATTCAGCAACATTCATGTGTTAAAAAAAAAACAAACAAACACAAAAACCTGCTTGGATGGAGCCTTAGGCAGGCTATCTGCCCTGTCTTAGTAGGAAAGTGTATGGGTAGCAAGTTTATTAGTCCCTGGCTGCTGAAGCCCTTGTGCTGAAGCAAGAGAGGCCATCTGCAGCTGGTGCATGCTGCAAGGATGGGTATCTCCCCCAGGGACTGAAGTTCCTTCTGGCACAGGATGTATAGGGAGTGCCTGAAGGAGACTGGAACTTCAGGAGTTTGGTGATTTGAATCACTCTGTCTGTGAGAGGGGAAGTGTGGCTGCCCAGACGTATGGAACTGGGCAGTTAAAAAGTTGGATCGTGGCCCTGGCCTTGCTAATCTGAGTTTCCTTAAGGAAATGGAGCTGGATTTCCTTACTGATTGCAGCCTAGTAAATCGCTTCTGGAACACAATGCAGCTGAGTGTAAAAAGGATGACAAAAGGAAGCCAGGTGTTTCCCACTGCTTTCTTAAAGCAGGGTTTCTGCAGGCCAGCTCTTGGCAGACCAAGCATTTATCAGACAGATACCTGCCCCTTCTGACAGGGGCACAGTTAACAAAACGTTAGTTATTTCAGTAAGGAAACATACTATGAAGGAGTGACTGATTTCTGTTTGCTTTACACCCTCTTGAAGTGTTTCTGGTTTCAGCTCCTTTCTTGATTTTTTTTTTTCCTTGCCTGGTCAGGCTTCCTTGACCCCTCGTTCCTTTGAGTCCTGGGCAAGTCCTCTTCCAGTTTCTCTTTTGTTCTTTGCAAAGGAGTGCATGACAAGTGCTATTTTCTCCCTTGTCTGGACATACTCTCTCTGTGACTGTTCCCTTTCCCTCTCTGATACCTGAAAGTTCACAGCAGTCACTCCATCATGGGAAGGTGTTGTTATCTCTCTGGGTCATGGGAACCACATGGTCAAAGCAGCTCCAGTGAAAGCTTCTCCTTGTTTCCAAACTGGAAGAAAGCCTGTCCATGAAAGGTAAAGAACCTGGACACCAACAGACAGACCTGGGAAAAATGGAGATGATTGTTGGTCTGCAGGAGCATCACAGAGCCCAGGACCTGGGCATGCACTGCTTGGAGCTTCTGTAGAGCCCTCTGTCATGTCTTTTCCCTGCCTTGATGGGATGCGTGATTGTGCCATCAAAATTCATGGAAAAAGATAAGGTGCAAATGTGGGCCCAACTGAGTAATGTGGTCAATGTTTCACTGTGGAGAAAAAGGGAAGCTGCATCAGGTGCTCTGCCCTTCAACATGCAGGCAAGCACAGTGCCTTCCACTTGTGTTCCTAATTCTGCCTTAAACCACTGCCTTTCTTTACAGATAGATGTGAGAAGAGATAAACTAAAAGTTTTCCAGTCTACATGGAAGAGCAACGTTGGAATTCAGAGCTAAACAAAGGTAAAACCCTTCTGCTTTATTTGGAGTGATAGTAGCATCTTAGACAAACTAATGCAGACACCATAGGGGCTAAATCTTACTGCAACTTGCAGTAGTGACTGTGAATGGAGATCCTTTTCCCATCTGTGTCACTGCAAAGAGAAACTGTTTCTCTGCCAGGTTTACCAGCCACATTTTGATTTGTCTGCTTGGCACAACTGCAGTGTTTGAGAAGAGGCAGAGTGGCCACTTGAGAAAGTGGCAAACTGGAACTGAAAAAAAAAAACCAAAACCAAAAAAAAAGGGGAAATTTGGTTTCTTTGAGATGTCTGCCTCCAAGCAAAAGCTGTATTTTCTCTGGAAGAGCAGAGGTCCCAGTGTCAGGGAGGAGTAACAACACAAGTTCACAGACTGCTCTTAGGAGGGAGTGGGTACTCTAATAAGAGTGCGAAATGCTGAGGGAGAGCCCCTGGAGTCTGGTCCCATCCCCTCCAAATTGGTAAGGGAGTAGAGACATTGTGAAGCTCTGTGACTGACTTACAGCATCAGGCTGCAGGAGTTACTCAGCATGACCTTGTTTAGCACCCAAGGTTAAGGGTTTTGCCATGGTCTCCCAGTTGTGTTTTCTATGAAGTGCTCGTTTGGGACTGTAAGGAGTTTATATTTTGATTGCTCCACTGGCCTTAACAGTTCAGGTTCACAGAATATCTTGACTCCGTGTCTTCAAACACATTTCTGGTAGAGCTCTATAGGCCAGGTTTGGGTGAGAAACTTTAATGTGATGTTGGCTTTGGGAAGGATAAAACTTCCTGCTGTGAGATGAACAGGGTGCCTAACAGTTGATATAAAGAGCTCGTTATGTGTTTTTTGGCATATAAACAGCATTCCCATTTATGGAAAAATCTCTCCATTCCCACAGGATTAGGGACTGTGTTTCTGTTAGCCAAGCAAGATACTTTCTCTCTCCCTCTGACACAGTTTGGCATGGTAATGTAGTCCATGTGAAAAAAAAATGAGGAGTAAAATTAGCTCTAGAAAATAAAGTGGTATGGACATGCAGGCATCTAGAAAAACTGTTATGCTGAAAGCAGGAAAAATGGAGACATTGCAAAAGATCACACATGGAAACCCCAAATGGTATAAGCAGCTAACTGGTCAGACTAAAGCAGATTTCTGGTTTCCTAGAAGCACTTTCCAGGACATTTTCCCTTTATGTTTACAGTGAGGTTTCTGCTGTGAGGTCTGCCTTCTTCAGGCTTTTCTGTCTTAGCTGGAAGGTTGGTATTTAAATATAAGAGGGGAAATATTCCCAGAAACTTCACAATTATTTCTTCTGTCTCAAAATTTATAAGTCACAAAATTTGAGGGGATAAGTTGATAAACAATAGGCATGAATTTATTTGCTAGCAGCCTGATTTGTATTATGTGGATAATATGAGAAATTATTCAACACAAGACGTAAATCCTTGGCTCAGTGGTTTTACAGAACTCTTGGGATAGCACAAGCAGCCTTGCCTTTATATCCTTGCTTCATTTGCTTGCATTGCAGACAGAATGAGTGTTTTCACAGTGTCTGTACAATCCACTCCCTTGCAGAGTGTGTTTGGGCAGATACAGCTGCCATACAGTTATGTGTTTCATGTGTGTAATTGATTGTATCACTACTTATCTGTTAGCATTTCCTACTGAAATCTTTGTGAGAGACGTTTGAGCTGTGTTTAAAATTGACAGGCTTTTGAGGAAATAATTAGCTGAGGGCTGTTTCTCAAAGACTAAATGTCCCTGAATGAAACAGGCATTTAGGAGAGGGGTTGCTAATACAGCTCTGTCTGTTTCAGTTCATATATTGCATGATTTAGATGTTTACATGTCAGTCTTCTCTGCTGGCATATACATCTATGGTGTATAACAATAAAGAATTCTTATTCATCTTGTCACAGTGTAAATAATGGGATATCAAAAAAGAAAATATTACTTCCATGACTTTACTGCCAGAAATTTTGCTTCCAAAAATAGGGCAAATATGAACAATTGCTTTTTTTGGCCTTTCCAACTGAAATGGTGAAAAGTACCTCCAACAGAACAAATAAATATTTTGTGAAAGAAGTGTTTCAAGGTTCAGTAAGTCTTAAGTTAAAGTGTTCCATAACATTTTCTTTTTCTTTATAAATTACTATGAAAATGTTTTGTGTTAAGGAACAGATAGCTTGTGATTAACACTAAGGTATGTAAAATTCTACTACTTTGGACTCTGATTTGCTGCTTTAGTTGAAGGTAAGAGATTACAGTAGAAAGGGAAAAAGAGCAGTGATTAGAATGTACAACAAAGCAAATAAACTATGCTGAGGTTTTAGTTAGGGTTTGGATTTTAAGGATTTGGCAGCAGTATTTCCAAACCAGTAACTGTTTGGAAATGGAGTTGTGTCCATTTCTCTTACCTTGAGTGAAGATTTGTCTTAAAGGAGGAGCTGAGAACAAACTCCACACTGTTCTGTGTCCTTGTTTTCAAAGCACTGAGACAGAGGACAGCAGAGCCAGTCCCCTCGGAGAGAGGAGAGATCCTGAACCTGACCTTTATGACATGATATCCCGTCAACACGAGGATGTAGGGCAGAAGAGGAGCTATGTTGAATAGCTGACATGATTACAGGGGAGAGTTTAACTTGATGAAGAGAAACCTAAGGAGACCACTTCTTTGTTTGGTTAAGGGGGTTATGATGGGCAGTACAGGTCAGAAGCACTTCCAGGTGCAGTAGGACAGCCCTTCTCTCTCTGGAGAGCCTACACCTGCAGAAACCTCACAGCTTTTTTCTGTCTGCACAAACTCACCTTTTCCCAGAAAACTCGTGATACCTAATGCCAATCTGGTAATATCTAACGCGGTGGGTTTGCTGAGTAACTTCTGTGCTAAAAAAATAAACAACTACAAAAAAGCAACCCAAACAAACCAACAAAAACTAAAATCAAAGAAAACCAAACTAAACCAAACCAAACAAAAAACCCCTAACAAACAAAAAACAAAACCCAAAAAACACCATCAAAAAACCCCAAGCAAACAAAACCAAACACCAAATCCATGCAAGTTCTCATGTTTATAAGGTGATCTCTGCATATATGACTTTAGTTCTAGATAACAGGGTGAAATAGAAACATGGAAATACAGATATTAGTTTTCATTCTTGCAGAAAACCTTTGAGTACTCCGGGTTCTTTCTTGGGCCACATGTAGTTGTGTTTTATCCTGTTTTAAGACGAATGTGCATATGAATATAAAAATAGTACTTTCTGTGCAATTTGCTGACATCTGTGATGTGATCCTGAGATTAATTCAGGTTTGAGGTTATTCTGAGTAGCCCTTTTTCCAAGACAAGTTTTTCCACTGAAAACCAGAATTACTCTTCGTTTGAAAAGTTAGGTTTGGTTAGTATCTAAATGAGGAGTCTTCGCCTTCTGGAAAGAGGAAAATGAGGTGGCAGACAGAAATAATGAGCCTGTAGTACATCTTGTTCTCACCTCATGGTGTCCTTGTTGGCAGGTCCTTGTTTTCAGGTTTCATTTCAGGCAACTCCATGCTTTTCTGCCTTGCATCAGATTTTGCAGAGTACCTCCTAGCAGCTTCTGGTCTGCTCTCAGCTTTTTGTAGTGCTTTCTTTAGAGGATGCAGGTCCTGGGCTCTTCACAGGAATTCTCCTTCTCTGTAGCACCTTCCAGGCTGGAGCTTTCTTTCCTAGAACAGCTGTAGTTACTTCCAAGAAAAAGAGGCTCTCTCTCCTCCTTCCCAAGGGCCAATCACTTGTACCAATCCTTCCCTTTCTAAAGACAAAAGCTGCCCAAATTGAGGGGGGGAAAAAAAAAAAAAAAAAAAAAAAAAAAAAAAAAAAAAAAAAAGCCTATCCCACCCCAAAACGCAGATAAAGAGCTTCACCTCTAAGAAGTTAAGTATTTAGACCTAGTGGAAGACACATCTGCATGTCCTGTGAGCATTTTAAAGGACCCCCAGTAAGCATCTACTGGAGTACAACTATCCCTGTGCCATACAGCATCTCTCTGTGTGTGCAGCAAGTCCATGTTTTCTGGGACATCTTGTTTTTGAAAAAGAAAATGTTTGACTTTGCTACATATCATAGGGAATTCCTCAGTCCATTGATTCTTCTGGGAGGAAAATATTTGAATGTGGAAGACGCAGTACCAAAAGGATGTGTTCCTATGTTTACCTACTTTAGGCAATCCTGCCCTGGCAGGGGGTTGGATTTGGTGATTTCTCGAGGTCCTTTCCAACCCCTAACATTCTGTGATACTGCCAATCTCCCTGTGAAGGACAGAGATGTGACATAACCCAGGTGTGTAAACCCAGCAGGTTTAGGTCACAAGAAAGATCTGGGTATTAATATGGACATCTAGCTCTTCTTTCTTATTTTTACTATATATGATCAAAGCAGTGTAGCGTAGAAAGGAAAAGTACTAACAAGGGCAATTCTCTGCCCTAGCTTGAATGAAAAATTGTTTTGTCCTATGGGGGTAAGAATTAAAAGTTTTCACTGAATACTAATTTTGAGTGTGTGTTTTCATTCTGATCCATAATCTCCAGAGAATGAGCTGCTAGCAACCCCCTGTCTTTCCCACATCCTGAGAAAGCTGAGACTACTTTTTTCCCAGAGTGTCTTTTTCTTTTCCCAAGCAGTTGCTCAGGAAGAGGCAAGACCCAGAAGTTTGCCTTGCTGCCTGTAAGCAATGCTGCTATCATGACCCAGTCCAGAGGGGGAGGGGTGAGCTCTCTTAGTCTTGTAGCAAAACTTTCTAAATGTTTAGTTCCTGTCCTTTATGTTTTCTAAAGGTTACTGGAGGCTACCACTCATTTCCTAGAAGCAGAGCACTGAGGAAGGAGGGTGAAAGATGCATGTGTTGGGGAAGGCTGGTTGCTAAGTTACTTTCATATTTTGTACCCTTCAGTGTTTGAAACCAGAGAATGTGGCTGAAAATCACTGGAGAGGAAAAGAATGGGTAGCTGCGAGTTTTGGCTGACAAGAAGTGGACAGGAGGGGAAGGGGAGTGAGAGCCACAGTGAGTTACTGGTATAGGTAGAATAGCAACACGTGTGGTGGCTTTAATGGTACAGGTTCACAGACAGGTTTTCTCTGTCTTCCCCATCCTGTATCTTAATGTTCTTGTGTCTCACTATCTACATGCTCTTTCTTTTTACTTTTTTTTTCTTCTTCTTTTTTTTCTTCTCATGTTGTTTGCCCTTTTTGACTGTTTTCTTGCCATCACCTTTGTAATCTGCCACACCCAAAGATCATACACAGTGCAGTGGAAACAACTGAATGAATATATTTGGCTCCCAGTTGATAGCATACATTTTGGCAGTACTGCTGGGATGCCCATGGATCCTTATGGGCAGATTTCATACTGGCTTGGTTGCGAAAAGAATGGTTTGCTTTGGGATGAAGAAGGATGTAGAGGCACGGATCAAAGGAAGGCCTAATGCTTTTTTATGTTCAGCCAAGGACAAACATGCTGTGAGGGTGTAGTTAGTCCAGTATGTGCCATCAATTTGTTTAACAACTCATCCTATCGATAAAGATTTATTAAAAAATAAAAAAATAACAAATTTAAGATTAAAAAGCCCCAAAGTGTGAGAGTCCCATTTTTCCAGAACCTGCTACTATAAGCAGGATGAAAAGATAATTATGAAGGGACTGGGCTGTTTATCTGAATGGCTCACTCCCCATCAGAGAAAACAACCATGGCACCACTTATTCTTTCCACTGTTAGTATCTTAAAGTATTCCACTTCCAGATCTGAGCAGCTCTGATTAAATGTCATGAACTGTAACTTTGTTATTTTTTCCAGTGGGCGGTTGGTTTTTTTTTTGTTATGTGTATGTGTGTCATAATATTTTTTTTTTAACTGAGAACAATTGAAAAGCTGTGAAGAAGGAAATATTTTGTGCCAATACTCATTCATTGAGTTTTGTTCTGAGAAATTATTGTAGAAAAACAATTAAGTTTTTGAAAGATAGCGGGAATATTTTCAGAGATCTGGTATAGTATCACGTTCTGATTTGCTTGTGTAAATGAAGCTATGCTGAAGTTCTGGAGCAGTGATTCAGTGTATACTTCATAACTTATTTTGTGTATGTCATAGGATACTATGAACAGTGACTGTATTAGAAACCAACAGCAGATGCCTCTTTACAGGGATTGTGGTAAGCATTGGTCCCTTCCCCATCCTCATATGAAACTCTTGCACAGAGGCAGGCAGAGGTATTGTTAAACTTCTGGAAAGCCTTTCAAAGAGTAAGATTGACAGCATGTTGTTAAGGCCTATGAGGAGAAAAAAAAGCAAAAAGAGAGGGTTAGGTATATGGTGACTCTGTCATGACCAAACTCAGTTGCCAGTCAAGGCTAAATGGCCATCCACGTTGGTCGGTGCTGCTCTCCTGGCATGTTTTTGATGAAAATTAACACTGACTTAAGCACACTCTTTGTCTTTACTTGTTGGTGTAAAATACAGGGTGTCTTATGCATTTATATGAAACAATATTAACAGAGTATTCAAGGTCACATTGTGAAGTTTGAATCCTGCCTTGCCAGCCTATAGGAAGTTTGGGGTTTGGATTTTTTTTTTTTTCGCTGTGGTTGATCATAAGTCCTTAGGATTTCTGCTCCTGTTCACCAAAACTCTTCTTTTGTTCATCTGAAATGCTTGTACACCAATGAATGCAATATGAGAATCTGGATGAACTGGTAGCACTGGTCTGTTCCCAGAGCTGTGACATCACTGGTTAGACTTGGTCCCTGATGACTGAAAGGTAGCCAATGCTATTCTAATTTAAAAGGACATTAAAGAAGATCTAGAAAACTACAGACCTGTCAGTTAACCTCAAAAAAATTGTGGAGAAGACCATACTGAGTACTATTGGAAGACATTTACAGAATAAGGCAATCATTAGGTACTGTCAACAGTGGTTACAAAGGGAAGATCCTATTTAACATTAGATGTTATTTATTTATTATTTATATCCTTCTATTATAAGGTCACCTGACTAGTAGGTGAGGGGAAGGTGGTAAATGTAGTTTTTCTGGATTTTAATAAGGCTTTTGATACTGTCCCTCATAGCATCCTTCTGGACAAGTTGTCCTACTGTGAGATGAGCAGGTTCAGGGTGGGCTGGATGAAGATTTGGCTTAAGGGCAGAGCTCAAAACATTGTAGTGAATGGGGTTACATCTGGCAGGTGACTGGTCACCAGCACTGTTGCTCAGGGCTCAGTTGCAGGACCAGTTCTGTTCAATATGCAGTGATCTGGATGCAGGAGTTGAATGCACAATTAGCAAGTTTACTTATGAGGCCAAACTTGGAAGTGCTGTTGAATCTAGATAGATTGGAGCATAGGGCAGTGATTTAATGGGATGAAATTTAAGAAGTTCAAATGCTGGGTTCTACACCTGGGATGGAGTAATACCAGGGAGAGGACTAAACTGGGGGGAGAAATGGCTGAAGAGCAGCCTTGCAGAAAGGGGGGGTGCAGCCTGGAAGCCAGCTCAGTGTGAGCCAGCCATGTGCCCTGGCAACCAAGAGGGCAAACTGCATCCTGGGGTGCATCACATGCTGCATAACCAGCCTGACAAAAGAGGTGATTACCCTGCTGTGTTCCATGTTGATGCAGCCTTACCCTGAGTGCTGTGTGCAATTCTGGGCCCCATCATTTAAGAAGAACGTGAAGGCACTTGCATGTGTCTAGAGGAGGGCTGGAAGGGTTGTCATATGAAGAGCAGCTAAGGACTTTGAGCTTGTCTATTTTGGAAAAAAGGAAGGTGAGGGTCTATCTCATTCCTCTCTGAAGCTTCTTGAGGAGAGGAGGTGGAGAGAGGGGTGCTGAGCTCTTTTCCTGGGTAGCCAGTGATAGGATACTTGGGAATGGCTCAAAGCTGCACCAGGGGGAGTGTAGACTGGAAATTATGAAGCATTTCTTTGCCAAGAGGCTGGTCAAACACTGGGACAAGCTTCCTAAAGGCGTGGTTGATGACTCACACTTGTTCAAGAGGCATTTGGACAAAGCCCTTAATATCAGGCTTTATCTTTTAATCAGACAGTTGGACTAGATGATTATTGTAGGTCCTTTCTAACTGAAATAGTCTATTCTTTTCTGTCCAGGAAGCTATTCCACATCCATATCTCCAGAGGAGATCAGCATCTCATTTGGGCGGTTGAAGTCAATTCACCCCCAGTAAAAATTGTAACCTCCATGGAGGTCAAGCTGATATTATTAAACTGGTATTCCAGGAAAGATTGTGAAACTGATCGACTACAGGAAACCCCAGAGAAAGTCTGCATTTAAGTAGGTCCCAGGGAGGAGACAGATGCATGAATCATAGTATTCTTCCAAAGTTAGCTGCAAAGCTGTACCCCGCTAAAATTGGTAACTTTTCCTGTTACTGTGTGTGGCCATCAAATATTTATTTAGACAAAATATCAACTAACTTATTTTTATGTAGCTGGTAAGCCAGCAGCCTTTGGTTCCCAGAAACTGTAGTTAGTAAAAATAGGGGACTGGGTCATGTTTGGAATACCTAGTACCCTCCATAGGGTCTGCTTGAGAGGTAGTAAAGCAGAATATTGACTGGAAAGACATCTGTCAATGAGACTGTAAACCCTGGTATCTTTGGCTTTCAGGAGGCTAGCAGGAGTATGCCAAGGTGCCAGGGCTGGCACAAAATTTGCCATCCCCTCTTAATTAACCACACCTGGTGGCTGCAGGGCATTAAGCCACCTGT
Source organism: Florisuga fusca (assembly GCA_038090715.1). NCBI lineage: Eukaryota > Metazoa > Chordata > Aves > Apodiformes > Trochilidae > Florisuga > Florisuga fusca. The sequence goes on along the minus strand of JAAWXA010000004.1, from coordinate 42,902,071 downwards.
TCTTGTTCAGTGACATTTCAGGATCTTTTGATGTGGAGGAACTTATTCTACTATTAAATTAAACTTGTTACTTACTGGCATGCAAAGCAGCTGTGTTTATTCCCTTTTGTGGTTTTACATTGCCTGGATCTATTGTTCAGCTCATACACAGTTAGGTGGCAGGCACTGAGTAAGGTAATACTGCAGGGTTGTCAGACGGGTGTGCATTATGGTTTAAACTAGGCTTCAGTGGTATTATGCTGATACTACATAACTGTATTCATGAATTTTCACCAGATAAATAATTTCAGAAGACTTTTTCTGTTATGTAAAATCTTGGAGGAATGCATACTGGAAATTTAAGCCCTTATAAGTGAATAAATAATACGCAGCCTGGTTTGTTTGCAGCAAACATCGTAGTAGGTCTTCCATCTAGAGGCTGAAGCCAAACCATACAACGAAGGTCAAACAGGTTGAATATAATTTCTTGATTCTTTCCATTTGTTATTTTATACAAAACTAATTGTATGGAATTTGTTTACTGTATTACTTAAATGCTCCTGAAAGCTGGGAAATGAATCTAGTGCATGGAAAGGAAAAATCAAAAAAGTTAACTCATTTCTAGTTATGGGATTCATATATTGTCTCAGTTTCTGTTTAAATGGAATGTAAATTTAAACTTTGACTTAAAGTTACAGGACCCAAGCAGCACAGAATATTTATAGCAATCTCCCTTTCCTCCCTGATAAAGAAAGGAGAGAGGCTTATGGGTTGGAAACTAAATTACACAACTTTAATGAAACAGTAATGATAAATAGGAAGAACTACTAAATATATAAAAATATACAGGAAAATTGATACCACGTTCCTCCCTATTTCCCCCCAGTAACTCTCATGTCACCACAGAGGCTGCAGGGCAGCCCTGGGAAAGTCCAGGCTGGACTCCTGGGGTCAGGAGCAGTCGGGAGCTGGAGGCAGGAACACACAGATTCAGGCTGGCACGGATCAGGACCACAGGCAGATGAATGGATGGAATTCTCCCAGGATGCTGAAGCAAACAAGGACAGGGGAGGAAGGGGGAGCAGGAAGGGGTTTGACCCTCGTGATCCCTCAGATTTATACTGAGTATGATGTGTATGGGATGGAATACTCTGTTTGGTCAATTTTGGCATCTATCTTGTCTGGTCCTCCCCAAGGGAGGGGTTCAGGTGGGGCCTCTTTTCTCCTTCTCTCCTTCCAGAGGGTAAAAATGTTCCTCAGAGCTGAGCAGTGTCCTTGGCTCTGGCAGTAACTATAAACATTGAGTGTTATCAGGCCCAGAAGCAGACACTGTCTGAGAAACTTGCTGTTCACTTCAGCAAGTGCAGCTACTTGCAAGAGACTTAGCTGAAAGCAAAAGTACAAACCAGAAAATCACCTTTATCCTGGCCCAAATCAGGACACCTAATGAGGAGTCTTTCATCTTCCTGTGAGCTTTACACTTTCCTTAGGCCCAGGGGCACTGCCTGAGGCAGCCATATAAACCAGTGCTGCTTTTGCCTTCTAATGGCCAGCAGACCTCAGTTAGGGCAGCCCAACTCTTGCATATATGGATGGGGCATGAGAATTTTAAGCTAGGCTGATTGCAAAAGTCATCACTTTGTCAAGCTTTCTAGCTGGCTGGAGTCAGAAAGTCTTTTTCTTTGGGTATGTAGATGTCTCATTTGCCATCACCAAGAAATAAAAAGACTCAAAGGTCACAGTATCCTCCCTGGATGTGTCATTTGCTTCATGGCATAAAATGGTTCCTATAAAGGAAGTATTGTTGTAGTAGTGGTGTTAAACCAAATAAAGGAATACCAGTAGGAATTTTCATTCTGCCTACTTCAAAAGTAGGAGCTGTCTAAAAACACAGCCTGGAATAATACACAGTGTTTAAACCAAGTGTATCTGTGTTTAGGTGACAGACTAATCTACTAGTAAGTGTGTCTATTGGTTCAGAATTAGTAATCAAAGATACATGTGCTGGTAAAACAGCCCTTATTTGGGAAGAAAAGGATAGTTATTTATGGAGGAGGAGGAGGATAATTGTGATACTTGTGCTTTTTCCTTCATTTCTCATTATGCTCTTATTTTCACATAACTCTTAAAAAACATTCTCATCCTCTTCCTCCTTCTCTTCCACCTTCTCCACCTCCTCCTCCTCCTTTTTTTACTTTTGCTCAGGATGCGATCTCATCTTCCTGTTTCTCCTCCTCATTTTCCTCCTGCACTTGAGTCACAGCAGCTCTATGGGCTTGGGGCAAGTGCCTGCAAAGTGCCCAGCAGAAAATGACCTGGGGGTGTTGACTGACAGCAGCTGAATATGAGCCAGCATGCGTCCAGGTGGTCAAGAAGGTCACCCAAATCCTGCCTTGTGTCAGGACTGCTGTGTCCAGCAGGACTAGAGAAGTAATCACCCCTCTGTGCTGGGCTGCACCTTGAATCCTGGGGTCAGTTCTGGGCCTCTCACTACAAAAAAGACCCTGAGGGGCTGGAGAGTAACCAGAGAAGAGAAACAAAACTGGTGAAGGCTGTGGAGAAGAAGTCTTAAAGTGGCCATTGTTACTGACCAAGGCACTCTCCCCAAAAAACCTGCCTTTAATCTTTAATGGGTAATACTTTTATCTAGATCCAGCTATGCATACACCGTGTAGATGTCACAATACACATAACATGCTGTGAATTTGGTGTTTCTGCATGTGCTGCAGTACCCATACCACAATGCTTCCTCCTTTTTAGGGGAAGCATAAGTGACTACAGAAACATTTCCTGAATTGTCTGAAATTGCTTAGTAACCTTGGAAGATCATCTCTCCTTTACCTTCTCTTGTAATTTGCATGTAAAGTTAATTTGTCTTCGTGCCATTCTACTGACATGTCAGTCAGTAGAAACAGTGGGGGCTTCCAGTTATGACTAGTCCTCTCAAAAATCCTTCATTTTTTCTAAACCAACAACGTAACTCATCCAAATAGGTTTCTGTTAAGTTAGTTACCTTTGTTGCCTCTTCATTTGCCATTTCCATCTGAGCAATATGCTCCTGGCTACAAAGGTTTTTTTGACTCAGCCCATTTCCATTATGAGAAGGAAAGATGCTGAGTAACACACTGTTGTGCATCAGTTATTGGAATATAATTCCATAGGTACTGCCTTGCATTGTAGGGCCTTCAGGTATATTTTTAATTATAGCCTTGCTCATAAAACCTTGATTTCAAAAGCAGTGCAGAGCTAACAACTTTTTCATGATGTGTATCCTACACTGCAAAGGCAGGGGAATGAAATATATTTGTTTTCATTAACAAGACTTTGTCAAGAGCATTTGACATTTTGCAGGGTTTTGGGATTTTTTTTTCCCTTTTGGTTGAATCTGATGTTGCAAACAATCCATCAACTATCTTATAAATATAAGCTGCATTTGCTCAGAGCATTCAGCATTTAGATTAACATTCTAATTACTCTCCCATAATTCCCTACTTATGAGACAGACAACAATGTAGCACTTCATGAGGAAAAGGAAAATACCACCTTCTTCAGAGAGGTTTCTTTACTTATACAGAATGAGTTTTAGTAATCCTGATTTTGCATAGTATTGAGGACAAAGAATATCTGCCTCAGTGTAGAAATCTTTGAGTTGATGCTGAAAGGAAACTGAGCTTGCCTGCTGCCATCACAAGCCACGGGAGAAGAGGAATGACCAAAGACAGAAAAAACTCTGAATTTGGGTAACTTTAGCCATGGGAAGATGCAAAACTAAAGGAACTGCTCTGCTCTTTGACCAGTCTCTGCTCCACTAGCAACAGTCATCACAGAAAATTATGTGATCAAGATTCTTGCCACCAGTGTCACACTCTCCAATGAGAGAAGGGACTCTTCAAACATATTTGTGAGGAAGAATTTTCACATCTGTTCTCACTTTACCTTCTTTCCCAAGCTTAAAGTATGCTGAAATGTAATCATCTTCATGAATATGTAGCACATATCAGGGCTTAGGTAAGAAAAGGATAAATCCAACAACCATCAGTATTCAGGCTCAGATGTTTACTGCCTGTTCAAAGTTAAAGAACAGAAATTGTCAGAACTTAGGAAATGAACTCAAAACAGTTAGTGGCAGCATTTCATAGAACTGGAGAGAACTGTCACCAACTTGATGTCAGATTATAAAAAAGTTTTTGACAACTCTGTCTTAGACATTATTGCTGGAAGCTTTTTATTTCACATCAGTGTGCAACAGAATCCTATAAAACTCTAAATTAAAGCCACTAGTTTTACATATTTTTCCCCAAGAGCTTTTGCTTGCCCTGGCGCCATCTAGGTACAGCAGATCCAGACCTTCTATCTGTAGGTTCTGGCCACCACTTCTCCTGGAATAGACGGGGACCCTTGGATGCCATCCTGCTCCACAGGAACTTCCAGATTCAATTCATGGCTGGTTGGGAATGGGCACTGCACCCCCTGGCCTGCCCACAGTGGGATAAGCCAGCGCTGGAAAGTTCCCCAGCCCCTCCACAGCTCTCTCCTGGCAGCCAGACAGGCTCAGCAGTTGGCTCTCACCAGTGATGCTCCCTGCAAGCTCCCACAGGTGATGGTGGCTGGACATTCCCATGTGCCTTTTTGTGCTTCCTGGGCACTCAGCATGAGTTTTGGGGCACCCTGGATGCCTTGGTGTGCCCCTCTCTTATCCCTTGAAAGTCCCTTTGAGGATACCACCAGTACCTCATCACCATTTGGGGTGCCCCTACCCCTTGGTGTTCTTTGTGGTGTTCCCAGCCCCATTAAGTGGGTCTTTGGGTGCACTCTGGGTATGCATATTTGGTCACCCCACATCCCTCAGGTGTGCATGGCATCTCTTGATGTTATTTTAAGTGTGTCACAGCCCCCCAGATATGCCTTCTGGTTAATCCCCACACCCCACTGTGGGCATGTCAGCATTGCCACAGCATTTCAGTGCACCCCCAGCCCCCTCTTGTCTTCCCCAGACCCCTGGGTTTGCCTTTCAGGGCATCCCAAAGAGCTTGACGTATATTCCAGCGTCTCCTATTCTCACAGAGTGTGTGCTCCAGGGAATCTCCACACTCCTGGATGTACCTTTTTGGTGACTCTGGACCCACCTTTCCAGATACCCCTGGGGAAGCTCATCCCTGAGGCTGGGCCAGGGCTGCACCAGGGGGCCTGGCAGCAGGGGGCAGGGGGACCTTGGGGGGGCTGGCAGCAGATGAGCTGGGAGGGGAGCACAGAGGTGGACAGGGCTGCTCCAGGAGGAGGGTCACAGGAGTACTGGGCGAGGGTCCTGTAAGAGTTGTTTGGAAGTGTAGGAGAGCAAAGGGGGATGCAGGGGGAGCTCAAGGGTCCATTATAGAGCTTGTGGGGTAAGACTGAAAGGTTGGAGGGGTGCAGGGGGAGGGAGCTGCAGGAGAGCATGGGGGGCTGCAGGGGAGCATGGAGAAGGGTGGGCAGGAGGGGAGGGGTGTGAGGCAGCAGATCGCATCAGTGAAAGGCTTGTAGGGATGAGGAGTGAAGCTGGAGGTTGAATTTGTGGGATTTCGCTGGGTGGTGAGGTGGGGCGTGGGTTAGGGGGCCAGAAGGTTGATCTGGCTGCTGTGTCTCCCCAGGTAGGTTTCATGAAGATTGAGCTGTTCAGTGATGTAGTACCCAAAATGTCAGAGAACTTCAGGTAGTGAGCAGACAGAATTCCAGTAGCTCAGCCTGGATTCAGGCTGCAGAAGCTTTAGGGTGCAGGAATGTCTCTGGTGCCAGACCCTGTCCCCCAGAACTGCTGCCACCTGCTTTGCTCCTCTTTCTTTCCCTGGAAGATGTGGCTGTGCCACATTCTGATCCCTCAGGGGAGCACATCTGGCTGGAAGCTGGAGGACTTCAGTCCTTCACTCCTTCTCATGTGGAGCTTTTGGTTCACTCACTGCATTTATGAAAGGCAGAACCTTACTGTCATGTTAAAGTTCTCTGCCACTGTCTGAAGGATGTATCATTTGGACATTCCATTGACAGCAGAAAAATGAATATACCATGTTCTCTGTGAAAGATGGTGTCTGCTCCATGTTCAGCTTCTGAGTTGTAACTCCTCAGCTGCAGAAAGTGCAGAAATCTCTTCTGCAATAGGAGTGGGGAGGAGTTTCTGCTGGATCCGCTTTCATTGGGGACATCCCTGATGCAGTTAGGGAAGTGCTGCACCACAGTCAATGTATGTTTGCTGAATGCAGCCCTCGGTGTCCTCAGAGTTCAAATGTGGCTCAGGCTCTGCTCTTCTTTGTTTTCCAGGCAGTTTTGTACAGGTGAACTCAGGTAAGAGAATATAGTGTTCCAAAGGACCCAAAGAGAAAGGGTCCTTTGAAGTAGCTTTACACTTCAGGAGAAGAAGCAAAAGTGTGAGCAATGAAGGGTATAATTTAAGGTGTAAGGGGTTTTTTTTATAATTAAACAATGAAAATCTCTCTGGGGTGGAAGCATGTCAAAGAACTATAGGAAAAGCATCTGTTCAACCCTAAAAAACACAGGCTTTCTTCATGCACCAGCACCCTGCCACAATTCAGTGGTATCTTAAATAAGGCGCCACATCCTATTTCAGCCTGCAAGAGGGCAAAACAAGAACTACCAAAATATCACCAAAAAAAAAGGGTTTTTTTGGGGTTTCTTTGAAGAGGTGTTGTGCCTGCACTCTGATGCACGAATTGAATTTAGGAGGGTAGAAGGGATTGTCTGCAGGTTTTGTTTGCAGCAGTTTGGAGGAATTTAATAGTGGGTCCTGCTCACACGAGAAGACGACGCAGCCGGAGCTCAATCCCTCTCGTTTCCTGCCACCTAGTGGCCTTCCAAAAGAGGAGTTTATTTTGTGCAGCCTCTTAACAGTGTTAAAAACGGGATCAGAAGCCAAGTAGGATGCTGCGTGCTCATGGCAGAGAAGAGGGGGGGGCTGTAAGTGTTCTGTTCCTGCACAGCCAAGCCACTGCAGCTCTCCTGCATCTTCCCTTCCACTTCCTCTGCCTTCTCTTCCCCCTTTTTCTTCAGAAGATGGCCAGGGGCAAAGGTTTTGGCAGCTTGTTCTGACCTTTTCTAGGCTGGAAAGAGCTTCAAAGTTTCACCTGTGTTGTTGCAGACTAACTACTAAGGTGTGGTTTTGCCGGCACTGATGTGGAGGATGGTGATGCCACAGCACAGGTTTTTTGGTCCTTGGGGTTACTAGGTTGGGTGGATCAGCATCCTCAGATCTTTAACAGCTTTAATACTCTGATTTGGTCAGCCTGGCCACAGGTGTGCATCCAGCCACTACCTCACAGCAACAGGCAGGTAAAATGCTGTCAAACACTGAGAAAAAAATCCCTAGAGTAGGCAAAATCTCTGGAAGTCTTCCTTGATATTTGGCATGTATTTCCTCAGTGGCATTAACTCTTTTTCTGAGCCTTACACTCACTTAACTATTTGGGAACTACTCTTAGATTAAGATGGTGACCTCAGGTGCTGATGTCTCTTATAAGAGGAAAAGTGACTTGCAAATGTGGCTGAGATGGTTGATCTGACAGTTTGGTCACTCCTATTTACCCAGTCATGGAAACTATAAAAGGTGTTCTCTCTAAAGTTTTGACATGTTGCATAGATTTCAACTGTATTACATTTTTTCCTGGAAGGACTTTATGTTGCATCCAGCTTTTTTACACAGGCAGTGGCCCTGCACTTGTGCCTCACTGGACACTTTATTTACAGAAGGTAACCCTGACCAGATCTAACCTTCAGAGTATTCTTTTTGCAAGGAGGTTCAGATTATCAGGTGTTTAGTAAAAAGAGTTTTCAGAGGAAGTACGATGCTTTGGCACATTCATCAGAAATTTCCCTGTGGAAAATGAAAGACAATAGTGTGCATTCCAACTCTGGTACTTTACACCTCACTTTTTATGGTAGTGAGATAAAGTGAAAACAGGAGATTGTGTTTGCTTTTTTATTCATAACTTTCCCCTTCTCCCACCCCAGAGAATTCAGGGTGTATCTTGCAGCAGTGGAATGGAATGGTAGGTGGTTTCCCTGCCTGTGTCAAAGTGCAGCAGGGCCAGGGAGTCCCTGGAGCAGCAAGGCAGGGTCTGGCAGCCAGAACCTGTCCCACTCCCCAGGCAGGAGCTGGGCATCCAGGGGACAATGAAGGCAGCCCCAGCCCTGGGCATTGGGCACCTCCACAGGGACAGAGATGGGATATCAGCCTACAAGTAGAGTCAGCCCCTTAGCTGTTCAAGTCACAGGTGGTTGACACACCCTCCAGGAGACAGAAAGGATGTGGTTATTGTGGCCAGAACAAAGGCTCCTTGATTGTGGTTCAGGCAGCAGTTAGTCTTCATGGCTTAGATGCCATGCTCCTTACCCTTTCTTTGCAGAAGTGCTCTTTCTGCTGATGGTGGTTATTTTGGACCAAGGGAACAAGAGGCACCTCCCTCTTGCCTGTCAAACTGCCACAGTGGTGGTGGCTGCTGCAGTCCATGACCCTCTCCTAACTATACATCTGTGGTGAGGATGCTCACCTTGTGTTCCTAGAAGCCTGTTTGCCAGATAAATTTTATGCATTATAGCTAAGGTTACAAAAGATCTAAGCTGAATTCTCTTTCTGGTCTTTCTTCAGACATGTGACTTGATCACCTTTTGTCAGGATGGGGTTTGCAAGGAATTCTTGTGGTTCCCCAAGCACAGAGCAGCACACTGAGCTATTTATGTGCAAACTCACCACCGAAAGATCTCAGTTATGTATTTGTCCTAATCAGTATGCATTTCTCTGGTTTTGAAAGTGAGAGGGACATTATATCATCTCTGCAAGGGAAGGAAAGAATAAATTATATTTGTAGCTCCTCTTCTGTCTTTGAAGTAGGTGTTGGCAGGTGTGCTTAGGTTCAGGGTTGTCACAACTCCTGGCAAAATGAATTAATATAATTTAAAATTTCATTTTTAGCTGTATAAAGAGTTTTCACAGCCCATGCTTCCCCTGACATTATGGCTTTAAGATCGTTTTTATAATATTAGGATGAAAGCTTATTGCACAGTACCTGTCAGTTTTCTGGAATGAGAATGTAGCTTCCAGATCTCCTAATTCTCCATTTTGTATCTAGCACAGAGAACTGCTTGATTTTCTTCTGTCCAGTAAAGCAGCTAAGGAATTATTTGAGAATTGTATTTGCTGATTCAGAGATTTTAGAAGGTAGCAAGTCTGATTTTTTAGCCATTATGCTTCAAGAAAGATGTCAGTCAATTTGAGACAGGTGAAAGAACAGCAGCAAGACTGAAAGATTTGGGGTCATTTAGACTACTGTGAGATGTGATGCTTTCAAAGGTTGAAGGGGCGACCAGAGTGTTTCTATCCAAGTGAGATACGTGATTTGAAGCCTAGTCCTAGCAGGATTTACCAACCCCCCAAAAAAAAAACTTACTTTCAGGAAAGCGGTTCTGTTTCATTCTTGGAACTGATATCCAGAAATAATTTGCCTTCCAAACAGTTAGCAGTCACACTTCCTAGATGTGAAAATGGGTGCATTTTTGCTAAACATGCTGAGAAGTATGTTACTTCAGTGGTGAAACTACTTTTTTTCTCTTTTTTTACTAGGGAAAAATGTTCCTAGGTTATTCTGTGCTGGTGACAGATGCTGCAGTGCTAATTCTGATACCAGATATCCTCTTGCCAACAGACAGGTGCTGCAAACCTTCAGAAGACAAGAAAATGAAGCCCTGTACATCCACCCGACCCAGTTAAAATTTCTCTCTGAGCATCTGTCAGTTTCCACATCTCAGTGAAATCTACACTTCAGTAAGGGCTACACAACCGAAGGACTGTCACAAAGAAATTTGAGGTTCTTCATGATTCCAGAGGGAGTTTTTGCACTTGTTTTCTTTACTTACACACTGAATTTTCTTTCTGGAACCCACTCCAATGATTTTAGGTCAGCCAGAATACTTTAGAGCTTCTGATTTGTCTCTGGTTTGTCTTTATTTTTTCTTTTGTAGGCTTAGACCTCTAAAACCTCTTCCATAAAGAAAAGAAGCCATAATGGAAGACGAAAGCCTTGCATGTGTATTGTAACCTGTTTCTGCTCAACCTTTGTTTCATCATGATTAGTACATGTCCAAAATTATTATTACTTCCCATCACTTACTTATAACATGAGACCCTTGTTTTAGTGAAGTCACTTCCCAGACTGAAAAGAAGCAGCTGGGGAGCTGACAGGGATTGTCAGCCCCTGAGTGAGGCAACTGCCCATCACGTGCCTCTGTGAGGTACCCGGCTGGGGAGCTGGTAGTGATACAGCAACCACGAGTTACATAAGGTTTTTGTGTATTGCCTTCCTATCATGACAGAGGTTGTCACTGTAATTAATGTTTTCAATATGACTTTCTTGAGAAACTACCGCTTCCTCCAGAAAACCGTGACAAAGAGCGCTACAAGCTATTTGCTTAATTTCCATATTAAATGCAATTGAAATGGCAATTTCCAAAGATTGCTCTGGATCTCTGCAGAATTTGTGAAAATTCAGCTAACTGAGGCAAAATTCCTGATGTGAAGTTTAACAACTGAAGTATTACTTAAATATTAACATCTTAAAAAAGGAATAAAGAAGTTTATCAGAAGCCACCCAGCTTCACCATCATCCCCATAATCCAGAAATGCTGTAAAGTAGGTAAGTTTCTTAGTGAACTCTAGAAGCCAACAATTCCATCTCTTTTACTGAGGCAGACATTGGTTTAGAACAGGTTACATGAGAGAGGTAGCCTCAGAGTCTGCAGCCAGAATTCTGTGATTAGTAACTTTATGGATTACCTTGAGCTCTGTTTGAAGAACCTAAACACCTGAACACAAACCTGTGTGAGGTGAAGTAGCTCCATATATTTGATGATGATGAATCCCTTTGCTTTAGGTGAAAAGCTATTTGTGACCACAAAGTGAACTCAGCACTGAGACCTGAAGAGATGAAATCTCAGTTCCAGGTCTCACCCAACAAACAGATGCATCTGGCTATGTGCAGAAATGCTGTGCATGCAGTTAGGTGTGCCCTTGTTTTTAGATAATATCCAACTGACGGGCAAGTTATTCACAGAAAATATTATTAGCCACAACTGCATTTGGAAATATGTAGATGGAGAGCTATTAAAAAGCTTAAGGGACCCTTATGAGCCAAGGCAGCTTGATATTATGATATGTTTAGTCCTAGTGCATGTGTCTTGTCTTGCTGGCACAGACTAGAGAGATTGTTATTCTTGGTTTCTAACCACAGTATCATAAAGTTCCTTTTCATACACTGGTTGTGTGCTTGTCAAATATGCCTGCCTCTGACTTCCTTTCTTCTTTCTGAAGCTGCAGTGTGAAAACTGAGTGTGTGTGATTCACTGCCAGCTGACAGGTTTGTGTCTCAGCAGCAGCGGTGGTTGAGCTACAGCAGACGTCAGAGCACTGCTGGTGAGTGGCATCTTGGTAATGACACACGCAGACATAAAATAAGCCACAAAGTAATGCATATGCACTAACTAGTCTAGAAAATCTTATCTGAAATAAGAATTTGAGTTGTTTTAGCTGAGAATTAATGCCATTTGGGTGAAAATGCAGCTGCCATATCGCTATCTTAAAGCCAGTAAAATTTTTCTCTTCAATCATATAAAATGATCATTCCCATGTTCTCAGTTAAATCTGGTTACATCTCATGCCAAGCATGTTCTTTACTCCAAATGTCAGTTGATCAAGCATGTCTCCTGACTAAAATCAATTATAGAAGACTCATAATTAATTATACAAGTCTATTATAACATTAATTCCTCTGTCTCACAGGCCAAGATTCATAATAGTTAGAAGCTCAGCTTCTTAACAGTTCTCTTTCCAGGACTTAAGAGTTGCTATTCTAAAGCTTTAGTTATATCACTAAGTATGGCAGAAGTGTTCCATCCATGGGTTCCCAGAGGTGCTTATGTATATTTAAGAAGACAGAAAGGGGAACAGGAGTTTGAAATTTGGATTTAGGACAGGTATGTAATTGCAGTGGTTAGGACAAGAGGAAATAGCCTCAAGTTGAGCCAGAAGAGGTTTAGATCTGGGAATTACTGGGTAAAGTCAAACTAGGATGGTTGATGTGCTTTACTGTATAAGAGCCCACTCATCTCATCTAAGCTTGTAGGAGGCTTGTGTGCCATGCAGGTTGGTGGGGAGGCAGTAACCAATACAATGTCCATCCCTTGCAAGAAAACTTTGCCATGAAGAGCAGTAGTGTGCTTTGATGCTGTGAACAGATCTTCAGCTCCATTGGCTTCACTGTTTTTCTTCCATGTGGGTTTGTGGGTGTAACTGAGAGCAACATGACTTTGTTTCTATTCTTTGGGCTTCCTGTGTGACTATACCTCTACAGAACATGCAGTGCAAAAATAGCAAAGGGAAGAAATGTTTAAAATATAATATAAACAGGTAGCCCTCAGATCAAGCTTTGGGGAGGCTGCACAGGTGCTGTGGATCTCCCACAGAATGGGTGGGGGAGTCCATTTGTTTCTTGTTGTGCACTGTCATTACTGTGGGGTTTTACTGCATGGTTCAACCCAGTACTGGTTCTTTTCAGCCATGTGCTGAGTTCACAGGATGAATTGTGAGATTGCTCTGCTCCCACTGGTGTCCTGCCCCTTCAGTGGGATGCTGCTCACTAAGTTCTGAAGGCTGCCCACGTCGCTTTAACACAGCTGACACTGGGTGTGATGTTTCAAAATGTGATATTATGGTTTTGAGTGCTTGCACTAAATGATCGAGGTGAATAAGTAGCACCTTAAGTGAAATAGCACTCAGCCTTTCAGTTCACTGTCCAGCTTTACAGCCAGTGGAAGGTGGGAATAAGACTTTTTTCTTTACTTTCAAAAAGCTGTGAAAACTGAGCGAAATTGTATTTGAAATATTTATTTTTAGCTCCAGACTCCAGACTATGCTGAAGCATAAATAGTGTGCAATATCTTGTGGTTTCCAGATTATTCTGAGATACCAGTGGTACCCAAAATAGCATTAATATGTATTAACATAGAAGAATGCTTGTCTGTTGGGGTTTTTTGGCATTAAGTCTTTCTGATGTAACTGGCTTCCCAATGTACTTAAATATTCCATAACTTGGTGCAGCCCATCATGAGACAACCACCTCCATTCTACAAATTATGAAGATAAAGCAAGGAAAAGTGCACAATAGTGTAATTGATGAATGATATATGGCAGAAGGCTGGCAGAAGCAAGAAAGGGTCAGATTTAGGGCAGTACTTTGAACTTCCAAGAGATTTCTGTAGTTGTAATTGTGAACAATAGCCAACCACAAGTAAAAACCATTCTTCAGACTATGTTAAAGTGACGGTATAGTATGATTGCTAATGTTTCATAAATATAAGCCATATATCACTGAAATAGTAAAGAGCAAGTCAGAAGTGCAGATTATACCACCAGGAGTTACTGTGATTCATTTTGTCTCTTATGCTTAGTGCTGGACAGTCCTTGACCCCTAAGGGTCACAGTATCTGTGACCCCTGAGAAGCTGTTATCTTGTTCAAGTGGGAAGAAAGAAACTGTAGTTTAACTCTATGAACTTAAATTTGTCTTGACTGTACCAAACACTCTAACCACAGTAATACAGATTATTTCCTTTCTTCTAAAGAGGAAACAACAATCAGATCTTACTTTCTGGTGAAACTGTGAGAATGTTTGCAGACTTTTCTGAAAGAGAAAGACCAGACAGGGAAATGAACCAGCAACCTGATGTTTTGCACCGCAGTTGTGGTCTCTGCACCGTATGCTGAAGTCTTCACAAGACTCCCCTTCAACCTGCTGATGGAAGAGGGAAAAAAATGCAGCTGCAAAGGGTAAGGAGTGTTGAGGGAGGCGAGAATGATGCTTTGGTCTCCCACTGCTGAGGGTGTAATTCTGTCTTTCAGACCTCTTTGGCATTAAAATAAATACATCAGCAGAATTGGCCTCTCTTTGGGAATGTTTAGTTTGGAGGAGACTGAGAGGAGACCTTATTGCTCTCTTCAATTCCCTGAGAGGGGGTTGTAGGGAGGTGGGTGCTGGCCTCTTCTCTCAACTGAACAATGATAGGACCAGAGGTAATGGCCTGAAGTTGAACCAGAGGAGGTTTAGACCATATGTGAGGAAGAATTTCTTTACTGAGAGAGTGGTCAGGCACTGGAATTGGCTGCCCTGGGAGGTGGTGGAGCCACCATCCCTGGACGCATTTAAAAGCCGTGTAAATGAGGCACTCTGGGACATGTTATAGTGGGTGATACAGATATTGATATATATATTTTATTGGGAGAGGACATTGACAGTTGGACACGATGATCTTAGAGGTCTTTTCTAAATGTGGGAAATCTGTGATTCAGAACACGTACTTCTCAGGAAACTTGCATCACGTGTTGAGCATATGCTATGCCTGCTAGAACATTACAGCATAAATTTTGTTGCCGCTTCTCTCTCTGTTGCAGCATTTTGTGTGGCAATAAACGAGGTTCTAAAGTTCATTAGCTTAACCAGAATAGGAACTGGCAATAGAACAACCTTGGACCTCCCCTCCCTTCAGTCAGTAGGAAACTGTGGCCACACAGATCCCTTTCCAGCTGCAGATCACCACTGAGGAGAGCAGATGTGGCTCTTCATGATTTAGACTTGACATCCTGACTGCTCAAATTAATGTGAAGGCCTCACTTGCCCTTAAGATCCTTTAAAGCTATTGTAAGCTTTCCTGCTCTTGAACATATTGGTCCCCAAATTTATACTTTCTCTCAGCTCGTTGTAAGAGAAGTCATTCTCAATAAGGTGATTGAATTGCTTTGTCCTCTTTATTGTTGTGTGCCTGCAAGTACTGCTACTACATGACCATTGGCATCCTGTCTACTCTATATGATGTATAACCACACTGTCCTCCCACAACCTCTTTTTTGTACCAACTGATATTTTTTTTATTATCAGATAGTCCACTATTGGCTGTTAGGTGTTGGCAGCTTTGTTTTTCTCTTCCAGATCCTCCTGTTACATCTTTTTTGTTGTTGTTGTTCTTTCCTTTCCTCAATACTAAGAAGCAGGATGGAAGCATGAAGAAGGTGGTAAATACCAGCACAACTGAGCTACCAGACAAACATGTTGGGAGAAGCCATCATCCAGCATGAATGAGCTTTCCTTTTGTTTTTAAACAAATGATCCCTTTATAGGGGTCTTTCATAATATAGTGGAGGATTGTTAAAATGCACTCTCTCCCTCTCATAAGAGGTTTTCCCCTTTTTTTTTTTTTTTTTTTTTTTTTTTTGGCATATCTTAGTCAGGTTTGAAAATTAATAGTTTAGAAAAAAAATATGAAGCATACATTGCAGGTTTTCCTGTGTTGCTGTTTTCATAGACTGCTTCTGTTAATTTTAGATTATTTTTTACTTTACAGTTCTTGGTAACTTGTGGAAGTAAAGGTGTTGGTTTTTTTGTTTTTTTTTTTTTGTAGAACTGTAGTAATGAAAAGAACTATACTTAGCACAAATATACCTTATCTCTATTTCTTGATTTTTGTGAACTTTTCTTAAACTGTGTGTTCAAGCTGTGGTACATCACCTTAACTCTGGGTCTTGGTATTGAATGTCCAGACCTTTTATTAAAGATTCACGATTCTTGTGGTGCTTTATTTCTCTGTCTAAGTAAAAGTAACAAAAACTACATGACACTCATGTGATCCCTACTTCCCTACTCAGTCTTACTGTACAGTTGTGTGAACTGAGGAGAGTGCTACCAAGTACAGAGAAAAAAATCCTACATTTATCTGTATCTTCAGATTGATAAAGGAGTCTATAAAAAGTGATACAATACAATGAAGACAGGTTTTGTAGAGAGGAAGAATTTGCTGGGGAGGAAAGAGCAATGTGGAGAGCAGAGGGGTCTGTCAGCATCCAGCACTGTGTTAAGGAATGGAGCCTCTGGGCCCCCAGACATCCAGCACACATAAATGTGACACCAAACACCTTTCCTCCACTACTAGGTGGGATTTCTCATGAACATGATGTAGCAATAAATATATCAGGTGAATGTATGTATATATACACACTTGTGAATACCTGGGTAGTATATTCAACAGCTTGGGATGGCCAAATTAATGTTTTCCATTCAGATAATCTCTAGTTTGTAAATCTTTTCTCTAAAAATCTCAAACTACTCCATACCATAAATAAACAAATTGTGAAATAAATTGTACCATAAATAAATTGTAGAATACACATTGATACTGAGTTTTGAGAATAAGTATGTCAATAGCCTTCATTATAGCAGAGCTAACACTTCGCTACTGTTGATTTTTCAGTTTACTCTCTTTAAGTTGACTTTGGGAATGGGATTCTAAAATTTAGGTGGTAATCATTTGCCTCTAAACCTACCAAATGTGCCTGATCTTGCTTGATAATAAGGAAGAGTGTATTCACTACAAGACTGATACTTGCAGCCACTTTAAGAACTTGTGGTCTATGATACCACTTGGCCACAGGCAACAGAGAAACTAATTTTCTCACATGACTTGGCATCCTGGCAAGTTTCTGCTTCGAGGGGTCTGAATCTGAAATCATCTTTGTATACTGACTTTTCTTTTGCCAGAATGGCTTTAAATGAGGATCAATGTGCAGTGAGTAGAGAGTGGCAAAAGCACAGAGGTAAGTATGCTGGACAAAGACTTTAAAATTAGTCCAACAGCATTGACTTGAGGCAGGATTACTAATGCTGATTAATTCAGATAAACATTGGTTGTATAGTTAGTCAGAAAGGAAAATATCTTAACAAATTTAAAATATTCCTCTAAAGAAATTATTGTCTTGCACTGGTCAGTGCAACCTAGAGTAACACTCGGTGGCAGAAAGTTGCAGAGAGGAAACGGGGGTGATACTGGGCACACAGTGTTTTTAATTACTCTGCAGCCCCATGGTGCATGGGAATCTATACATTTCCTGAGCAGAAGCCTTTAGTGAGGTCTGAGTATACTTCTAGAGTAGTTTTTGTGCAGCCCTTACTCTGTAGGTGAAAGGTGCGAGCAGTTCAAGCATTATAATCTTGCACTGACATCACAACAAAAACTTCTTTCCACACAAATTCCTGCCCTATCACCAATAAAGTCATAAGAAGTTATTCCACTGCTAGCAAAGGGTTTCCTTGGTTACAATTTGTTTTTTTTTATTTTTAAAAAGACCAACTGGCATTGATATTATTTGTATTACTTTTGCTCATACAATATACTTTTTAAAGACTTCAAATAAAATATTCTAGTATATCTCTTATTCAGGTGAGCTTGCATATTATTTCCCCTTTTTTCTCCAAGTACATATGCCAACATATGCCACAGCTTTGCTTCTTCATTTCCTGGTGGTGATAATTCAGTTTGGTGGTAATCATTCACCTCACTACCATAATTCCAAGATAACCAGGTCTGGTTCCCAGAGGAAAATTCCCTGCTTTGTAGCAGGTCTGACTCCATCATCCTTGCTTTGTCCAACAGATTACCTATGGAATATGCCACTGAGCTTTGGGAATTGCATGCAGAAAAATTTCATCCACAAATACTACCCAGCCCAAGAGTGTTAGTAGTGCCTTCCCAGGCAGTAAAAAAGTTGAGCCCTTCTGTCCCAAAGACTTGCAGAGGCCCTTTCAGATGACAGCTTGCAGGTCAGAGGGTCTGCACTCACCTGCTTGCTCCTGGCCTTCACATGGCTGCTGATGCAGGTGAAAGTGTTTGACAGCCTGCTCTCAATTAACCTTTGCCTAAAAATCCTCTTCCTTTTTTCTTTTTTTCTTAAAATAAGTGGAGCTTGGTACTACTGGGTTTCACTTGGTCTTGTACTTCCTCTAGTTTATAGTGCTTCCCCCCTTTCCTTTCTTTTTCTAGTGTAGCTATAGACTTAGCAGAAGAAACTTAGTTTACTGAAATTTGATTTAATTTTTTTTAACTATACTTTGTGGATCTCTTGGAAGAAGCCTGTGGGTGCCAGGTAAACACCACTGTTTTTTTCAATTATTATTTTTAAATTATTATTATTATTTATTTTTCCGGTTGACCAAATAGAGAATCTTTTGCACTTCCTAATCAGAAGTCATATAAGCTTCTGCTTCCCTTTCAGTGTGTATGAGAATTTGTAGACTGTCCTTAGAGACTGCAAAAGGGCCTTCCTTTCAGAGGCTTAAAGCAGTTGGACTTTAAACCACCTTTAATTATTTTTTTATTTCTCTGAGACAACACTTGGAGCCTGAAAAATAATCACAATTGCTTTGTATGTTTCTGTGACTTCTTAATGACTGCTGGCTGAATGATTTAACCTTATGTTTTTCACCTTTTTGCTAGGAAGAAACCTAGTCCTTGGCACATGTTGCTGGTTTTCAATCTGGGGACCCTCTACAACTATGTCATTGGAAGAGATGAATGAATAGGCTTTGGGATATCTTAGTTTGAATTATTTTCAATGTCAGTAACTAAAATTCTGGGCTAGAGGAAGCCATTTCCTATAATCCAACCTTTTTTCCTCTAGTAATTGAGTTTGGGGATTCATAATGTACATGCCTTGAAATCTATTTAACCTGTCCTCCTTCCCAAATCACACTTCACTTTACAAGAAACCTTAAGTAGTTAAAAAGCAGTGGAGAAAGTCCTTTAAAAAACACCAAGATTTGGGACCTTTTTTATATAAAATAAACTATTTAAGGCAGACTTAAGATATTTTTTGCAGATTTCCTTTAAAGACCTTTTCTCAGGAATATGTGTCAGTGAAGATTTGGATTAAACGACAATATAAACCATAATATAGAGAATGAGTGATACAATTTTATTTTATTCTTTTGTTATTAACAGGGAGAAAAACATCAACACGCCTGATAATGAGAACCTTTTCTGCTCATTGGTTGTCATTAGAAAGGCAGCCATGAAATAAACTTTGGTTAATGAGTGAGCACAAACATGGCTTGGCATATCTTTCCTGTGACAGTGAATCTTAACATTTCCCATCTGTTGCCTCCTGTGGCTCATGAGAAGTTAGTGGTAGAGACACTGCCTGTCTATGATATTCTATTCTATATGTGCAAGCACTTTCTGAGGTAAATTTAATTACCTTTTCTTTAACATTGTTATGAGCTAAGACCTGGAGCCAGTTACAAGGTGTTACACAGAACCCAAGTTTTCAGTGTCATATATATGGATGGTTGTAAGGAATAACTGAATGTGCAGTTTTCAAGAGGATGAATGAAACTGTAACAGAGGGAAACTTTATGTATCAGCTTCAAACTTGCACTCCTTGGTAAGGTTCAGGTTGATTAAAAGCATCTTTTCTTTTAGGTCACCTGTGTGTGTTCCTGAGCAGGCTGCAGTGAGCCCAAGAATTAATTTGCACAGGTAAGGAAAATTTCATGTAGTGTCCTGCCAGGATAAAGATTTCAAATGAAAGCATGTATTCCATAACTTCTACAATAACAAAATACCCATAGTAATACTTTCTCTTATATATATAAAAAACAACTTTTTTATATAGGGGTTTTATCATGTTTATGTTCTAGAAAATGTAGTCATGATACGACGCATTAAGCAAACAAGAGACTGGATGGGAACAACCTGTTCTTTGATGTTACAAAGGAGGCAGGGTCTAAATTAACTAAAATTGGAGGGTGGGAAGGTCCTCCTCCTTGTGACTTACCAGAAATGAACTTAATTCTCCTTCCCAAATTTAGGAAATATTTGCTTGTTATTGATTTCATTTATTAAATCTGATTCATCAACTTTGTTTCTGTTAAGAGTAATGGAAACTCTGGATAGATTTGCAACATTTGAAGTTTAAAGAAATTGGTTTCAATTTTCAGCTTGCTTCTAACCAAAATAAAGCCAAACAAGCTTGGAAAATTTGTTATTAATATGTAAATACACTTTGAAATATTCACATCTTGGGTCTGTAGAGACTGACTGGCAAAACTTTTCTCTCTGTAATGCTCCGATAAACATGATTCTGGTATTTATAGTAACACAGGTGTCTAGAAGAAAATAGTATAGTGCAACTAACATTAGTTCTCAGGAGATCCAAGTAGTTTTAAGGTACACCAAATAAAAAATGTAGCCAAATAAATCATGTGTTAAACAATAAGTCAGTATCTGTTTTAAAAACAGGATCTAGCAACTTGGCAGAAACCTGGAGATTTCATCCATGTATTAGTGAATTATACTGAATGATGCAGAGGTGATTGTGTAAGGGACTAACAACAGAGGCCAACTTGATGAAATGAATAGAAACAGTTATTAACTCTTAGAAAGAAAGAAGATACTTTGGTTTATAGTATGAAGATATATCCCCTTGGGAAGCATGTTAGTTTTTTTCATTTAAAAATCAAATGCAAAACAGTTCAAGTCTCCTTGAGCTCAGATCACACTCTAATTAAGAGACAGCTGCATCTAACTGAGGTAGTAAATCATGTCTCTCAAGCTAAATATTTGGGTTTCTCTTCCCAGTCAGATACTCTGAATGCTTGTTTAATTTTTCCTATTAATATGAATAATCACAGCATGTTTTAGGTTGGAAATAATATGTTTAATTCGTAAAAACAAGGCATGTCAGAAGATGCTATAGATTTGCAGAGTTAGTCATGCATCAAAGCTTCACAAAGACAATTAAATTTATTTATGGAGTTTTACAAGTGCCTGACATTATTTTGATCAAATTATCAGTTCATATATTTGAAATCTACGAATAGCAAATTAACATATCAGTTGTTATCCAGAGCTATCATCCGTTCTGTATCATTGCTTTCCTTTCAATACCACCTCTTACTTCTTCTGTATCATACTAGTAGGAAAGAACTTGAAACAAAATTATCTCACTAAGCAATATAAAGTAAAAATAATATTAGGAGTATAGTGGGCACAAGGTAGTCCTCACACCAGTCCAAACTAGGAGAACATCTCTATTTAAAAAGTGTGGCCATTCAAAATTGAAAGTGGGATGAAAATTAGAGAGTTAAGCTAAATACTTGAAGGAACACTTCTCTGCTAAGGATAATTTGACTGTGAACTGGATCTAATTAAAAGCTAGTAGGATTCCCAGATTTCAAGCAGAGGCTTGAATGCTGCCCAACTCCCTGAAAGCAGAATCTTTGGCAACAAAGCAAGATGTATTTGATCTCCAAGTGCTAGAGTTCTGTTCTGGACACTTAGTGAATATTTCGCATTTATTATCATCCTCTTCAATCAAATGAGGAGTCTCTGATATGGCAATAAAGGAAGATGCATACTATCTCCAGGGTACACTAAGCATTTCTGTGGCGTCTCTTCTTCCCACACAATTTTAAGCACTGCAGGCAGGTTGATTTCTAAGACCACATTTTACTGTAAACTTGGCTGTTGCTCTGAGAAAGCATTATTAGAAGGATGGAGAGAAAAATCCTTTTCATCAGCATGGTTGCAGGAGCCTTCATGCCCTGTGCATGGCAGAAAGAAGAGGTTCCAGTGGATTTAAAAGCACAGTTCAGATGGTCTCTTGCATCTTGTTAGGTTTACCCCGGGGGTGTGTCTGAGCTTGACCGTTGTGATCCCTCAAATTTATATCGGGTACGATTCCTATGGGATGGAACACTCCTTTTGGTCACTTTTGGTCACCTATTTGGTCCCCTCCTCCCGAAAGGAGAGTTACAGGTGTGACCCCTTTGCTCCCTTTCTCTTCACCGAGTATAACATGTTTTTCAGAACCAAGCAGTGGCCTTGGTTCTGCACATCATTCTCCAGCTGTAACTATAGACATTGAGCATTCTCAGTCCTAGAAGCAGGCACTGGCTGAGAAGCTTGATGTTAATCTTAGCAAGTACAGATACTAAGAAGAGACTTAGCTGAAAGCAAAATTATGAGAAAGAAAAATTAGTTCTATCTTGACTCAAACCAGGACACAGGATTTTTTCAAAGTAGTATTTTGAAGAAAATAATTGAACTGCTTTCAAAAATTTCATGATTTGAAAGGGTCTGGTTAGGTGTATGTGATGATCAGGAGAATCACTGATGTCTGTGAAAAGCTGTAATATCCTTAGAAGAGCTGCAATCCAGCCTAAATGGAAAATATTTATAAAAGAAAACTCTTTGAGTATAACAGTACACACAGTGTGTTTCCACTTGAGACAAAATACTACTACTGGTGATTGCATTTCTGTACAGTGAAGCCATCTAGTGGCTGATTCCATAGCTACCTTAGACAGTAAAATGGGTCATTAAGGAATGTGCTTCCTGGCATTTCTGCTTATGTTAGTGATGAGTTATCCAAAGTTTCTGCTAGGAATGTAATACAAGTAGCTGGTACTTAATCTCTGTATTCTTATTAGAATTAACTGTTTTGGGCCGAGTCCTTTGCTACTGACTGAAGCTTTTTCATAAGACAAAGGCTTGCCTGTGGTGGTTTGCAATTGGCTTTCTAGGTGGATAATTCCCTGTTAGTGACTTTGTGGAAGCACTCTGAGCAGTAAGATGGTTACTGGAGCACAGCAGGGAGAAGTGAGGTGAGGTGGGTCAAAGTGGCAGGAAGGAACATATATTCCCTGTATCACATGCTCTACGTGACCTGTGAGGGTTCTTTACTTTGTATAGAAAATACTTCTGTATTTTCAGTAGTAAATAGCTTGGACACTTACCTATCTGTAGTTTTGGAGCTATTTTCTTAGAAGGCTTTGGCAAATGTGACTTATACTATGAGTGCTGAGACTTCATTATTTCCTTTACCTCCTTTCTGCTTAAGAGTAGAGTTGTGGAGGTTGTTTGGTTTTTTGGGGGTTTGGGGTTTTTTTATTTTTTATTATTTATTTTTAATCTGATGGAAGATTTGTTGTTGTTATGACTTTATTACCTCCTTGAGACATTTCTGGGACCTTTTTTATTTTTGTGATATTATTATGTATATAAATGAGACCTTTTAGGTCTCCAAATCAGGCATTGGAATGGCCTGCCCCGGGAAGTAGTGGATTCTCAGTCCCTGGAGATATTTAAAAAGAGACTGGATGTGGCACTCAGTGCCATGGTCTGGTAACCGCAGCGGTAGTGGATCAAGGGTTGGACTTGATGATCTCTGAGGTCCCTTCCAACCCAGCCAGTTCTATGATTCTATGAAATGGCAACTTAAATTCTAATTTTTTTTAGAAAATCAGTCCCTGAATTTAAGACACTAAAATATTCTAGTTTTACTTTAAAAGCATGTTTCAAAGGACAGTAAATACTAAGTAAGAATGAGATAATTATTTACCAAAGATTGGAATGAGAGTTCTACTCTGAAACTGCATAACTAGGAGAGGAAGGAGCATATGCATTTTACTCAAGATGAGATATTATTTGAAGATGGCAGAAAAAGATGTCACTAGATGGCACTGACTTACACTGTCTGCAGTAACTGTGTAACTACTTTGCTATATGCAAATCAATCTCAGTTGAATCCTAGCAGATACCAAGTATTTAAGGAACTGAGAGATTTCAGTGCAATTCAAACACAACGATTAGTACAATTTTGTGTGTTTTGGATACTATTTTTCGGGAAGAAGCACAAAAAATACAGATTAAATTTTGAATAGTCTTAAGCATGTAAGAATTTGTATTAATAGACACTTTCTTCACTTGATTCAGTCCACTTTGTCATATCTGCTGCTTCTGTACTGAACACAAGTGGAAAAAGCCAGCTATGTAATGTTCCCTCTGTTCCACCTCAGTTTTTGCTCTCACAAGACAAGGTTGTGTTAGGTTCCCCTGTTAAAGGGATCAATTACTTTATTTCTGTGCAAGTTCTTTTCTTTTTCCACAGTACGAAATTTTCTGCATTTCCCTGCTTTCTCCTAAGCAATTCCAGCATAATGAGATGAGCTAAACTTTGTTAAATTAACAAACACATCTTGCACCAGGTTCAGACTGAGGTGCAGACTGAGTATGTGCCTGGATGCTGTCACAGGAGGTGTCACTTCATTCAGTAAAGAGCTGGCTAAGAATCTACTCAGGGTTTTGCTGTATATCAAGCGCTTCATTAAGTGTAAGCATGAATATTCTAGTCTCTGGATTTGTCTTATGGTAATGACAGACTTCAGAAATAAGGGGAAGTAGGAGGCAATTTAAAGCTAATTACAAAAGAATTAAGGTAAGGAGGTCTCATTTACTGCAGTGAAATCTAATACTGAATTTGGGAACTACTCTGTACATTGAAGGACAAATTAAACAAACAAACAAACAAATGACCCAAAAAACCCCAGCTTGAGGCAAACCAATATATAAAACCCCCAGCAGAACCTCTAAAGCTTCTACTTATTTTCTCCTCCAGCTTTGAATAGATCTGCTGAATGATACCCTCTCTCCACTGCATTACTGTAAGCTGCTCTGTTCATTAGAAGAAAATGGAATATTTCCTTTTTTTCCTCAGGGGCTCAGTAGTTATTACTGAAGAAAAGGATCAGATGAGAGGAAAAATAGTAAAACTAGCCACTGAAAGACAGTAGAAACTTCCTCATGAGTCTAGCCTTACTTTGGTGTGTTTGTGGAGCACAGCTGAGAGTACAGGTCACTTCACTGGACTTAGGCTGTCATCTGCTTCTGCTTCCCCTTTCTGTGCGCTACTAGACAGAAGGTGACAGAAAGTTCAGTACTTCAATCTAAAATTTAAATTAATTGTCTGTGATTGTTTGGCTTAGCTGAACACGGGCTTTGCATACCAACTGAAACCAATAATCTTTCTCATGTACTCCTCTGGGTCTAGCAGAAATCTTCTAGCAAAATGCATGTTCTCTTGCAGGACTAAGACGTTTCCAGCTTCTGAACCTAAAGTGAGGATGGAGTTGGGACACTCAAAAGCTAGACACAAAGAGACTAGAACAGCTGTTCAGCAATTGTTTATAATTTCTATTTGATACCTAACTTTCTATTTTATAGAGCTGTATGAAGTATACTTAATAGGTAACATTTAGCTTCAGGGCAGCACTGCTCTTGGGGCTGCCCTATCAAGTCTGAGCGACCAGCAGTTGCAGTAGCTTTCTGTATCCTATCTCAGAGCCTGCACCTGCTGCTTTTATTTGATGTGCTACCTACTTTTTGTATGAAAGATGTGGCCTCTGTCACCAGGAGGCCCACAAACCCGCTTTAGAAAGAGAAAAGTAGTGGGGAAAAAATCCTTACCTGACTTAAGCAGAACTGCCCAGATTGTCTATCCTCCAGTCTCTGCTGCCCAGTTTATGTATATGACAAATGTCAAACCTCATTATCAGTATAAATGTGGCCTGAAAGAAGTTATGTCTACTGCATCCTGCTGCATCTTGAATATGGGTTTAACAGTATCATACACTTAGGGAAGTAAAATGTCATTGTAAGAATTTAGCATGGCCTAATTATTAAAATTTAGACATACACTTCACCTGATTCTGCTTCAGCTTCCACACAAATCCATGCTGTTACATTGGTTTTGCAAGCCTGAAAGTGCTGTTTCAGATGGATTGTCCACATAAGAAAATTTGCAAAACAGTACATTTGTTTTTATTCTGTTTTTCCATTTCATATAAAGAAAACAAAAAGCAGTGCATTCTTAATGTGCTGTGACCGGAAAATGTCTGAAAATGAGACAGTAACAATTAATAAAATGGGCTGCCCAGGGAGGTGGTGGAGTCACCACCCCTGGAGGTGTTCAAAAAGCATTTAGATGTGGTGCTTCAGAATATGGTTTAGTGGTTGTGGTAGTTGGATTTGGTTGGACTCGATCTTGAAGATCGAGATACTGCATGATATTGTATGAGTTTATCACTGATCCATCATGAGATATAAGAATTCAGGAATAGTGTAAAAAGTCAAATCTATTCTTCATAATTCTGATGGGCTGATAGTGTTTGCTCAATTTTCATTAACTCCCCATGAGAGACAGAGATCAAACTGTGACCATTTTGTCAATAGTTTGGCAACAGCTGATTCTTCTATACTGCAGAAGCCCTTCCTGAAAAGACCTGAAGCATTAGGCAGCTCCAAGATCCTGTAGCTACAAATTGTTTACACCAATGTGAATATTCTACTATTTCTACTATTTTACATCATCCTTATACCTTAACTATCACATGCTGTTTATTTTTTTTTCTTGGGAAAATAAAAGAACATTCATAAATTCTATGAAAAAGGAATTCCTTTATTTTTTTAGAAAAGGATAATTTTTTCCATTACCAACTGAAAACTTTACAAAGTAAAGTATTTCTCTTCCAATAGTATTTTAATATAAAAACTTAAATCTCTTACTCTGGTCTTAACTGTTCTAACAGGAAGTCTTGTGGCACTGCAGGACCCAGGTATTTTCAGCCTCACTCTGGTACGTAATAATAAATCCACCTCTTGTCTAAAGAAAACCCATTCCTGTGGCTGCTTACCACCAGCAAAACATCCTTACCACCAAACCAAAAATAAATCACCTTCACTAGTCCAAGAAAGACAAAACTCTAATAGTATTACATTATTACAATGAGAAGCCTTGTTAAAAAAATTTATTCTGAAAGTTAGACACAACCTTAAAATTGTACAAAGACAACAAGCACTCAAATTACATAGTTAGCAGTGAGTACAATCTGAACACAACAACAGTGAGTCTTGTCTCTCTTTATACGTAGATATAAATAAAGAGAAATATCCTTGCCAAACTTCCAGCTCTCTTTTGTCTCGCCCCCTTGAAAATCAGATTATGCTGCAAAAGTTAGCAGGGAGCATTTCACTGTTCAGTTCAACAGAATTGCTAAAAGGGGCTCTGCCTAAAAATAGTCCTTCTATCATGAGAATATCCCATACTTTGCAGAACCAAGTTTCTCTCAAAATTGAAAAACAGCTTTCCCTTTCATTATGGCAAATGTTTCACCTCTAGGAGCCTGCCAAATTACAGGCTCCAAAATGCTTAAAAATATTAGAACTCACTCACTTTTTTTCAAGAACATGCAAGCTGAAACTAACACAGTGCATACATGTATTCACAAACCAGAGAAGGTTCCTGTTTGTATTTTACTCTTTTCTTTGTTCCAAGAAAACCTCTTCAGAGTCATTATAGCTGTAAGTTGGCTAACTAATACAATACATGGTCAGAGAAGAATTTTTTTTTTGTAAATATTACATTAGAGTTTCAAACTTGTTAATAAAACCACCTGACAAAAAGTATCCCTTATAGCTTGTCCTTAATATGCATGTAAAATGGTAAGCAAATATTGCTACCATCCTCCCTTTACTTCTGAGAGTACTTGTTACAGGAAATACATGGAAAAATTTTGCCATATTCTTGCCCAGAAAAAAGGAAAGTCCCATGTAGACTGTTAATAACTTAGCCACAGCCTCTGTTTGAGGAATTAACCATTACTTAGGTTTAGATTTACCAAAAAAACCTTCTGCTGTAAATATTTTCTAAGATCAATTGCAATTAAACCAAGGTTATGGTTTATCCAGCTCTAGAAACACTGGCAAAACTATGCTCTGAAGCTGAGTGTTTGCTGGACACTTCTAAGACTGAGTGGAACCATTTTTACTTTCAAAGAAAGTAAGTGTAACTGTCTTGTTGATGATCTGGATTATGTCCATGAACACAAACTTATTATTCTTTCTAGATTACCTTGAAGTACTTTATTTTTCACTGTTTTAATCCAATATGAATGTTTGTTGCAATAGATCAGTATGTTGATTTTTCAGAAAGCTTTATCAAGGTTGTGGCTTTTTTTTTTTTTTTTTTTTTTTTTTTTTTAAAAACAGATGTGTTATTAGTAAGACACCAGCATCCTACAAAACTGCTGTGCCCTGGAATTAAGTCAGTTCCATTCAGAATCCTGATGATGAATTTTGCTTCTGAATTGTTATGACTTGGTAGGCTATGGCTACGCTCATAAGGTTTCTCAGCAGGTTCATACCCTTGGCAGGAATTCTGCATAAAAAATAAATGTGTACTAGAAAAAGTATCGAAAATACTTACAGAATTGTATTTATTCTGTAAACTGAGGCTCTGTATACAGACTGCTTTATGAGTAGAGTAGGCTTTTCAGAAACTAGGTGTTCAAATATTACTTTGCCTTATTGAAAATAACTGGTTTTCCTATTTTAACATAAGCTTTTGATGTTGCTGACTTCTTGTTTTATGTAAAACTAGATAATAGTAAGTAACTTGATTTGCTGTGCAAGAATCTAATTAATGGGATGCACCCACAGTTGCTGGGGGAACTGGTGGATGTCATTGCTAGGCTGCTCTCCATCACCTTTGGTAAGCCACTGGGAACAGGAGAAGTGTCTGAGGACTGGAGGAAAGCAAATGTCGCTCCAGTCTTCAAGAAAGGTTAGAGAGAGGACCTGGGTAATTAGACTGGTCAGCCTCACCTCCATCCCTGGAAAGGTCACAGAACAACTCATTCTTGGTGCTGTCTCCAGGCACATCCAGGACAAGAGACTTATCAGGAGCAGTCAACATGGCTTTACTAAAGGGAAGTCATGTCTGACCAACCTGAGAGCCTTCTGTGAAGGATTCTATGAGGATCCTTCAGGTGGAAGGATGATGGCAGAGCAGTGGACATAGTCTATCTTGATTTCAGGAGGGCATTTGACACCATCTCCCTCAGCATCCTGGAAGCTAAACTGAAGAAGTGTGGCTGATGATTGGGCAGTGGGGTGGACTGGAGGTGGTTGAAGGACAGAAGCCAGAGAGTTGTAGTCCGTGGGATGGAGTCCAGTTGGAAGTCTGTTTCTAGTGGAGTCTTTCATGGGTCAGTACTGGGACCAGTACTATTCAATATATTTACTGGTCATCTGGATGAGGCAATAGAGTGCAGGTTTGCTGATGACACAAAACTGGGTGGAGTGGCTGACACCCCAGAAGGCTGTGCTGCCATTCAGAGGGACCTGGACAGGCTGGAGAGCTGGGCAGGGAGAAATTTAATGTATTACAAGGGCAAGTGTAAGGTCTTGCATCTGGGAAAGAATAAACCCAGGTACCAGTGTAGACTGGGGACTGAGCTGTTGGAGAGCAGCACTGGGAAAAGGGGCCTGGGGGTGCTGGTGGATGGAAGGATGACCATGAGCCAGCAATGTGCCCTTGTGGCCAAGAAGGCCAATGGCATCCTGGGGTGCATTAGAAGGGGGGTGGTTAGAGGGTCGAGAGAGGTTCTCCTCCCCCCCTACTCTGCCCTGGTGAGGTCACATCTGAATATTGTGCCCAGTTCTGGGCCCCTCAGTTCCAGAAGGACAGGGAACTGCAGAGTCCAGCACAAGGTGACCAAGATGATGAAGGGAGTGGAACATCTCCCTTATGAGGAAAGGCTGAGGGAGCTGGGGCTCTTCAGCTTGGAGAAGAGGAGAATGAGGGGTGACCTCATCATTGTTTATTAAGGGATGAGTGCCAGGAGGATGGAGTCAAGCTCTTCTCAGGAGTGACTTAACAATAGGACAAGGGGCAATGGTTATAAACTGGAGCATAGGTGTTCTGTATAAATATTAGGAAGAATTTTTTCCCTGTGAGGGTGGTAGCACTGGCACAGGCTGCCCAGGGAGGTTGTGGAGTCTCCTTCCCTGCAGACATTCAAAGCCCACCTGGATGTGTTCCTGTGTGACCTGCTGTAGGTGACCCTGCTCTGGCAGGGGGAGTGAGATGATCTTTCAAGGTCCCTTCCAACCCCAAACTTTGATTCTATGATTCTATGATTCTAATGTTACCATTCTTTTCAAAATATCTGTCAGTTTGCCCGTCAAACTGAAAACATACAATATGGAATCCTTTATAAAATGGTTATGGGGTGAAAAACCTGTGAAAACTCATGCTAGCAAGAACTGTGCTAACTAGCACAAATTCCTATCTTTTAACCACACCATCTTCTTTAAATGCTTTTGTTTAATGGAAGCCTATTTTCTCATTAAAAGCATTGTTTTCTATTTGCTTCAATTCTAAGATAGCATCCATAAGGTAAAAAACCAAATCATAATTTAACCATGTTGTTTCACTGTGATAAAACAGCAGCTGTAAGAGAACACTTTCAATTATTGTCAGGACAGATAATTCTCTTGGCAGTGTACCTTTCACTTGGCTTAAAGTTTTATATAACAGTACTAGCCCAAGGCAGTTCATGATGTAAAGGGCTGTTACAGTTTTAAGGTAAGCTCAAGCTTGTGCAACAGCAAATGGTATTTTGGAAGGCATATTTTGACATCTAGGATTAGAGAAAAAAAATGTTATTTCTGTCTGAAGTTCTAAACCAGCAACCTAAATCATTATCAGGATTGCTATGACTGCATGGAGTCCCACCAGCTTCAAGAGGGACCAAAGGTGCAGCAGTGTGCTGAGTACCTGTGTACTGGTACACACGGGTAAGCAGCCTTCTGCTTTTTTAGTTTTGTCTATTTATTCAAACAAGTCTTATAGCAGGATGCTACAAGACATGGTTAGAAGGGAACGTTAAGTGCATTTCTGTAGAAGCTAATTGCACAGGAACCAGTTGTTATAAAGTCTGTAAGTCCCTCTTCTCCCAGTTGAAAAAAAAAATATTGCTCTAGAAATAGCTAGGCAAATAGCTACAGAAACAACGTAAGTAGGTTATTTGTATCTCTTTTTAGCAATTACTTGGGATTGCTCTAAATATATCGAAAAAAGAAATACTGAGAAATAGATACTGTGAAACTACTGGGGAAAGGAAGCCTAGCAGAACAAGTGGCTCCACCTGAGGGAGTCAAAGCATGCTTACGCCACTGAATGCACCCAGTGGAGGATTTCTGTGCTGCTCGAGGATGCCTGACACCACCCTGAGCCTCGAGCACCTCAAGGAAACCCAGAGCAGGCAGAAGTTGGTCGTATTTCAGCACTTTGAACTCTGTCACTCCATTCAAAAACTTAGTTGAGCACTTACATCAAATGGAGTATTTGGTGTAATAATTTGGAATAGTTCAGTAATAGGTTACCAGATTTCAAAGAGTAAACATCACTGAAATTCTTCAATTCCTCATTAGACCTTTTGTCAACCCAACAGATGTGGCCTTGGCACAGAGTGAAAAATACAGCCCAGGTCTGTAATTCCAGTATAGCTTCAAAATATATCTGCTTTCCTGTTTGCACTTAAATGTATTGAATAGCCTTTGCAGTAACTATTTTGGAAACTTTTAATCACTTTACCTCCTTTGACCAAAAAGCTGAGGATGAGGCCAGACACACAGAGGACCTTCAGTGAAAGTTAAAAAAGCTTTCTCAACAAGTTAGCATCCCTTCCCCCCAGTTTTTGATTTAGCATCATTCGTCCTGCTAGCAGGAAAAAGGCATTAATAATTCTTTCAGCTAAGATCTTGGTCCAGTATAAGTTTCACTTGCCAGTAGCTGCACTGCAAACCACACTCAGTAACTGGTTTGTCTACTCAACTTCCAAAGACCTGCACTGAAACTGAAGGGGATGTTAGATCAAGACAATGAAGCAGTGATTTGAAACAGCGGGTGTGACACGGCTGCAGAACTCCTAACTTCACAGGAATAGTGGAGTTCAGAGGTCAGTACTAGAGACCAGCTATTTAAGCTGGATAATGAATACATCCACAGTGGCACAAAACAAGGTAAGAGAGTATTTGAGGAGACAAATGTTTCCCATTTTAGAATGTAAACCAAGCTTGAACAGGAATTTGCCAAAAATCCTCCCCCAAGAGAGCAGTCATATTTTAACCAACCATTCTACAGCCTCTCGCATCTGAAATGTGCAGCACTTCTTGGTCACTCATGGGCAAGATACTGGACAAAGCAGTCCACTGACATGATTTGTAATCCCTACAGCATCATCTTTCTTGTCCTCTTAGACACAGCGCTCAGGTAAGTGCAGTCCTCCATCCAAGTGCCTTTTTCTTAGCATCAGATGCAGCCAGACTGAACACAGGTGAGGTGTACACCAGGTATATTCCATTCCCTGCATTCATCTCGAGCTCTACATCAGTGTAGCTCTGAAGGCTACAGCAGGGTTAGCAACAGTCTGTGGCATACCACTAAGTTCACAAATAGATTGTCATTTCTACAATAATACAAAATAGCTTGTAAAACCAATATGTAACACTGTATATATGCATGAATAGAAAAATAAACCACACCATCAATATGTAAAACTTCACAACGATGATGAAAAAGAGTGTTACTCTCAGCGGTCTTCAGTATTGATGAGCTGGTTCTCATTGTCATACCCATCAGGCAGGTATGCTTTCCTTAGCTGATCTGACTTAGGTATTGAACTTCCATTCTTGACATAGCGGGAGAGGAAGGCTCGCACAGACGGATGATCAGCCTTCTCAAGAGGAATATTAGCTTCCAGGCACATTTTCACAAAGTCCTGGATGACGCTGGTTTTCTCTGTCTGGGCAGCACTGTTGCACTGGAGGGAGGCAGTTAGAGTCCTCTGCTTCTTCCTGACATTCTGTTCTTCAAACTCCGCCCGTCGCTTCGTGTGCGTTTTAGACTTGAGGTGGTCATTGATTGCAGACTTGCGAACGTGATTCAGAACCACGTTGCAGGAAGTACAGAAGAGTTTCCCCCCGTCCTCGTGCAGCTCGCTGCCAAACTCCGTTACGCGATCCTGAGGAGTCACATACAAAGCAGTCTTGGAGCGGTTACGGGACGGAGCAGACTTCACGCCAAACCGTTCCATTGTGGTCTCTGATAAACTTCACCTGAAAAAAACCCCAAAACCTACTGTTAGAGGGTGTTCATGATGTCTGGGATGCAGTCTGTGTGACAGCTAATGCAGTGCTTATTGACACCTGAAAGATAATTACATGTAAGGTGGATGTATGACACTATTATTGAAAGGTTCTTCATCTTGACGACTAAAGAGCTTATGAGAGCCAAGCTCCTCGTGGGTCAGAGAAAATACTTTTTATTTTCTACAATTAAAAAGCTCAACAGAGTCCCCAAACTATTTTTTTTATCATTGAAATTCAAATAGAGAGTTTTTTTCTTTTTCTTGATAACAATTTTTTTCCTTATTCCTTCAGCATAAAGGGTGCTTTCTTGTTTATATTTTCAACGTGTTTGACAGTTTCATAGTTATGTTGAGTCAGTATTTTCCTGTTTACTTCCTGAAAATCTGTATTAGTTCTGTTTGAAAATGCAGTTGTCCAAATATCTGGCAAGAAGGCCACAACTGTCACTCACAAAAGCCAGTAAAAAAACCAAACAAACCAAAACCTAATAAAACCCCAAACTGGAGCTCATGTGGGAACACCCCTCACTTTTATCCCAGCTCAAACCATAACTACTGGATAGAATCTTAACATGGAGTCAAAAGCAAGTATTTTTGTCATTGCAGCTGAAGACTGGTAAAACAGCCTAGTGTGAACAGAAACCTGCACACATTTCAGTTCAAAATAAGAATGTCTATTTTCAAAGATGACAGCTTCTCTGAGGAAGGTAAAAACAAGTTTTTAACTTCAACTTTTTAACATCGCTCTAAACTACACTATGTCACCAAAGCAGGCACTAGCCTAGTCAACAAGTGTGCTAGAATAGAACAGGACCTGCTTCTTTTTCTGATGTTGAGAAATAGAGTAGCTAGTGTAAATCTCAGTCAAGATAGTTCGAGTCCTTTTCAAAGTAAGGCTGAAGTCAAGAAACAGCTCTGTTCAGGTTTAAAGTTTTCTTAGCAAAATAGTAATTCATTAACTACCCACTTCCTTATCAAAAGTAGGGTAGCAACGGGTTTTGAATTTTTAAAAATCTATTTTGGCAAATACTTTGAGGAAATACATCAGGTTGCCTGAGCGTTTACCTATGGATATGAACAATTCTGAAGAATTTTGTAGTGTCTGTGTTCACAAGGCTAACTGAAAGATCCGATACCTCTAGATGCCTTATTCTTAATAATTATTTATGGAAGAATAATCATCTTAAAAGATCTGCATTAAAAAACTAGGACTGCCAAGCCAACAGTAAGTCGAGCTTGTCTAGCTCTAAGGATGGAATCGAGTCCAGAATGCCTGTTGCTTGCTCTAGAAAGAGAGTAAGGAACAGATACTTCAATCTCCAAAACTGTTTTTTCTTAAACCACAGCCACACTGGGAGCTGAAAAGGGAGACCAAGATCTTGATGTTAGCTCCTTGACTAGTTATTTTTTCATACTACCTGCTACTTTTGACAATTTTAAGCCTTGACTGATATTGCACAGCACTGCAGAGTAAGACAAACAATCTTTTTCAGCATCGATGGAACTTATTTCATTCCTTTTGTTGCTTTACGCAATTTGTCTCCGCGTGTTTCCTAAGTAACTGCTCCTGGAAATCAAGTGGAAAATAAGACTTAACCCCAAGTGAACTTGTTGCTCGGGCTTCAGAAACGTCAAAACAAACCTCCTACCAAACTAGGTGGTGTGCAGTTCTGCTATACCGAAATCCGTGCGAAATCTGTGAGCGCTAAAACCACCGAAACACGGAATTTTTGGTGAGGCTTTTTTTTTTTGTCTCAAGTTTTGGCACGGCTTCCTCGATGCCTACCGAAGCCTGAACTCCTGCTGGGTTTCTAAGGGCAGGGGAAGGCGTGCGTGGAGGCGAGGCACCCAGGACAGACACCCCTCCGCCCTCCGTCACACTCGGAAAAGGGGAAAGCTTTGCCGAGGCCGCGGGAGCCCCGGGGCAGGCGGCTGAGCACGCCTCGCCTAACAAGTGTCACCGGGAGTAGAACCACTCCACGCGTGCCCGGGAACTCCCGGCCAACCCCAGGAGTATTTCAGCTACGGAGGAAGGGTTCGGAGCTTCCAGCCGCCACACGGGTTCCGCTGCTCTCCTGGCCCGGAGGAGCAGCCTGTGACCGGCAGTCAGGACACTCAGGGAGTGTTTACTCCCCGGGCTCCAGGACACCGGGACTGCCGCCGCCATTTAACCCGGGTTGGCCTCTGAGGAGCGCCGGGCTTCGCGCCTCGCCGGCCGCCTTGCTCCACTCCCGCTCCCGCCCCGGGNCGCTGTGTGGCCGCTCCGCCGCCCCCGTTCCTCCGCCGAGGGCCGCCGCGCAGCCAGCGCCGAGCCGCAGCCAGACGGACCCACCCACCCTGGCGGCCGCGGTAGGCGGGACCTAGCAACCCGCCTAGCAACCGCCTCTCCCGCCCCGCTGCCCGCCCCCGTCCAGTGGCCGAGCCCGAGTAAGCCCTCGGCGATTGGCTCAGCCCTGCCCGGCCGCGCGGTGACTGACGGCGCTTCTGCCCAGTGAGAAGCGGAGGGTGGGGGTAAGCGCTGTGATGGATGTTGGCTCAGGCCAATCAGAGTGCGCGAAGGTGACGGTGGCGCCTTGCGGGAGGTGGCTCTGGCCGGTGGTCGGCAAGAGGCTGCGCAGGGAACGGTGACAGGCGGGAGAAGCAGCCAATGGCGGAGGGAGGACAAAGTAACGAAGAGACTTTTCCGCCAATCGAAGGGCGCGTCGGCGGGGCGGGGCGGAGGGGGAGGAGCCGGAGGTCGAAGGTCGTGAGCGAGTCCTCTCGCCGTGGGCCGTTGATCGGCAGGGCGGCTGGACCAATGGGAGAGCGGCGGCCAGGGGGGCGTGGCCGGAAATGAGGCGGCGGAGAGGGGGGAGCCCCTTCCGGCGCGGCGGGGCGGGGGCAGGGGGGGTGCTCGGTACGCGCAGGGCGGCCGGAGCAGCATGGCGGAAGACGAGAGCGATCAGGAGTCGGAGCGGCTCAGCGAGGAGCTGGAGGCGCTGGTGACGCCGGGTCTCCCCGCCGGGCTGCCGGCTCTTCTCAACAGTCAGTACTACTGCCGCCGCTTCTGCCAGGTGAGCGCCGCCCCGCTTCTCGCCCCTCCCCCCCGGCGGCGGGGGTGGGGCGCCACGGGGATCGGGCCCCCTCCTCGCCCCCNCCTGGCGGGGAGGCGTGTGTGGGGGAGGGGAGAGCAGCGCAGGCCCGGCCCGGCGGGGGGGTCGGGAGCGGGAGCAGAAGGACTTGAGGGTCCGGGGGGGTGCGAGGCCGCTGCTGGGGGTCTTTGCCGCTGCCGTAACCCGGCGATGTGGGACACAGGCGATGGGGCTGGTAGCGGTGTCGGGGGTAGTGGTGCTGTGGCCAGCGCAGTTCTGGGGGGATCTGCTCGGGCTGGGGGGGGTTTGGCGTGTGGCGGAGGGAGGGAAGCAGTTCCCATAAGGGTGGCTAAATTAGACCAGGGTGTTGTATTGTTTTCTTTTCTTTCGAAAGCTGCGGGTTTTTTCATGCGGGCCCGGCGTTCTTGTACTCTTTGCAACCTCTCTATCTCTGCCTTGCAAAGTAACAAGCAACAACAAGTTGCTTTTTCTAGTTGCTTTCATCAGGAGGTGTTGGTGAAGCATTAGTTACGCTGCGTAGAGTTCGGCCACGCTGCTTGCTGTTTTCAGCATCTCAGTCTGGGGGTTTTCTGTATGGAATTACTTCATTTAATCAGCTTCTTGGCTACTTACCACTACGATTGTTTTCTTCCGTTTAAATAAATGTGTTTCTGTGTTCTTATTTTATTCTTCTCGTTTTAACATTCACTGAAACTTATTTGGAGTAATCTTTACTATAATACGTGTTTAAGATCATCTTGGCTGCCATACTGCTCAGTAAGTCAACAGGTTGCTTTTTGATTTTATCAATACTTTTATCTTTCCTTTTGTCAGAGATTTCCCAAACTTTGCATGTGTGGAAAAAAATTTTGGAGCCAGTAAAAGGGGAAGCGAATTTTTTTGGAAGCATGACATAAACCACAATTGTACGGAATCACAACTGCATGTGGTTGATCTCTCAGGCTGGAATGACATTTGCTCCTGTAGAACATGGAGAATTTTATCTTAAATTTTTCTAGCTACATATGCCATGTGTTGAGTTCTTTGTGTTAAGGAGGAAATGCATGCAGGGTGATAGCTTCATACACCAATGCTGATTCCTCTTTCCCAGACAAAGCTAGAAATTAACAGGAAATGTAAAAGGACAAGATCAGAGGAAGAATATTTCTATGAAAGTGTTTTATCACAGTGATTAATGGTAGAGTACCTAAATCATTTAACCTTGACTTCTCTTGCAGTTTCTTCTGTGTAGAAAGATTGCCAAATCCTCTCCCCTACTTTGTTGTGGTTTGCTTTGAGTTGATGAACTCTCCACTTGAGCAGACAGTGTTCTAAGTATATGAGAGGCTCTGCAGCCGTTCTCTTTAACAACACTTAGTTTAAATAATCCTGATGTGAGTGAGTTAATCCATTAACGTTTTGTTTCTAGGGATCTGTTTGTGTGTTTAAATTTGGCCTGGTGTGATCAGCAGTCACGTGCTCACTCAAAACACAGTCTTCCCTGTTTTGCTTAAGCATGTTTTTGGGAATGGGCTCTTCTGCTTATTTAACTACATAAATACAGGATCTTAATTCGTGTAGTGAACTGATGTAACAAGCCAGTAGCTGTGTGACAGTTGTGGTTTGACGGCAAATGAAGTTCGGTGTGCTCCACATTAACTCATTTGCCCTCAGGAGACTGACAGCTGTGTGATTATATAGGTTTATATATACCTGTACATCCAGAGGGCTGATAGGTCCTTAGCCATAGAAATGATGAGGCATGTTTATAGTTCTTATTCTTTAGAAAGTATAATGAAGTTTAGGCCACCTCTTCCTCACATAGCATTTGTTGTAAACCAAAACGTCTTGCTTAAATACTGTGTTGCTTTGTTAGAGTTAGATTTATTTTTATTTTTTTTTAATTTTTTTTTTTCCCTGGGTGTGTCTTTTCAGTGCAGTTTTCTCTTTCAGCTCTTGTTTTTGTCAGAGCTTATTGCTTTGTACTTTTCTACCTGGATCTTCGGATGGTTGTATTTGGCGGCTATATAGATTAAGCCTCTCCATCTCATGCCACTCCACACTAATTCTACAACTTTACTTGTCTTATTTTTTTTTGGCATCTCTGTATGTCCTGGTTTGTCTTCTATGGTTTTATTTATGACAATAGTTGAACAACTGCTGCAGAAATAGTTACTTGGGGATAATACCATCAGTTTGAACTACCTGAGAGAAACAATTTTATTTTCAGAATAATAAGCTAATAAAAGATGTAACTGTGCTTTGATCAGTGATGAAGCTTGACATCAGGTGGAAAGAATATTGGTTAGATTGCTTATAGTTATTCTGCTGTGTGAATTATGTGCACGTTCATGTCTCTCTGTAGGAGCTACAAGAAAAATGAAGCAAAGTTTAAAGCCTTTTTGGTCTGTAGAGATTATTTTCTGTCGAAAAAAATCAAAGACCTCTTGACTGATCTTTAAGAGAGTGGCCTTGAAAAGCATTGGCCTGCATGTCTTTCATCCTTGAAATTTGTTAGAAAGGTAGGATTGCCAGGTTCAGTATTCT
This sequence comes from Florisuga fusca, assembly GCA_038090715.1. Lineage (NCBI taxonomy): Eukaryota > Metazoa > Chordata > Aves > Apodiformes > Trochilidae > Florisuga > Florisuga fusca. Next base: position 42,863,788 of record JAAWXA010000004.1, on the reverse strand, counting down.
TGAGGCCTCAAAGTGTTACAGCAGATAGGAAATAAACTAACTGTTACAAAAACTGACTGGATTATCAGAGCATTTTGCTTAAATAAATGTATAATCACAATTTAATGATAGAAAATTGTCAGAACATGGAGTCTCTTAACCCACGTGTCCTTTCTGGGTTCTGTTTTTTTTTTTTTTGTATTGTAGGTATACATGGTCATACAGAGGCATTACAGCCTGAATCTTCCAAGGCAAAGTAGAATAAAATGTTTTCATAGATTGATGACATGGTGAAAGCAAAAGATCAAGATATCTGTGGTTGGGAATGAAAAGAGACCGTTGGGAATAAGTGACCAGCTTATGCTTCTCACCAACTATTCCAGTGTTACTTTCCAAAAATTGCTTATCTAGCATTTCTTCTAATTTGTGGAGTTTGCTGTGTATTGAAACGACTTAGGTGTTGGGAGAAGCAAACCTGCTGTCCTCAACTTTGACAAGCGAAAGAGCATGGCATCTATAACAAATTTGTAGGTTTAAGAATTTGGAAAGGTGGCACCCAGCAGAAACCCCCTCGTTCAGAACATAGGGAAGAGTTGTTTCAAGTAACATTTCAACTTGTTATGGTATATGCCGAAATTGAAGTTCATGCATGAAGTATTTCAGGGCTCAGAGCCTTGGAGAGGTTCCTGAGTGAGCGAAATACAACTGATGGAGGGCAGAGAGAACAGCATAGATGGTTTCCCTTTGGTGTGAGGGTGGAGGCAGTACTTTTATAATTAGAAAGATGGATTTCCAAATTTACTTGATTTGAAAACAGACTTCAGCAGTGAGGTGGAAAATGGATATAGCATACTTTGTTGCACTTGAAGTAGGTAGTTTTTTCAGGGAGCTTTGAATTGCATTTCCTTTTCATAATATTTTTTCACAACATTAAGTACTGTCAGAATATTACAAGTTACTCCCATCATTTCTGTAATTGTCCACGTGGCTGCATAACTGTACTAGGTGTTGTTTTGTTTTGTTCAGTACTGTCTGAAATAAACACAAGGTAAGCCTGATCTAAAATAACAAGGTCATACTGTCAGGGCTAATCACCACTCGATCTGCTCTTACTGTGGCGTCAGCTTATGCCCATCTAGTATGATCTGACTTCCTGAAATAAAGATTACCTAGTTTGCTTACTTTAATTGATGGTATCTTGAGTCACTGTTAGAAAAATAATTAGGAGGGTTTTAAACGTGAAAGCTAAGAAGTAAAATTTAGTAACACACTAGAGAAGATAGTGTTTCTGGGATTTATTTTAGTAGACAAAAAAAAATGGGTGTATGACTCAACTGTTGTCTGTCTTGCTTCCCTTGTGGGGATGAAGGTAGAAAAATATACTTCTTTGCTTGTTTTTCTGAGTTTGGGTTTACTACATGTTCACGCTTTTTGTGGTGTACTTAAATTTGAAAATACTTTCTTTTGACTCCTATTTTGAACTACAAGTCAATAGTTATTAAGTTGCTTTTGTATTTTATAAAAAAACTCAGGCAAACAAAAGCTGCTGTCGACCCCATCTCCCCAGCCCCCAAACCTTTCAGATTATGAAAAAGTTTTATCTATTTTTTTGTCCCTTTGGGAGCCATATATGAACTCCATACGCTTTTCAGAAAAGGTTTAGCTACAGATAGCTTGTCAAAGAAGTAAGCTCCAGTACACGTGAGCAAGTTAGAATCTATAATTTTTAACTACCATTTTTTTTTGTTTTGTAATGATATGTGATATAGGTTTTTCTTTTAATCTTCCTGAATAAATATGCTTTATACTTACATATGCCTTTACACTTCATATGCATCTCAAATTTTGAGAGCACCATTGAAAGTCAAGTGAGTTTTTACCAATTTTTTTTTATTTTTTAAAAATGTGTGACATTGCTAGTCATATGAAAGCTTGTAAAGGGAAACCATACATTGCAGTAACTAAATTTAGCTGTGTATGAAAGAATTTCATAACTGCTTGAAGTGGCTTAAACTTAAAAAATAACCTGTTGGTGTCTTCTCTATTTACTGTGTCTTCTTCCCATGCTTGGCTGCTGAAGGAAGCATATTGTATTTGCTGGTTAGCACTTTAGTATTGTGCTTGAAGGTGAAGTGAGATTGAGGTTTAAAAGGGAATACTTACAAAAAAATAGCTTTGGAAAGCACCAGGTGGTGGTTCTTCCCAAGCTGAATGCCAAGTGTGAGTTCCTTTCTGTTGGGGATTACCTGTCTGCAAAGAATATTGTGTTCTGGGTGGTGGTACTTTTCTTTGATCGCTGTCCTGCAGGACTGGAATGTGATATATGTAGTGCACTTGGGTGTTTTCAATCAGCTTCTTGGGAGAATTCACCGAAGTAGTTGATTTGCAAGCTCTTTATTTGCAAATCAGTAGACTTAAGGAATCATTCTTCTTCAGTGTTCTTGTCACTAACATGATAGAAGTCTTTTCTTATCCGCATACTTATCTTGTACTGGCTTCTCAGCTTTTGTGCCCGCTGTCCTTTTAGCTTTACCCTGACAAATTATCTCCTTGTTATAAAAGTGGAATTAAAGAATATTTTTTAACAGGAAACACTGTGCAAATGTACAAATACATTTCTCACTTTTCTTAGTCAAACATTTTTCTCCTTCCACTTTTTGGCAGCTTGTCTGTTACACAATTTCAAACTTCTTGGTATTGTTATTTCTCCAGTTTTTAAGGCCTTGTCTCAAACTTGAGCGTTTGAATGCAAATAAGCTTTTGAGTTTTGCTTGAAAAAAATATACAAAGATTGTAACTTAAAAAGGAGTCACAGGTTTTTATACCTATAAAGAAGGATTTCCATTGAATGATTCTTCTGTAGCACAGTCTGTCTGGTAGCCTTGCTATGCAGGCTTTTTTTTCCAAGTTTGAAGACGTGGAGGAAAAGAAGTAGTTGCACTTTTTATTTGAAACGCATCTTAAGTTGTCCTTTATTGCTGTCAGTGGTGATCTGGACATAGGCATTCTTGCGTGTGTTCAAGAGATTATCAGTTGCCCCCTCTATATAAGCAAAACAACTCCTTAAATTAGTTGACTTTCACTCAATATGGGGGGCTAATCAAAAGCTGAGGAGGAATATTACTACTATCTTTCAGTCATAAAATCTTACACAAGAAGAGTTACTACAGGGCTACAAGTAGCCACAACTGCTTTTCTAAGGCTAAGATATAATTTTCACTGTTGTGCAAATGGCAGACTGAAAATATAAATGGTAACTAACTCTTTGGGTAGCTAAATGTAGTGGGGATGCAGAGCCCGGTCTTAGATACTGCTCTTGCCTCGAGCAGGCTGAGGAAATGCTTGAGATTTTGGTGATTTAGGGTGAGGGGAAACATTTGGCTTTCAGGGTAAAGGTTTGGCAGAAATTTGTCTCAGAGGATGTGTCACACTGTTGCTGAGTGATGTTCTTTCTTTTGCAAGCAGCGTGATTATGTTTGGTACTCCTTATGTAATATTCACATGTGAACTGCAAGTAAAGCTTTTGCTTATGTACTTTAAAAAAAAATTACAGGAAATGAAACCATTTTAAACTTGTATATGTTAAGTAATGTTTCATGGATAATGGAAGCCCTTGTTGTTAGGACTCAGCTTGTTTGTATGTGGAAGCAGAACAACAATTTTCTCATACACTAAAAAGGGTAAAACAACAGCTAAAAGGGTGTGATTGTTTTTTCTGATACTTCAAGGTATAATCAATTTGGTGTTTCTGAAGCTCTCTTCTAGAACTAAACTTTGGTATCCAGGCTGCTCTTCTACATTTGCTGAACAGCGTACTGTGAAAGGTGTTGCTTTTAATTAGGGGTTATAATTTTCAGGGAATTAATTTTTTTAAAACAAGCCCCTTTTTATTTTGGTATTTAAAATCCTTTTTGGTTTGTTTTACTCTGTGACAACCACTGTATTTTCTTATTATAGCGAATTACAAATATTTGCCAACTAGCTTTTTTCTGAAAACTAAACAAAAGCACTCATCACTGTTGTGGTTTTAATCTGGTGCTGACTGCCTTTGCTATTAAATCTCATGAAAAGTTATGGGAGTGACTTTAGTGAAATCCTACTCATGACTAACCTAGATTTGTTGCTTATTACTTTCTCTTTTTGTTGTTGCTTTGGGGAGGAGCAGGAAAAGCTGTAGGAACCTCAGGCATAACACTGCATAAAACATTTGGTTCCTGTGTTCTGCATATTTGCAAATCTAGTTATTTGCAGTGTTATTTCTCTTAAGTGTTTGGATTGTAGTCAGATCACCTCATATATGCATAATGAGTTATGCAAAATACATATTTGATCAGTTAAAACAGTATTCTAGGGGAAATCAATTTTCCCATTGCTTCAGGTCTTGATTAATTTCACTGGGTCGCTGCTTGTAGGAGACTCATAAGTTTGGTCTTAAATTTGTACTCAGGAGCACATTTTGGGATTGTCGATTTTCCTCTGAGTTACACAAACGTGAGAGAGAAGAGGAAGAAGTGTATTGATGTGGGGAATGGTAGTGTTGAATTAGGGGGCGGGTGTTCAGAAAGATGCTTCAGTCTCCTTTTCTGTGTCTATACTGAATGAGAAAGGGAAGACAAATGTCCCACCGTCTCATCGTGGATGGCAATAAATTAGAAGCTAGAGACAGGCTGGGAAATGGAGAGTCTTTAAGTGTGTAAAAAATGTGTTCTTAACAGAATTATTGGTGGGAATTTTCACACAAAGTCACATGGAAATGTCACATCCTTTCGATTTTCTGTAGTGTATGCTGGATGAAGAACAAAACACTTTGTTTTGACTATGTTATATGTTTCTTGTTTGGCTGACTTAATTATGTTGAAACTACCATGCTTGTTAAAAATATTCTGATAAACTTGAAATAAAGCATTTAGGACTCTAGTAGTATAAGCTACCTAATTTTCTCAAGTTTTTTGATGACACAACTTCATAGTATGGAGGTGAGCATGCACGCAGCAACTTTTGTTTTCCTTGAAAAATGTCAGAAGTGGTATTTTGGGGATTTATTTTTGTTTTGGGGATTCTTTTTGATATAAGCCTCTGCCTATGTTTTTATTTACAGTCCTGTTTCAAAGCATGGCATGTTAAGATTTTAAACAAAATAATGTGCTAGTAGAGCATACTAAGTTTTGCTCCCTCCCCTTGACCCTCTCTTCCTTACGATTGTTGCAAGTCTGCTGAGAATTAACCAAATGTAGACTTCTTGTTTGTTTGTTTCTGGGACTGACAAGTGCTTATCCACACTCAGAAGGTAGCTATTTATATTCTTCCTGACCAGTTGATGGGGTCAGAGAATGGGGGGAGCTGTTGGGTGAATGCTGCCTGGATACCTGAGTGGAGATACATGAGATTTAACCGCACAACTAAAGCAAGGTGGCTGTGGTGGTGTCTTCCTTTTCTGTCCTGCCTCTGGTACTCCAGTGGAAGGGTGGCAGCCCCGTTCAGAGAGCTGATGAAGACAGTGACTGATAGCTTTTTCTGAGAGAGGAAGCTGTTCTCTGGCAGTTAGTTCCTGAATTACCTTGCTTAGGGTTCAGGTGAGCACTGTAGGCGCAGCAAGGGCAACTCGTAGGGCTGTATAGGCCTTCATGAAGTGTGGGCAGTAGGACTGCACCTTTTGGAAACTGCATTGTCTATCATCACACAAGCCTTGGCACAAGGCTTTTTTGGATTACTTTTTATTACTGACTGTTTGCAGAAGCCATATCCTGGTATATGCCTAACCAACCCCTTTCTAACCATTTTCAGTTCAGCTAGGTTACTGTAGTGAATAGCTGTTCATGTAGTTAGAGCCATTCAGCATCCACAGCATCCCTTTAGTAAGGAGCTCTACAGCTTTGTTGCACATTGTGTGAAGAAATCCTTTCTGCTTGCAAACCTTGTTTGGTGTCCCCCCTGCACTTATCTCTTTACGATCTGAAGTGTCCTAGTGATCTTTATGTAAAATTTAATTTGCTACTTACTTATAATTTCTTGCTTTCCTTCAAAGCTTTTTTTTAAGGCCTCCTGTATTTTCTTTTGAAATAGGAATGGGCAGGCAACACACCAGCATGTAGTTTTATAGATATGGGGATGCATTGTGGTTTTGAACAGCTAGCACTCTGGTTTATCTTATTACTCTCCTAGTATTTAATTTGCTTTCTTGGTTATTTTGATGAGCATTGAGGTGATTTTTTTCATTTAAACATTTACCATAAGTACCGGTGCTCTCTTGGCTATGCTGAGTTTTATCACTTGCTGACATAAATCCTTTCTACAGTTCTTTACACTTAGCAATTTATGCCCAGTATCATCACAAAATATCATGTTGCTTGAAATCACTTATGAACATGTCTGTCCTGTGCCTCTCAGGTCAAAGTGTTGTGAAGCACCGTAGTTTGAAACTGTTAAAGGGCATTCTTTTTCTCTCGCTACTTTTTATTCTAAGTGTTTCTTCGTGTTTTCCTATCTAAGGGACCTTACTGAAAGTATTTCAGAGAAATTGCAGTAGATGTGTGAGGCAGTACTATTTTATGAAGTCTTTGTTCTTCCTTATAAGAGGAAGGATATTTATCTCTTAAGTCTACTAATTCTCTTCCAGTTGACCTAGATATCTGCTGCATTAAACTAACAGATTTTTCATCAGGAATTAAAATAAATTTGGTGGAAAGACAAAATCTACCTACAGAAGTCAGCTGTGGGTGAGGAGGAAAAATTACCAGTCCCATTATCAGTAAGTGCTTTGTTTGGGAGCAGCTATAACCAAAGCGTCAGAAATGAAACTGACCTGTTCCTGCTGCAGAGCCTTAAACAAAGTTAGGCACACTGCTTTGGAACTAAAAATGTAGGTCACTTAACTTGACTTACAAGTCCTTTATTTAGTTCATGGGGAATTAAACAAATCTAAGTGGGATTCACAGACTTTTAAGTCAAATCCTAAAGAGGAATATATTTCATTGGGTTTTGTTTATTTGTTTAATCTGTGTTTTCTTGGTCAGCCTGTCTCTTTAGATAAGCAGCCAGGTGTAACTAAGATTGGCACTCTTAAAGTCAGTTATTTGTCTCTTCCACGTGCTGTGGAGTGCTTCAGCTTTCTCTTTACAACATGGCTGATGGTATTGTGTTTTCCTGCCTGCTTCTCACATTCTCAGGATGTCTAAGATCTCAGGTTTCCTCAGCTGAAAAAGAGGCCCTGAAGTGTGCAGCTAGTCCACTTCTTACATTGAAACTGTCCTCTTACAATGGAAAAAATGAGGCAAGAGCAAAAGGAGCCTGACTCTAATGCATTGAGATAAGCAATGTGGCAGAGCATGGAACAAATCCAGTTTTCAGTCTCTGCTTATAATACCACCTATGAGTCACATTTTAGCTGTTGATTAAAAGAGGAGAGAAGACCCAAAGCCCTTGGCTGTTCCTTGCTGGGGAACTACAGCATGGTGACTCTTACTTAGTCTGTTACATAGACTGACAGCATAGTCTGTTACAGAACTGGTGGACACCTGGACAAACATCCGGTGTAATGCTGTGCTTTGTGCTGTGTGTTTTATATGTGAGGTGCTCTAAATGGACTGGGCCTTTCAGAATACCTCAGTGTAGGCATACCCATGCAGAAATATCAGCTAGTGCTGAGTTACTGAGCCTCCCAGTGGGGGCATAGGCAGTGCCAGAAATTTGTATTTGTGGACACAAACAAGATGGGCTGGATGACTGGAAAGGATTTTTCTCCATTAAAATACCTACTTTTCACCTTCATGTTTTTCTACAAGTAGAGAGAGAGTTCCACAACTATAGGTGAGGGTATAGCTAGCCTTAATTCTATCATGTATCAAAAAAAAAGACCAAATTTACCTATTTGATCAGATAAAAAAGGAAGACTATGTTTGTACCTTTCTTTGCTGACAAAAAGGCTAGAAGAGCTCAGCATAGTTATTTCCCTCTTTGAAAGGCTTAGAATGGAGTATCTGGATATTGTTATAGACTCTCTAATTTGTGTCCCATTGCAAAACTAAATGTGTTTAAAATCAAAGGGTAATATCTATTAGGATAGTATGTAGGATACTATGACACTATATAAGGATAAAGTGTTTCCTGTCTTATTCTTTGAAAGAAATACTTAAAGGTCCTTTGTGTTGTATCTTTTATAACACAGGACATAAAGTTTATTTTTGTTTGTTTTCTTGATGACACAAAGTGTTCAAGTTTTTTGGTTGCAAACCCTACTTCGGCCAGAGATGGAGGGCAGATAAAGCATTTACAATATTAAGTACTTACTTCTGACTAAAGAAAATGTTTTCTATTGTAATATATATTTCGATGTTGGTTTTGTTAGGTTGTTGAAGACTATGCTGGAAGATGGCAGGTTCCTTTGCCTCAGCTTCAGGTGCTTCAGACAGCTCTCTGTTGTTTCACGTCTGCCTGTGTATCATTCCCAGCTGAATGTGAGCACGTACAATACGTATTGAGTAGCCTAGCTTTGTAAGTACATCCTATATTTTTTTACTACTTTCTTTGCAATTTAGACTGTGTTACTTTTACAATAGCAATAGGGTCTCAGAGGTCTTCAGGCCTTTTAAGAGTGGTGGCTTAGCTTTGTGGAATAAGGAATTGCAAACTATGGATAGAAACCCTCGAATTTAGTTTAGCCTTTTTGTGTCTTTTTTAAGTATTCAAATTGGCTCATTTAATGTTGTAACATAATGTTGTGTTCTGCCAGGTTTTCTGGCAGAATGAATAATATTAATAAATGTAGGATTACCACACAGACATAGGTAAGCTTACTTTGGAAGATTTGAAGACCAACCAGCAGTACATAAGTGTAAATTAACTAAAGTTCTTACTCTTCTACCTCTAGTGATGTAATAAGTAAATATGTTAAGCTACATTTCTTACAATGTTCAAGAAATTAGTCAGTTTTGAAACATTACACAATTAGCTGACCAAAAGTCATACCCTAGTTAAAGAACTGCAGAATGTTAGGTCATAAATCTTGCCATGATCTCAGTTTTCTAGATGCATTGGTGCTTTTCCCACATGGAAGCTCGAAGTGTCTTCTTATCACTAGATAAGTAAAAGTCACATGTTTGTCTTGCTCTAAAAACCTGCTTTTCAGAGTTCAAAACCTCAATGTTGAATGGAAACAAGACAAACCCACAGTCATTAAGGGAGTTAGATACTTAGCCAAGATGCAGTGTTCTCTCAGCAGATGGGGACAAAAACTTAAAAGCTAACTTTATTGTGAGTTTCATTTGGGTAAAGCAGGTTTCCTTGTCCCGCTGCTTAAACTGTTTTTTTTCTTGAGCAGTGCTTTCAAATGCAGTTCAATATTTCAGTTGACAATTTTGTGTGGAAATGTCTCACTCACGCTTTATCAAATAACCAGAAATGAATGGTCTCCTAGTCTTCCTCTTAGTTTACTTGGTCAGAAGGACTGGGTTGCTTATCATTTCCACTGTTCTCAAGCTACTAGTACTAATGACGTGGGAGTCAAGGTTTCATTCTGTATTTGCTCTCTAAGTGGTGATGAAACTTCACCAGAGAGATGTATTCTTTTGTTTGTGTGAGACTATTTGTCATGGGATTATTTATGGTTATTTTTACAACCAGAATGCTCAGATATTGGACAATAACTTGCAGTTGCATCAAAACATGGTGACCTCTTTTTTTCACAGTTTTTAAAGGGAAAAAAAACTCAAAAAATTCAAACCACAATTGTATATACTTTTAAGTATTAACGCTTGGGAGGAAAAAAGGTAGAAATTCAGTTAATTGTTATATGTAGGGTAGTCATTTCTGATAATCCAGAAGTGAATTCATCTTGGTTTTAGGAGTTCACTGAAATTTTCTTCCATTCTAGAACACTAGCTTGTCTTTTCTTCTGACTCTACTTGACTGGCATATTTTTGCATGTGATATGAGAAAAGGATTCTGAGATGTTGTAATTGCAGTTACCTGTAAAACCTTGCTCAAATGTCCTTTGAAATTTTGTGTTTATTAAGTCTTAGTTCTTGGAGAGCAAAAATCTGCCTGACTGCATTGTCATACTTGAGTAAGATTTCCTTTACAAGCAGACAATAAACTATTAACAGTAGTGATTGTTGCATTTCCTATAGTTATTAGTGTCATCTCTAAGCACGTGAAGGAAAATGTTATCAGGAGTAGTCTTCATGGATTCACCAAGGGGAAGTCAAGCTTAACCAGTCTGATAGCCTTCAATGATGGTATGGCTGGCTAGGTAGGTGGGGGAAGAGCAGTGGATATTGTCTACCTCGACTTAACAAGGCTTTTGATGCTGTCTTCCCTAACATCCTCATAGGTAAGCTTAGGAAGTGAGGGTTAGATGAGTGGACAGTGAGGTAGACTGAGAACTAGCTGAATGGCAAAGCTCAGAGGGTTATGATCAGCAGCACAGAATCTAGTTGGAGGCCTGTAGCTAGCCATGTTCCCCAGTGGTCTGTACTGGGTCCAGTCTTCTTCAGCATACTCATTGATGACCTGAATGAAGGGATAGAGAGTTTGCTGATACAAAACTGGGAGGTGTGACTGATACACCAGAGGGCTGTGCTGCCATCCAGCATGATGGACAGACTGGAGAGTTAGGTAGAGGGGAACCTAATGAAGTTCAGCAAAGCCAAGTGTAGGGTCCATGCACCAGTACAGGTTAGAGTTTGACTTGCTGGAAAGAAGCTCTGCAGACAAGGACCTGAGAAACCTGGTGGAAAACAAATTAACCAAGAGGCAGCAATATGCCCTTGTGACCAAGAAGGCTGATGACATCCTGGAGTGTGGTCAGCAGGTTGAGGAAGGTCATCCTCCCCCTCTACTCTGCCCTAGTTGAGGCCACATCTGGAGTACTGTGTCCAGTTTTGGGCTCTCCAGTACAAGACAGACAAGGTACTATTGGAAGGAGTCCAGAACAGGGCTACAAAGAGGATTAGGGGACTGGAGCATCTCTTAGAAAAGGCTGAGACACCTAGGTCTGTTTAGACTGGAGAGGACTGAGGGGGGATCTTATAAATTCTTATGAATGTCTAAAGGATGGGTGTCAGGAGGATGGGGCCAGACTCTTTAATGGTGCCCAGAGACAAGGAAGAGGGGCAACAGGCACAAACTGGAACACAAAGTTCCATCTGAACATGAGGACAAACTTGTTTACTTTGAGGATGACAGAGCAATGGAACAGGCTGCCCAGGGAGGTTGCAGTCTCCTCTGGAAATATTAAAAACCTGCCTAGATGCCATCCTGTGCAACCTGCTCTGGGTGAACCTGCTTTAGCAGGAAGGTTGGATTAGATAGGTGATCTCCAGAGGTCCCTTTCCAGCCCACACTGTTCTGTGATAGTACGATACCAGCCTTGCTCTTCATCACAAATGAAGCAGCACAGTTGCTACTATTAGTATCAGGGAATTTTAATAAGTTTGCCAGCATAGTAATGCTTTTAGGCAACCTTCTGATGCCAGCAATACCTAAGTAGTGATTGGATAAATCTAGAAGCACTGTTATTATAAACAGATGGATCTAAATGTGGATAATCGAATAAAAGCAGGCTATTATAAGATAACTGGACCAAGTTGGAACTGACTATAGTAATTTTAACTGAATGGAGACTGGAGATGAGGAAATAGAAATATCTTGATAGCTTCCTTTATTAGTCTAACAAAGTGTGCATTTATAGGGAAGAAAGCTGTAGTTTACATTTTTTCTCTTGCAATGTCCGGTTTTATAGGTTTTTTTGGTCAAGATCCAGTTCTTTTTAAATAAGCAAACAATAGCAGATGCATACATCATTTGCTATAACTGGTTTTGTCTTAGCATTGAAGTTCCAGTTTGGCTGCTTTGCAGATCATGACATGACTCATGTCTGACCTTTTCTGAGAGTCAAGTATGCTGCAAAGTTTTGTTTATCAACATGTAATAAATAGTGTTTAAGTACTCATTTGGGTACCAATTGTTTTTTTGTTCCATATTTGAGTTGAGCTTTAAGGACCTACTCTGGAGAAAAATTCTGTTGTTGAATGCAATGAATATGTATCTTAAATTTTGTAGGTCTGTTTTTTGGCTTAGCTTATTACTGGTTAGGAAAAAATTACTGCAGCATAATCTAAAGGAACCCTAATTGAGTGTTATTTTTGCATTGTTTCCATACTAAACTACAAACTTAAAATCTGAATACTATCTTTTAATGCTCAGTAGTTCTGAAAATAGTGAGAGTAAAAACTGTCTTAAGTCTGCTCTTCAACTTCTTTTAAATTAGCTTTATTAAAGATGAAATGTTTTATAGGAATACTTGGGTGTTAAATTGAAATACAATGAAGTTTGAATTGAAATTTGGGGATAACTGCAGTTAGTTTGATTGTTCTGTAAAATAGTTCCTAGTTTTAAGAGTTATCCCAACAAAAGGCTAAGTGCTCATAGCCAGGAAAGAAATTGCCATCAGCAAGATCTTCACTTAAAAACTTGTAGGTTGAAAGAATGCTGGAGCCTCTTTCAGGACTTATATCTTCTCCCTATCAGCTTCCTTATTCTCCCTTTTAATTTGAAAAAAAAGAAGTCCTGAATAATCTTACATAAATTTATTAATTTTTTTATTATGAGACCAAAGACTTTGCTGCTCAGTCCCATTTCTGAAACACCCTAGATGCATAGTTTTTCCTTCAAGTATGATCTTTTCCTCTGAGAGTTGTTGTTACTGTCTGCTGTTCATTACTTTTTCATCCAGAAATTGCAGCATATGTTAGTGGAGTACATGGTAGTTATCTTTTCCAGTTAGAAATTAAATTTCTCAGAATCCTAAGGCAGAGCAATAGCAAGTTCACTGGAGTTGTCTGCAGATCCTAGTTCTTGATTATATTGGCTGATTTGCAAGTATTATCTGGAAGTGTGCTTCTGTAAGTGAAGACCTAAGCTGACTTTAGCTCAAGTAAACTACTTTTTACCAGACTCACTGATTCTGGTATCAGGATTGTTTGTTTCTTAGTTGCTCTATTAAAAATAAATAAAATTTCTAGGCAAGTATTTTAAGATTATGCAGGCCACAGGTCAGTTTGAATCTGGGCTGCTGTAGAATCAGTCCTTCCTACTCCCTTACCTGCCACTTCTTTTGAGGTAACATTTGTAATGTGTGTTCCTGCACATAGACCTCTTTCACTTCAAAACTTGTTGGTGTTAAAGTGGAAGTTTTTTCAGTTAATTTGAATGCCACGTGGAACATCAAGTGTAGTTCCGTTTGCATGTTTACACCAAAGATCTCCCTTTGAAAATAATCTCTAAAAGCTTTTTCTTTGTATATGAAATTAATAGCAAAAAGGCTTTTATGTGGGAATATGAAATCAGTAGCACCTTTAAACCTGCATCTTCATAGGGAGACTTCAGTGGATGGTGCAGCTAGACAAACTCAAGTGGAATAAATTGTGTTAATAGAAAATGCTTATCATACTTGAAAATATTAATTGTTAGGAATCTGCATTCATTAAAGCTACTGCTCCTTGGATGCATCTCCTTATATTCTGTGCATGCTATAGCAGCTTTACAGTTCTTCTCTTTCTTGCTCAAAGTTACTGACAAATATCTGACAAATGCTTTGTCTCTTGAGGAAAGTTCACTTCTGATAATCATGAGCGGGTAACAGAAATATGGATGATATAAGAGTTCCTGAGGGGGAAGATCAGACAGGTACTGTGAGTCTAAATGTCCTGAACCTATGAAATATCTGGCAGAAGGGATTTGAAGCTGTGCTCAAGTATAAACTGTTTTATTGCTGATTTGGTCTTGTTAGTTTATCTATAGCTATATTATATTTACACTTTGGCTGATGAAAAATGTGTTTGAGGTGTGTATGGGGAAGTCTGACTGCCAAAACCTAGCACAGAATATCATAATGGTTTTTAAATAGAGTGACTCTGGAATGGGAATGGGTCTAGAACTTACAGAAGTCCTAATTTTGGTTATGGTGCTGTGAAAAGTAATTGACTTTCAGTAGTTTCATTTTTTTTGAATGAACGTTTTTAGTTTGACTTGTCACTGCTTCTGTTTTTTAGGAGTTTTTTTGAATTGCTGCTGTTCTTTGGAAAGGATGAGTTCTATGAAGATCCTTTGAAAGATATTTTAGGTTCAATCCAGGTAGTGTTACCTACTTTCATTTAAAACTGTAATATTTTAGTACATGTAAAGACAGTTTTTGTAGATCTATAGCCTGGGGGAAGCATGCCACTGTAGTGAAAGAAGGTAGCTGCTTTATTCATCCCTTCACCTCCCCAAAAACACAACAAAAAATACAAACAAATAAAACCCCAAATGAAAATGAGGGAGAGGACATTTGGAGGGAAGGCCATTTATTCTTACGTTTACTATTAGTATTGCTGTTTGAATCTACTTGGACTAAGTAAAATGTACTTCTCTTTGTTTGAGATTCTAATCTTGCTAAAGACATGTGTTGTCCATTTGCCATTGAGAATAGGGAAGCTTTGCTTGTTTACATCTAATTAGAACTTAATGTTAGCCAGTGTTGCTTACCTGTTCATCCCATGCAACCTCAAGGTTCTGTGGTTTTAAACAGTGTAATTTGAAATCAAAGCTCTGTCTCACTGTTCCCTTCAAGTCAGCATAAACTTTCATAGTTTAAAACTGTAGTACTCTTCACTAGGCTGGGGAGAAGTTCTGTTTGGCTGTTTTGCAACTGCATAAGACAAATGATCTTGGATTTAAAATGTGTGGGGTTTTTTGTCAGATAAGGTTTTTTTGACCTGAACCAATTTTGAGAGTTGAATTCAGTGCATGGGAATAGAAACACTGGTGCCACTGTGAGAGGAAACTGTTTTAGGGAAAGATGTGAACAGTTTTTTCTTCTGTTAATACTGATCATGGAACTGCAGTTTGAGAAATAGCTATTCTTTTATTATTTTGATGTTGAAAGCTGTTCGCTACCACTGCTACAAATAACGTGTCAGTACTACTTACCTTAATTATCAAACCAGCAGCCATTACATACTTGATTAGAATTGGTGGAAGAATGGGATCAAGGAGTGGTTTAGCAGCCTAAGGAATCATAGAGTATCTTGCTTAAGAGTAATGGGGCACTTGGCTGTCCTACAATAAGTCAATGAATAAGCAAGATTTTAGGAAAAAGTCTGAAGATGCATACTACTTTCTTCTCTGTGCTATTGTGTTGTAATTCTGAATTGCCTTGACTTTTAAACAATAAACATCCTTATCCAATTTTTTAAGATGAAGAATTTCTGAAACAGGTGTGTAATCAAACTAACAGTGAAAGCTGTTTCAGATATTTAACCATTCTTTACCATCAGACATACTCATATGAATATTAAAAAAAAGTCGAAACCAAAAAAATTGTCAGCAGAAAAGCATCTGTGAAGTTAATTGTATGTACATAGAACATGTTCTTCAGTGTCATTCTTTTGGAATTAGTTTTTTTGGTGATGAAAATTCTCCTGCAAAGTGTCAATATCAGTGTTAATTACCAGCATATAACAAGGCATGATGGTAGGGGAGAGTCAGAACTTTGCATATGTGAAAGCCATGGGAGGTAAAAATGAGCTTAACTTTGATTATGTAGAGATTTGGAGAAAAAGAATTGCTTGAGGGCTGGTGATTCACACGGCTTATTTCAGTTTTTCCCTCATAGAATTCAGACACCATCACTAGATCACAAATCCAGTGTCAGCATGTCTAAATCTGTGCAGACTAGCATGAGGTGAACACTTCTTCTGCAATGTATGCCAGTAATATCTCCAACTCAAGGACAGGCATTTTTATTTTGTTATGCAAACAGAAAGCTCTTGCTTCGTACCCAGAGTCGACATAATTCTGGCTTCCACAGTTCTGTATTGCTGTTTTTAGAGACTATTAAATGTTGCTTTAAGGCTTTGTATAGGTCTGGTTGTCAATAAAAGAATCTGTAGCTTGGTTTGCTGGCTAAGAAAATACTTAAACCTGCGGGGGTTTTCTTGTTTTGTGTATTTTGAATGGCCTAACTTTATTTTTAGATGACTTTTTTTTTCTCTTCTTTCTAATAGTTTTTCTTTTTACATGTAGGAATGTCAGAACCTTCTAAATAGATACAGAAATATGAACTTGGAACTAGTGACGCGAATCATCCGAGATGGTGGACCATGGGAGGATCCTGTATTACAAGCAATTCTTAAAGCAAAGCCTGTGTCACAGGAATTAGGTACTTCATTCACCACAGCAACTTTTTTAGATCAGTGAAAAAATTAACTGTACCTTTCATATTCGGCTCAGGTGTTGTCAGCTGGCATTGCACACAACTTAACTGTTTTTCTGTGGTAAAATTGTACTGGCCCCTTTTCTATTTGAAAAGAAAAAAAATTAAAAATCTTCGGTAGTAATTTGTTTACTTTGACTTTTGTGCAGATATCAGATTATTCAGATGCAAGAGCCTTCTGAGCAATTACTTCTAAAATGATTTACCAAATCTAGGCATTATACCCCTGAAAGAGCTTGGACCGTGACTTGATTTCAGTTAGGCTACTGAAATAACGTGATCAAATGAGAATGCGATGTGTATTTCAGTCTCATGGTATTCCTATTTAGTTTTTCTTTTAAATTCTAAAAACTTGGGCTTGTGGCTTTTCTTGGTTCAATTCAGAGTGACACCTGTGACTACATGTTGTAGCTGTTTGAGTAGGAGAAAGGTACAGTGCCTGGAAACGAAATTACCAGAACATTAATGAAAGCTCAGATGAGGAAAAATACACAATCCAGTGTAAAGTCTTTACTAACATCTTAAGCAGTGTATGTGCTAGCAGTGTGTACAGTGGACCCCTCAAAGTTTGTTTCTATTTGATAGTGAAAGGTTGTTTCTGTTTGATAGTGATAGAAAATATTAGTCCTTTAGTTATTATGGTGTAATCTGTGGTACAGTTTCGTTACTGTGTTTATGACAGTGTTCAGACTGTAGAGAGGAAGAGAACTAACTATACAGTCTGACCATCTCAGTGAGCTGCCTTCTTAACCAGGGAAATTTTTTTTATAGCAAATTAACATCATAAAGTA
Organism: Florisuga fusca; assembly: GCA_038090715.1. Lineage (NCBI taxonomy): Eukaryota > Metazoa > Chordata > Aves > Apodiformes > Trochilidae > Florisuga > Florisuga fusca. The sequence goes on along the minus strand of JAAWXA010000004.1, from coordinate 42,846,766 downwards.
GGTAGTCTTTGACATTTTTCTTGTGAAACAAGTGCTTGAGCAACATAGTTTACCCATTATTTTTATTAAGTATCTCAGATGTATAGTAAAACACCTACAGAAACCAAAATAATTTTTTTTGTTCTGTATTGCATGGTGAACTCAAAGTTTTGGTAGTGGTGATCAGACATCAGGTCTCAATCTCCATCTCTCCAGCAAAGAGTTAGTTTAGTTCTTTGCTTTGATAAATACCTTGATCATCATGAAACCTCTGTAGGATGGCTTACAGTCTGAGGTTTTTTTACTCCTAGTTTTTAGAACCTGGCTGTGTAGGAATGAGACTGCCTGTTGTCACTAGATGATGGTTTTTTTTTCCTTTGTTGCAGGCCACATCTCCTTCCCCTCTGCTTGAGGTATTTTTCCTCCTTTTATCTTCTGATAACCCCACACTCCCTCTTGACATAGCCCATCTGTGATGACAAACATTTTATTTTAGATAATATCTTTTTGAAGCTTTTTTTTTTTTCTTGTCTCACTTGAACTGAAATATGATTCTTGTGTAGTCTCACAAAAGCAAACATTCCATGCTTTATAGGCTAGCAGTATTTGGTGTATATTTTGAAACTTGGCCATATGGTTCCCTCAGAGATCACTATTTTAAATGAGGAAAAACTGCTTATTGCTGAATCACCAACCATTCCTTTCACAAGTCAGCTTGATAAATATATACTGTGTGAACTGTATAATCCTGGCTTGTATTGATTAAGTACACAGAGAAACTTAGGCCAAAACAGACCTCTTTGTGTCCATCTTTGCATGAATGGTAATATACTTTGAGATGTTGCAGTTCGAGATGGCTGGAAAAGAAGGCAGTCTTTGGGCTTTAAGAAAAACAGCATGGTTGAAACATAGAAATAAATTTCAAATAGATTAGGGGGAGAGTAGGGCAGATTACTGTGAACATTCAGAAGAGAATATTGTAGACGGAGGGTACACTCACATGTAAGCAGTAATTAACTTAGAAACTAATTAAGTTTCTAAGCTGATGGTTGGTGTCTTATCCCTCTAAAGCAAAGCATCTCTCATGGTGCCTGGACAAGAATAGATGTTGTTTTCCACAAGCCATTTTAAATTTATCACAGACTTGGCTAAATGCTTCTGTAGTTTTCAGTTGTCTTTTGCTTGAGGGATTAAAAGACCCATAGCTCTTCCATGCTGCTTTGGGAAGAGAGAGCATTCCACTACAGGGAAGGAGCACAATCCTGAGAGTGGTGTAGCTGGAACTCAGTCTGTTTAAAAACAGCAGTGGAGGGTCTAAGAGAGGTCTGTCCATGGAAATCCTGCTGGCAGAAGTGGGACTCTCAATTATGGATCAGAGGGGCACACTGGAGTGTTGTCACACCGAGTGGGAATGATACCAGTTAAGCTGTGTTGTCAACTGCACTGTTCCCTTCTTTGAGAGAAAATGGTATTACAGCCAGCCAGTTCTTAGATGTGCAATTTTTTCTTGACTTTAGCACATAACAAAACTTAAGTATTTCTGGACTAATTTTTCAATATGAATATTCAGTTATCTGTTGGGCAATGTTTGCATATGAAACTGATGATGGGGTTTATTTTCTGAAGTACATTAATTCAAAAATGGAGAGGCCTTTGCTTGGCTCTAAGGATCTTTCTGTATAATCTCTTTTTCTTGCAGTTAATGACCACTGCTAGACACTTTTTTTCTTCCAGTCATTTTCTTTACTAAATTAGAACCCAGAACTGCTAATGGATAGTGAGAATGAAATTTCTCTCTTATGAGGGACCTTATGGTACATTTGGTAACAAATCTCATCTGAAACCTTATGTCACCTTGAATAATAATCCTTTAGGTGTTCATAAGTATACAATACCATTCATTTGTATAAAATAAAGTTGCTCGAGAAATTCTGTTTCTGGGAATGAGCAATGTTTTTTAAATCAAGTGTCCTTTAAAAAAAAAAAGTGTAACTGAAAATTTGTTACACAAATAATCTTTGTATTTTTGGAAAAAATTTTCTCCTGGCTCTTCAGATTGTGGTCTTCAGTAACCACTTATTTATATTATTCCTGTTAAGCATCACTTTCTTTTTTGTTTTGTTTTTATTCCTGTTGCCCGTAACTTTCTTAATACAGTTTTCTTCTAAGGGATAAACTTGTTGTGCTCACTTCCAGCTTTTACTGACTTTAAATTGAGTCTGTTTTCTTTATTATTTTAAAATATGAATCACTATACAGTAATATAGGGTATGCTCTAGCAACTGTGGGGGTTTAACTCTTTCTTTTAAGGTAGTTGCTGAGAGTATAAGAGGAAGATCAAGCCATGTTGTCCAACGTGTTACATAAATGTTAATGCACTATTAACACCTCCGTGTGTTTGTTTGCTTGACAAGATGCAAACAATTATCAAAATAAAAACAATGTTGTTGTATTTTGTGACCCTGATTTGATATTTAAACTTTTAATCCTAAAACATACTAGAATCTGTATCATCATTTATAGTAGAGATCTAAAACATGCCTTCTATGTATCTCATAATTTCCCAGTTACCTTAATGTTAAGTTTGACTATCTTGATTGAAAATATTTCATTCAATTGTTAGCTTTAAGATTAGGTTTTAGATCTGAAAAGCAGATTTCCAGAAATCAAAGGCTCTAATTTGAAGGTATTTGGGCATTTAGATGTCTGAAGTCGGCCCAGTAGCATTTTTAGAGGAAGAAAAAGTGTATTTTCTACTATTCCAAGCAAAATCAAGAGGTTCAAAGTTACTTAAAGCAACAGCATGTGAATTGTAGCTAATATTTTCACCGCTGTTCCAGTTTAATGGATAAGGAATATCCTGAGTTGTTTTAAATAATTACAGTTTATAGTGTTGGAAGTGATGTCAGTCCTGTACTTCTGACAGTCACTCAGATTCTGATGATAATCTTCTGTTTCAGAAATATTTGTTTTTGCTTCTGTGTAGTGTATATTTTATTAATCTCTCGCAGAACCTTTTATATAATGTTAGAAACAAAATACTAAATTAAAGTACTTGTATAAGAAAAATAATTTATTTTCCAAGCAGTAGGACAGATTGATAGTATTTAATATTTGATAGCTTCTTTAGCAGAGCCTTTTTATTATTATTTGTTGACATTGCACTAATAAAAACAACATTACATTTATTTACAATTGTTGTTTGGACTTCGTATTCTAATTACCTTTAAATCTTTCTTTTCTGTACAGTTAACAAATATTTAAGCTCTGAAAATCCACTGTTCTTTGAACTACGTGCCAGATACCTTATTGCCTGTGAACGCATCCCTGAGGCAATGGCTCTTATCAAATCTTGCATAAATCATCCAGATATCAGTAAAGATCTGTATTTCCATCAAGCTCTTTTCACCTGTCTTTATATGTCACCATTAGAAGATCAGCTATTCCAGGAGGTATTGTTTGTCAGCCTATATTTTTTATATGAAGTGATACATTTTACTTACTGTATACAAGTTGTGAAGAGAAACATACAGAACTCTGGTTTGTTGAACCAAATGTCATAAAATCAGGCAACTACACTGATGTAGCTTAACTGAGTGCTGGCTCAAGCCTTGAAAAATTAAATGTTAAGTGTCTACAAATCTTGTTGACCTAAATGCATTTTTTTGGTGAAGTTTACGTGTAGATGTACTATATTCTCTAAATAACTTGAGTCATTAATATTTTGTAACTTTGACTATTATTTTAGTGGAAGCACTTGAGCCTAGTTTTTGTCAGTCCAGTGTTCTGTACAATATAATTTTGTTTGCATTTTGTTGCATTTTAAATTATGACTCAGTGTGTGAAATTACACTCTGGCAGAATGTGGCCCTACTTTTACTACTGATAGCACTTAGTAGCTAAAAATGCTTTTCTTAACCTGTTTTAAAAACAAGCAACCTTCATGCAAACAAGTGCAGTTGTTAAGTTTTAAAATTTCTCAAGACAATTATTCTGATTGTTATTAATCTTAGGAAATATGAAAGAATGCTAAATATCTCCAAAATCTCTATTTAACTGACCAACACAAAAGTTGTTTCAAATAAATCCAATGTTAATATCAATTCTTGAAGTTTGCAGTAGCTTCTTGGTTACAGCAGGGCCCGATAGGTTTTTATTTCATGTTAGTAAATTCTTCTAAATTGATTTTATTTTAATTATATAGCACTTGTTGAGGACTGATTGCAAGAGTGGAATTGAGATCATCTGCAACACTGAAAAAGAAGGGAAGACTACCTTAGCCTTACAGCTATGTGAATCGTTCCTAGTCCCACAGCTTCAAAATGGGGACATGTATTGTATATGGTAAATATTTATTTCTGGTGAAGCAGCTTAGCAGATAATCAATGCTTAATGTTACCAAAAAATGCAGCTCATCTGAGATGTAGCTCAAGTTTAAAATAGATAAAACATGCTAACGTGATTTCTAAACATATCTAGTGGGTCTCCTACACTTTTTTGCTCTTTTACACAGTGGAAGTCTACCTAGCTCGTAACACTTATTAACAATTTCAAAGTAACAGAAGAGTAAGATCTTACCTATTTTAAGCTGTAAATACCTATAAATATGGCATTAATTATTTGCAGTGGGTAACAGTTGGCAGTCTGTAACTTTCTGGCAATGGAAATAGCTTGTCCTGGGAGTTAAATGATACTGCTTATAAAATCTGAATTGTAGTATGTCACCAATGTGTCTAAAAAGAGAATATGTGGTTCTGAAAATGTGCTGTTAATTCTGAAAACTTTTATTTCACAGAGCTATAACGTCAATTGGTGGTCCTGTAGAAAACATTTAAGTTAATGTCTTCATACACACTGAATCATTTTGATAGCTAGGCATTTTTATGGCTAAGAAGGACTGTCAAAACAAATTTCATCATTCTGAGGACTGAAAGATGTCTGGGGAAGATAATCCTTCTGTTTAACCCGTATAATTTCTGTACCTAGAGAAACGTCTGCATTCCTTGATAAAGTATGCTTAATTTGTTTGATTGTGTAGTTGAAGCAAAAGGCTTAGTATAAATTTGATTCTTATTAATCAATAGATATCAAATTAGTAGTTTCATAATTTTAATATGGAGTTTAGTCTGTGCAGGATTTCTATGTTCCCAGACTTCAGGGAATTGAAAAATAGGATGTTTCTTTTTTGTTTCTTGAGGATGTAATGAAAGTCAGACATGATCAAGTTTGGTTTGTTATTAAAATTTTTCCATTATTATTGGATGAGTAATTAATTGCATTGGCTTGAGACCTTTGGAGTTATGATCGACATACATTTATAATACAGCCTGTTGCAAATACCTGGTGGTGCTTTTCATCCAGTCTGTCCAGAAAAAGGTAGACGTGGCTGTCCCAGTAGGACAGATGAAGTACAACCAAAGAGTTGCCTACTTTGTGTGAGTGCAATGACCAGTTTTGGAATGGAATCTGACTTGGCTGATTTGTGCCCAAATGCTGCATCTTCCGACTTCTTACTTATTAGGAAATTTGCAGATGTAACCCATGTGTATTAGTTATATGGTTAGTTTCAGGGATTCCATTTTTTAAGAAATACATTTTAAATACTGGATTAAATCTCCTTTGTATATCTTTTCCTGTAGTAGCATGTTAACCTTGCTTTTACTCAGCTGATCATGAAATTTTGCATAATCCATTTTTTAAATTGCTGTTCCAAACAAGATGGCTGTTTTCATGTTCTGGCAAAGTGGATATAGAAAATGAAATTTCAGAAAAGACTGAAATACTGTCATTCAAGGAAACCATTTTGGTATCTGTTAGTATTTTAATTTTCTGTTCAGAATACAGAATTTCAGGATCTTTGAAAGTGTTCAGAGCAATTATGTCTGTGCTGCTAGGACAGCTGTTTCATTCTTTACAGATGCTGAGCATTAATAACTGCCTACCCAACAAGAGAATTCTGCATAATCTTTAATAGATGATGTAAACTAGAACAAAGCTTGTGAAGGCATGACTATTGTAATTCAAATTTTTGAAGAAGTAGGAGCTGGGTTAAATTAAAACCACTTAAAATATTTTTCCATAGAGAAGATTTTAATATCTTCAGCACAGCATAAATCATCTTGTTTTGCCTGGAATTGAGGACCTTCCTGATCTAGCAAAGATAAGACATCAAAAAGGATTAGAAACTGTAAATAGCAGATGTTTGATATCACTTCACATTAAAAATCTATATGAAACCTTCAAGCTGGAACCATTAGCTCTCGTAATATCTTGGAGGATGATAAACCTTAGCAGCTTTGTCACACAACTCTTACTGTTTTCATTGACTTGAAGAATAAGTTTTAGATTCAGATCTGAATTATTTTGCTGAAGTCAAAGCCCGAGTTAACAACAAAGCAAACTGTGATTGGTCTCAATAGGAGCATCTGTGTACAAGGTATTGCTAAGAGATCAATCTGTAATGATGCAGTTAATGGTTTTCTAGTATCAAAAAGTGATGTCTCTTCAGGAAAGCAGGAAAATTTTTGGTGGAATGGACATAGCACAATGGAGTTGCTTCCTCTGCCAGAAAATTTTTACATGCTGTTTTGGCAGTATTCATTTGGCTTCTATACAGTAAAATCAGTAAGTCAGAGACTTTTTCCCACAGATTTTTTCAGCCTTTGGTCCTTAGATAATTTTTGTGAAGTGAATAACATTTTGGTAAAGTGTGCTATCCATACTTATGGAAAGATATACTTTGTAGTTATGAACAATAGCAAAGGTTTTAGATCTAACTATGGTAGGGCAGCCTTAACCATTGTCTTGTGTTTCTGATAGAGGCACACAATGGTTTTTATACTTTGCAGGGGGTTAGCAGATGGGAACATCTGATGAATCAATCTCACAGGAACAATTTAAATTGCCCCAAAACTTGTCCATAGTATTTTAAGCACAGATCTCAGTGTGAACTAAGTTTTACACTATACAAGAAGTAAATGCCATAATAATCATGTAAATAGTAAACTATCCCTGCCTACATTATCTCAATTTTATTATCTCTGCTGTGGTCAGTGACAGAAATATTTCAAGTGATCCTGACTTCAGCATTAAAGGTGGTATCCAGAGCATTTAAGTGATTGAAATTGAGTCCAATCAGCTCTTCAGGAATGCTTTAATCCTTGAGGATTATCAAAGTCACAAATGTGCTTGGGAAGGAGAAGCCTCCATGTCTACATGGAGGAATAAGACTGAAACACTATTTTGCATCAGTGTCTAGTCAAATGCTGCCCTGCTTTCAATTTTCTCCATTACTGTTTCAGCTCTTTCCTTGTGCCAGCTGTCACACCTTTCTAAACACATGGCAAGCCACTTTAACCACTAATCTCAGAAGAATAATTTTAGTTTTCTCCAGTTCTCTGGGATTAATGTTTAAATGGCTTGCTCTGTAATGGTGTCACGGTTTGACAGAGACAAAGGAGAGAATAATTTTATTAACTGTGGTAACAATTAACGGCAAAAATGCTATTTGTTTTGTACTTCAAGTTGAGACTTCTACTGAATTTTTATTAATGACTTTGTGCACAGATACACTAGTTTAAAACTTGTACATAAAGTTTACAAAGATTTTACGAATTTAGGTTTCCAGCCTGATAAAGGCAGAGGTGAACAGGTTGTACCTTTAGTATGTTTTTAAGACTTAATTTTTTGTGGGTAGACCTGCCTATAGAACTCCCTTTTCAGTTTCTCCTGTGTAAGCTTTCTCTTTCTTTCAGCTTCTGTTTTCTAGGGCTTTGAATGAAAGCAAAGAATCAAGCTCTCTTGTCTAACTCTTAATGTCAAGCAGAATTGTAGAACTGTCCTAAATTTAAAACTGAAGTTGGTGTTTTGTCATAGGTTGTTCTGTCACTTCTGTTCATGCAGGCACTGCCTTCACTAGGCAAGCTTAGTCTCAAAAGGTTTTTCTGATTTCTTTCTGGCACAGACTGAATACTCTGGAAGATCAGTGAAATACTTTGTTGAGTAACTGGGTTTGTGTTTTCTGAAGGAGCAGGCTGGTGGAATAAAAAAGTGTCTTCCTTCAGAAAATGAAAGTCAGATTACTCTCCTGTGTAAAATCTTTGTGCTGGCAAATTTTCTTACAAGTAAAGTTATAGTCCAATTCCCCTTCTGAGTCTGAATTAAAGCTCATGGAACTTACAGGCTGTAAATTTAATTAGCTATATTTTATAGGCTAAATGCATTATCTGTGTAGGAGCTCTGCTGCAGGGTCTAGCAATCTGTTCTTGTTTCCTTGTATTAGTCAGAAAGATCAGTGATGACAGCAATATTAAAAAAAAAAATTAAAAAATTGTAATATGCATAGTTGGAGAACATCAATATCTCCTGCCAATGAACCATATCAGAAGCTAGCTTTCTACAACACTCCCATTTTCCACATTCAAACACTTCTCTTCCTGAAGAACTCCTCATCCTAGTACTGAAAGTAACTTAATCCCAAAAGCACAGAGAGCTTGCTGTTCAGCCTGACATTTATTGCTTGTGGTGATAAGGGCTAGATGCTGTAGCTGTAGCATCTGATTTTATTATGCAGTTCTCTGATACTAAGCTGAATACGTTAATATTCTGTTGAATATTTAATTGGCTCAGTGATAGGAAATACCCTGAATGCTTTAACAAAGTAATTAAGTTGCATTTTCCATTGTGCACAGTGTGTACAGTTGTGGTGTTCATTAGATTGGTATTACATCCTTGAATATGATTTTAGTTACAGAATATGCAAATAGTTGTTCTTAGTATTGCATCAAGCTTAATGATAGGGTTCTAAAACCTCAATCTAATTGAAACATTTTGTTCTGTAATTATAGGGACCTGATCTTCATTTGGAGTAAATTGCAGCTTAAATCTAACCCATCTAAACAAGTATTTGTTGACCACTGCTACCAGCTTTTAAGAATTGCTACAAATGTCAGAGTAATTTTCCCCTTCATGAAAGTCATTAAGGATGAAGTAAGTTTTCTTCGTTTTGCCCCAATCCCCATTCTTTTTGTAACCAGTTACAGTAAAGAGAAGTGATGTTTGTGTTATATAATCATCACATTTTGTGGAAAATTAAGAGAGGAGAGGGAAGAACGTAGTATGATCTTAAAACTTCTGTCATGTTCCAGAATATGCTGCGATATTATTATGGCTATTGAGAAGTTGTGGTTTTTTTAAGATTTTTTTTTAAGATTATTTTTTGAATTCTGAGTTTTTCTTTGTAGTAAGTTTGAGGAATGTAATATTCTATAAATAAATAGGAAATTTAATAACTACATGGAGTAAATGTGGACGATGCATTAGTTACTGGGTTTTTTCAGCCTGGCCCCTTAATGACATTTTTGTGTAACATGTACATACTTTAGGTGAAGTTTACTAACAGGATTCTTTCTGAACTCTTATAAAATAAGTAGGTGAATATAAATACGTGTGATGTTGATGTTTGGGAGTTGTTTATATTAGTTCTGTTGGGGTTTTTTTTCTGTGAGTCTGATTTTTTATTTTTTTTAATTTTTTTATTTTTTTAAAATTTATCTTAAGTTCAAGCTGTAGAATCCTTTAAGCCTATAAGGAAAATACCATTATGTGTAGTCTATAATTATGTGCACTGTAATTTCCTTTCTACAGGTTGGTGAAGATGGTCTCCAGATATGTGTCGAGATATGTGGATGTGCGCTACAGTTGGACCTCCGTGAAGATCCCGTCATGAAAAGTCTTATTTATAAAACAATTGCTCATTTTCTGCCAAATGACTTGGAAATCCTCAGAATTTGTGCACTCTCAATCTTTTTTCTTGAGCGCACCTTGGAATCTTACTACACTGTTGAACATTTATATAAATGTGCAGATGAAGAATACAATGAGTGCACTAGTTCTGTTCAAAACCGTGTACGTTTTGAATTGCTTCCAATTTTGAAAAAAGGTTTGTTTTTTGACCCAGAGTTTTGGAATTTCTTGATGATCAAGCAGAATTGTTTAGCCTTATTGGGGGATAAAGCCTTTGTTGGCTCGAGTGAAAGTACACTGGAAAACTCTACTGCAAATACAGAGAAGATAACAGAGTATAGTGCTCTGAATGAGGAACGTGTCTGTTTAACAGATGTAAGTAATGGGGAGCTTGAACCTGAAGACCTCTCTGAAGCCCAGTCCAAAGGTAATGCCAAAAAGAACCATGAAGCTCTTGAGGCATCTGAAATGGTAGATGAAACTGAACCAAGACACCGCTGTGTGATATGCAACAAGGAATTTCTTGGTGGCCACATTGTGAAACATGCACAAGCTCACCAAAAAAAGGGCAGTTTTTCCTGTGTACTTTGCACCAGAAAGTTCAGGCAAAAAGGACTCATGCTGAAGCACTTGAAAAATCATGTCAGGAAGATAGAAAGACAACATCTTGCTGCAGTTCGTGAGGCTGGTCAGCAGGCTCCTGCTCTCAACGAACTAGAATGTTCTGATGTTTCTCTGTCGCTTGAAAATGGGAATGCTGATGCTTCTAAAGAAAATGAACCAGAGACTGCAGTAGCTCCAAGTGTTGACCAAGTGATCCAAGTAGAGGAGGAGAATGCAGAACAGGTATTTGATGCAGTGGAAAACCATCTAAGTGATGAGGATGATGCTACTGAAAATAGTAGTGACAGCTGTTTTAATAATGTTCCAGATGCTTTAAGTACAGAAAGTTTGCCTGAAGATGATGAGAGCTCCAGTAAAGAGTCGCCTGTTCTGCATAAAGTGAATGGAGCCTTTTGCCTTCAAAAAGACATGGATGCTATGGATGAGGAAGGAAGCTTTAAGTGCCCTGCTAATGGTTGTGCTAGAGTGTTTAAAAAGATAAGGTTCCTCAATAAGCATGCAAGAAAAGCTCATCCAACTGATCTGAAGGTGCAGCAGCATATAATGAAATGGAATAAGGGAAAGTGCCGGTTCTGCCAGAGGAAATTTGCTGATTCCCAACATTTTATAGACCACCTGAAGAGGCACGTGTATCCAAATGTTTACTTTTGTTTACACTTTAATTGTAATCAGAGATTTAAGCTGTCAACTGAGCTTGCAGAGCATACAAAAAGTCACAGTGTTTTTAAAGCTCAGTGCAATTTTGCAGAGTGCTGTGAGCTATTTGAAGAACTTCCTTTGCTTTATGAACACGAGGCTCAGCATTATTTAAATAAAACACTAGAATGTTCAGAAGACGCAAGTGAAAAAGATTCTTCAGATGATCCTTCAGAACTTTGTAGCTACCAAGATGATGCTGAATCTATTAATGAGAAGGAAGCTGTAGATTTACCAATTCCAACTTGGAAGTCAAGGAAGGATTCTACAGAACCAAAGACGTATATTCAAAGTGTTGAGAAGAAAACAAATAATGTCATTCACAACGGAAATGACAGCTCATCTGAGGGTAGTGCTACAGCTTCAAGTTTGATAGACCAAAAGACACCTGTGTTACAGCCAAATTCTGAGAACTGTAATGTTGTTAGTGACCAACTAGTCAATGGGCACAGTGACCTAGATCAGACATCATCAAAGTCATCAGAAACACCTTTGGACAGAGTGGCAAGTGAAACAAGGACAGAAAATGGGTCAGTGTTACCAGTTTTACAGAATTGTCATGATGTACCACAGAATAATGCTGCTGCCTCACAATTACCTTCTAAACCAAATCCACCAACAGAGAATACTTCATATGGTGTCATCTTAACAAAACCCTATGTTAGACCATTGCCTCCAAGTTACCTTGATGAGCGATACATTAGCATGCCAAAACGTAGAAAAATTTTGGCTGATAAAGTAGATGCTCATTCTGAACAAGATGAGTTTTGTAGCAAAACAACAGAAAGATTTAGATGTGGCAACTGCTTGACCATCTACTGTAATTCAGAAGCACTTGAAGCTCACCTTGCACAAAAGAAGTGTCAGACGCTCTTTGGATTCGATTCAGATGACGAAAGTAAGTTAAACAGTCTTTCTGGGTTGCTCTGTTTGGAGGTAAACACCAGCCAGAAATTGTCTTTGAAAACAGGCAACTGTACCTGATGGAACAGATAAGACAAACATGACTTCTGAGCAATTGTAGTGTGCTAGAACTTAGACAATTAAGTCACAATACTGTGCTAAATTGAGAGTTCCAATTGGACATGGTGTTTAGAGTAAGAATATTGGTGAGAATTTGTAGGCAATTGTAATGGAAAAGGCTTCTCATAAAACGGGGTAATTCAGTTTGTCTTTCTTTGCATGTTTGAAGCTAAACATGCTGAAAAATGTAAGCAGTGTTCTAGATGAGAGAACGATTTCCATTGGTGGTTAGTCTTCATTGTAATCCCAGTGCATTCTCTTTTCCAGGTGCCTGATTCAGTGTTGTGGGAAAATGCATTGGAGGAGTGGTGTAAGAAAACACTACGTGAAGAAGCATCAATTTGTTTCCCAGTTGGCCTTAATCATAATGCAGTCTCAAATTACTAAAGAAAAAAACATGACCTTGGTAAAGACAAAGCACATTTTCTAGACAAAACTCACAGAGGAATAATAGGAGCTCTGCAGGTCTTGAGTCCAGAAAGATTGCTACAAAATCCCCAAAGTACCAGTTATCCTAAAAGCCACATTCATTCCAAATCTGTGATTGAAACTTAGCGGCACAGTTGTATTGTCTTGCCACCTAAAAATGTTTTATTTGGGATCCTGTTTGATACAGATAGCTGAAAATTCTAACGTGACTGTAGGCACGGGAGCTATAGTGGTGAAAACTGGTGTGTACATACAGATGGAGTCATCACAGAAATGTAGGACAGCAAAGACCAACTGTTCCTGCTCAGCTAGTTTGCTTACTGAATACTTCATCACACTGCATGTATGGCAAAATAAGATGATAACTTGCTTGAATCAACAGATATATAAAAGCTTAATGGGAGGAAAAAAGAGGAACAAACAAAAAAGGTACTTAAGATCTGTTCATTGTAGCAATGGCTCACACTTGCAAACCTAAAGGTTTAATTGTAAAATAAGCTGTTAAGTAGTTCTGGAACTTAAACTTAATAATTCAGTAATGCCTCTGCTAATAATCCTCTGTGAAATTAAACAGATATTTGCATTAGTTCTGCTTCCTTTTCCCTTCCTGAGAGGTAAAAAAAGAATGCAAATTTAAAATCACGCTTTTGAATTCTAGAACATTTTTGCCTTAATTTTGGGTTGGATTAACGTAAAAGGTTATAAAATTATGATCACAGATATGTGTGCATTACATTAATAGCGATGACTCGTCCACTTTCGGAGATTTGTATGATGTTTGAGGCACCAAAGAATTATTTTTTGCAGTTGCAAAAAAAAATTGATTTAAAGGCATCATTCATTATATATACATATATACACACTATATATATATATCTACATATATAAATACATTAAAATTTTTTAAACATTAATGGGAACCTTATCCACCAAATGCACTTTCACATTTTTTGCTTTCAAGTTACCAACCAGCCTGTAAGGACCCAGTTGTTATTCTGAATGTTCCCAGGCTTCCCTTTCTTTGTTCAACATTGCTAATCTAGTTAAATTTGCTTAAATGTACTTGGAAAAACAAGGTTAATTTCCAAGTATTACAGTTTTAAAAATCTGAAAACTCAGTCAGTAGATACAACAAAAATATCTGTGTTAAGTCTTTTAAATGTACCTTTAATCTTTGGTGCTTTTTTGCTTTTTCCTGGAGCTCCATGTATTTCAAGATGCTTTAAAAAAATGATTGAGACTTGTGTTCTTTGGTTTAAAGTGTGTATATAAGTGCATCTGTGTACATGCATAAACTGTGACCATAATTTTTTGTACCTGCATTAAACTCATTTTTGTTCAAAGATGCTTTTCTTGGACACCACCATTTGTTAATACCATGTGTTCAGTATATACACTTCGGGGAACTGGAAAACTGAATTCTTACATAGATAAACATGGGCATCACCTAACCACCTATCAGAAATGCACCAAGCTGACTTAAAGTGGCGAGTGGGTGGTAACTTTTGGTTTAAGTCACGATTTTAACTTCTGAAGACATTTCATTTTCTTTAAACTACTCCGGTACCTGGTATTCTCAGATAGTTGCAGTATTAAGCAACGTTAATTGGGAGCAAAAAGCTAACCATAATTCATAATGTGTAGGGGATAATTCTACATTCTTTTAGTATGTTGAGTATTACCCTATACTGGGCCTGCAACTTCTAGGGCTGAAAAAGTTTCCAAATCCAGAATTCGAAATTTGTTGGGGGTTTTTTTGGTGTTGTCTTTTGTTTCTTCTTTTCCCAGGCATTAAGCATTGTACGATATGATTGGAAGTACTTCTTCAAGATCTGTCACTTTGATTCAATAAATACAGAAGTACATGTGTAATATAAGCATGCAAGTATTTAACAGCTGCCTGCAGTTATACATGAGCTTAGGAGCTTTGTTGGATCAAAGTTTGTCCATTTCATTGCTGATAATTGTACGCTACTAACATTCCTCCAGGTGGCTGTTACTTGGATTTAGACTTCCATTTTGAGACTGTCTGCTCTAACCTGATCACAGTTCCCTGTAAAGATCATGTAAGTTCTGATTTTCAAACAGTTGCCGCTTGGTAGGCACCTTTCACAAAAAAAAAACAAAAGACGTGCTGAAAATAGGTTGAAAGTGGTCATATCTGTGGAGAAAGGTCACTGGTACTTTGGTTATTTAGCCATATTCATTAAACTATATAAATTGTATAGTTTGGATAATTTATAACATTAAACTCTGTGATTTTAATATCACATTGAAGGTTCGGCTGTACTCGTTTCTTTTATCGTTTAACACCAGTGGTATGGACAAAAGACTCAAAGGGGGGTGGTAGTGTTACTATTTTCTTAATTTATTTGGTACTGTATAACACCTTTCTGAATAAATGCAGTGTATGCATTTTGGGACTCTGTTAATTTGTAAAAGCTGTTACAGGTTCAGCAAGAAAGAAAATTTGTGCTTCCTTGTTGAATGTTAAATTATTTTACTTTGCATTTTATATAAAAGTACAAATTAAAACTGAGCCATCAAACTGCAATAAATCAACAGTAGTGTTTCATTTTAAAACTTTTTTGTACTGTACATAGATTTGTTCAATAAAACATTGTCTTTGTTGTTGATAGAAATTGATTTGTCTTTTGGGGAATCACTCTGAAAATACCTGATGCAACGTATTTATAGTTAGCCTGTTCTGTTTGATGGTTGTTGTACAGCACCTTTGTAAAGCTGCCAGGTCTTGATGTGCCTTCCAGGTGTGTGGATATTTGGATTTCAACAAACTGTGTATGTTGAAGTATATCAAAGAATGTCCAGGACTAGCAAGGAAAATAGAACAGAACTGTCTCTCTCTTGCCCTCCAACCCCCCCTCTTCCTTCTAGCTAATACCTGCTCTGGTAAATTTGGGACCTCTTATTTAACTAAGTCTTCAAAAAGTTACATTATTTTTGCTGATTCTTTACAAATAAATAACTGCTAAAGAGAGAAGCATGGCTGTGTGTGAAGGAGAGGAATAGGTCATTAATCTGAGATGCATGAAAACACAGCTACTGCAGCAAGAGCTTCCTTTAGCATTTGAACCATAGGCACCCAGCCATCCACTGCTCAGGCTTGACTGTCTCTGACCATCTTCAAAACACTGGCAACATTAAGATTAAGATTAAATAGTTGGCCACGTGCACTGGGACCCAGACTTGGTATTTACTGGTAGACCTATGTAACGTACAGGCATCATTTATTGTTCAGATGATGCACTCCCTGATAAATGGAATCTCTCAGAACACCAGGGGAGGTGGGAATCTGCTCAGTGATCACTGCAAATCTTGGGGGCAATACAGGCCTCTGAAATTTCTGACCTGGTACTACATGGCTTGTGTAGTGGGTTTTTTTACATGTGGAGAATGGTGTAAGGCTGGCAGGGCAAAGATGGGGGCAGTAGTGGTTGAAAGGACTACTAAAGCTTGCAAGGGGAAGTTGTATATGGTGTTTAAAGAAAACTGTGTTCATTTTAATGGCTTGTGTGTTGTTTACCCCAGGGGAAGAATGATTTCAAAACATGGTGGATATTGACCACCCTGAAAGTTGTGTAGGGCTTGAAAACCAATCCTGATGTCACAGACATCTGGATGTAGCAGTTTGAAGATCCCTCTCTTTCCACCTTGTCTTTTGCCTACATAAAATTGTTAAAGTTCTCCAGTGGCCGTGCATTACAAGTGCCAAATAATGGTCTAAACCTCTTTGGAAGACTGGCTGGCACTAATACATGGAGCTGAGCCTCAGTTGTTGCACTTCATGAGTTTGTTTCTGATCATGTTGCTAATAGAGGTGGTAACCTCCAGTGTGATAAACTTGTTCCCATTGCATTGTTTATAGTCTCCTCCACTGAATTCTGTAGTACAGAGAAAGATGGTGTAATTACATTTTCTGTTGCTGAAAAAAGTTCAGTACTGTCATCAGAAAATGCTGGATTATTTTGATCTATTATTCACAGTCCTGTAAATTCTTAATGTTCTTTGATTGCAGGTTTTGAATGTCATACACGAGATTTTACAATGTTTGTGGGTTTTTTTTTTTTTTTTTTTTTTTTTTTTTTGGGTTTTTTTGTATGCAGCTTGACTTTAAACTTAGCTGTATTTTCTATGAGGCAAAGTACGTATCAGAATGGCAATGTATACATAAGCCATTTGATTAATTCATTGCAAAATATATTAATATACAAAATGTAAACTTTTATGCCCTGGATATTGTTTTAATTCTTTTGAAGTTCTACAATTCCAGGCAGAGGTAACAATTTCTGAGTAGAACTGTACCCAAAGCTGGCAGCCAAGTACAGTGTTGTAACTTTTCTCATCAGTGTTACTGGTATACAACACAGGAAAGCTTTAGTGACCAGTGTTAAATGACTAAACATTCAATTTGGAGCCCAAGAGAAGTTGGTGCTTGGGTGAATGAAGGACCAAACAATCAGAAGCAGATGGACAGACCAAAGAAGTGTTCAAGGGCACTTGAAATAATCCACATAAGTTTTAAGACAAATGTCAACTTTGAAGTTGTTTGGTAGTTAGGTGACTAAGTATTTAAATTTTGTATGTTGGAAAAGTTATATTGGTAACCTTTTTTAAAATTTGTAGAATTATATAAGAAAAATAACATCAGTGATGGCAGGTAGGAGGTACAGTATTAATTCAAGGTTATGAAATTGAATGGGTGGTACAGTTAAAGTGAACATGCTTCATACTCCTTTTTTATAATCTGTTCTTTCAGGCTATACATGTCATCTCTATCTGTCAGCATAATTTACACTACGTAAGCTAACTTGTTGAAAAATCTAGGATAACAGTGGTAAAATAAGTTGCTGCAATTGCCAGAACCATTTAAGTATCCTCGTTATAGTTTATGACTGTGTCCACCTGAAAGCAGCTGTTTCTATAGAGGACTCTAAAATTTATATCTGTGTTAGCTTTTTTTATGGAGGCAGTTTGAGTAGCTTTCAAAGGAAGGAAAGAGAAGTCTGTAATTGGTGTTTCAGTTAAGTTCAATTCCTGCCAGTCTAAATAACCTCTGATATGTTTTATGCTGTTTTGCTGGTATCAGAGCAGTGCCTGTGTGGTTAGAGCGGTATTTAGCACTGGCTGAAGCTCTCTTCCCATGTATGAGTGCCATTAAATCCAGTACTGTCTGCCTCAGTGCCTGACTTCTGCACTGTGCTCATATAGAAAAGAGGATGGCTGACTTTTTATGGATATCAATTGCAGTAAATAAAATTCTGAAAGCATGGAGAGGAGGCAGAACGGGGGGAGAGGGTCACTTGTAGTAGTTCCTTGTTATGACTGCAGTTTAATTTTACAAGAGTTCTATTTACCTTTTGTTTTTATAGGCTGATAATTTTGCTGTTTCTTCCCCTGTAGGAATGCCAGTTTACATCCCTTGTCAATGATCAAAGTCAATTTTGAAAGTTTAAATAATTCTATGGGCAATTCTGAGTTACCAGAAAGAAAAGATGAAACAAAAATCCTATTTCAGAGATTTTTCCCCATTCTTCTCACCACCTCCAAAGGGGAAGTACTTACAGGGTGTAGGTATAAAAAAACCAAACCAAACCAAACCAACAACAAAAAAAAAACAAAAAAACCCCCACAATCAGTTCTAAACATTAAAGAGGCTTTCTAGTCTCTGTGATGACAATGTACTTTTCTTGTCTCAGGATTAATGGAATTGTGACCATTCTAAGGCAACCTGCCAATCTAATAATAATAATAATAATAACTGAAAACACAGCAAACATATCAAAACAATACAATTTCTAAAATGTCATCTTGATCCTCGAGCTTCCCGTACCCGAAATTCTAGAGTATTTAGTTAGCTGTTAGTCCTCTAAAGGCTGCAAATCTAAACAGATTTATTGAAAGAAGCAAAATTAAATGAATTTATATTTCTGGAATGCATTTTCTCATTTTAAGCTTGCAGGATGAATTTTTAAAAATCCAAAACTTCAGCAGCAAAATTTCTTTGGTGGTATGTAAGTTTTCCAATTTTTCACTAACCAGTTTTTCTTTGTGAACTCCAGCATGGATATGCAGAATGGTGGTGGGAGGTTTTTCTTTTTCATGAAGGGCACACAAGTAACTGGTTTTGCAGAATGTGTAATAGATGTATGGCAGGGGCATGTACATTATATATGAGACAGATCTTGTCAACAGAAGCTGCTACATGCTGCTTGAACTGCATAAAGAATATTAAATCAAGGTACATGTGAGGGAAAATCTGGCACGGCAGACATAGTGTTGAGTCTTTCCAGATGCTATAGGACCGAATTTTTATCTGAACGTTGGACTTAAAATTAATGAGCCAGATTGGTTCAGCTGTTTCTGGTTTATTTTGCATTCATTGCTGTAGCTCGAGAATAGCTGTTTACTTTAGCTGAATGTTGCTTCTTTTCCTTTGATGAACCTGGGGGAGCTGCATGGACAATTTTTTTAGACCTCAAAGAAAAAGCCATCTCCTAAAACAAATGTATGTGTAGCAAATGCAGCGTAGAGATGTGTTCTGTGTTCATGCAGATGTTCTCTGTCTTAGGTCTACAAGACCTTGAGGGCAAGAGTTCATTATTACAGATCTGAACAGCCTACCATAAAGAAATGTTCCCTTGCTTTGTCATCTCTTGGAGCAAAAGCCTCACTAATAATTTTAACTCCAGTCTTCAAGCAGTATCCTTACAGAATCTTGGTCTCCCTGTTTTAGAAACCACAAGCAGCTTTAGCACCAAAAGGTGGCCCTCCTTATGCTACCCATATTGAAGCATGGGTTTAATGAGTGCCTGCTTTTTCTGCCATACTGAGGTCAAGCACTCCCTGCATTTGTATTTTTCTCACCACTAGTCCTCATCTAGCTTACAGTCCTCAAACTCAGCTGAAGTTTCTGTTGTTGTTTTCATTTTTGTTCATCTTTCCTCCTTTTTCTTTTCTCTCACTAACCTCCAAAAAAAACCATTGGGTTTTTTGTCTGCCCTTGACTGAGAAAATAGTGCCAACTGGAGAAGCAGTACAAGGTTCTAGCCTCACACGTAGAACAAAAGCAGCTTTGGCTTATAGAAGTTAGTTTCCTTAGGGAGATGCTGCACATTTGTGGACATGGGGGACTTGCTTTGTGTTGTCTCCCAAGGGGTCCCAACAGCTCCTTTAGTGGAAGGTTTACTCCATCCAGCAGTGGCTGCATCTTAGATACCCAAAGGTGGGTCACACTTCCTGAAGTGGCCACCTTAGATGTTACCACAGCTTGAGGAAAAATCATATTTGAACAGCTGTGGGTTATGGGGTTTCTGTCATCCTTTGCATCCTCTGACAGGGAGGGGAAGTCCCCACACTCCTGGGGGTCAGCAATGGGCTCAGAGCCCTTTGTTGTGGTTCTGCACTTGGTTTAAGGAGCTGGGGAAAAAAATCAGGACGGCAACTTCACAACCTGATGGCAGGGATGCGCAATACTTAAACGCAAACTCTTCATATATACATTTCAATTCACTTTCTTGCGGCCTTCCTCCCCCCTTGGCCCAGGCTGCAGCTCTTGGGCCCTCATCTGCCCGGCTCTTGCTCTCCACTGAGAGCTCCAAGGATGGCTGGGGATGCTCTTGCCCTCCTGTCCAGCTCAGTCCAGTTCTGGGCCCCTCAGTTCAGGAAGGAGATTGAGGTCCTGGAGCAGGTCCAAAGGAGGGCAACCAGGCTGGTGAAGGGACTCGAGCGCAGATCCTATGAGGAGAGGCTGAGGGAGCTGGGGCTGTTCAGCCTGGAGAAGAGGAGGCTCAGGGGAGACCTCATCACTCTCTACAACTCCCTGAAAGGAGGGTGTAGCCAGGGGGGGGTTGGTCTCTTTTCCCAGGCANGGAATGACATTGCTATGGGTTTTAATAATGAGAAGAGCAACTGTTAACTCGAGTTTCTTTACTTGTAGAAGCCATTCATGCCATTTTGGTTTACAGCCAAAATGTAGAAGAGCTTCTGAAACGCAGAAAAGTCTATCGAGAAATCATCTTCAAGTATTTGGCAGTACATGGAATTCCAGTGCCTCCTTCCTCTGAGAAAAACCAACTTATTGAACATGTAAAGCAGTACTGGAGTAGACAGCTCACAAGATGTGTCTCAGAGTCAGGGGATAAAAGAGCACATGCAGAGGTGAGTGCTGCTTTCTGAAAGACCTGTGGATGTTTAGCTTTGCTTTTGCAAGATAACCATGCGTGTTCTTGCATGCATCTAAAAGGTGGCTCTTCACTTGTATTTAGGAATGTACTGAATCTCTGTAACTCTTGGGTTTGTTTGATTTTGGTTGGTTGGTTGATTGTTGGTTGGGGTTTTTTTCCTCTTTTTAAAAAATTACATCGTTTTAAGGTGTCTGTGCCAACGTATCACTTGCAGAGCATGCACGTCTCTGTCTTGCAAAGTGTATGTCACAGTTTAGCCACATGTGGTTACAATGAGGCCTCCTCTCACTTATCCCTCCCACCCCCACTGTCAGACAGGGAGGAGGAAATATACCTAAAGGCCTTTAATCATGACAGTGATAGGGACATTTTCACTCCACTCTGCTAATCCATGGGTTGCTGAGGGGCAGCTGCCATCTCACCATAGGCTGTGGGAAAATCTCTTGCTTGGGTACCTTTTCCCCCTTCTTTCTCACCAATCTTTTTGTCTCTGCTCTGGCATTACTCTCACTTCCCCCTCTACTGTGCTCTGCAGGTCTTTCTGTAGTTTCATTTTCCCCTTCTTGAATATGTTACTCACAGAGGCACATCCACATTCCCACATCTGCTCGGCCTTGGCCAGAGGCAGGGCCTGAACTTGAGCCAGGGGAGCTTCCAGCAGCTTCTCACAGGAGACACCCGAGTGACTCTCTACTACAAAACCCTGCTGCACTAACCCAAGACACTATATTAGTGTGTTTGAAGTCTAATGTGTAGGGTCTTCTCCATACTTTTAATTTTTAAGTTGTACTGTAAGCTAAAACAGAAGCTATTTGCAAGTAATTCTGTGGATTCAAGGACAACTGAAAACAGTTTTAATGGTACAGAAACCCTTGTCACTTTTTTGTGTGATGGATCATCATAAACTTCTGGCTCTATCCACATAGTGCTCTAGCACATCCACATCAGGCTCTAGCAATACTGTTGGCCAGATGAACCCCAGGGCAGAGCAAAAAGATGCTATTGGTAGCATATCATAGGGTGAAAACATAGAATCATAGAACTGGCTGGGTTGGAAGGAACCTCAGAGATCATCAAGTCCAACCCTTGATCCACTACCGCTGCGGTTACCAGACCATGGCACTGAGTGCCACATCCAGTCTCTTCTTAAGTATCTCCAGGGACGGAGAATCCACTACTTCCCTGTGCAGCCCATTCCAATGCCTGATCACCCTCTCCATAAAGAAATTCTTTCTAATATCCAACCTAAACCTCCCCTGGCACAACTTAAGACCGTGTCCTCTTGTCTTGCTGAGAGGTGCCTGGGAAAAGAGACCAACCCCCTCCTGGCTACACCCTCCTTTCAGGGAGTTGTAGAGAGTGATGAGGTCTCCCCTGAGCCTCCTCTTCTCCAGGCTGAACAGCCCCAGCTCCCTCAGCCTCTCCTCATAGGGTCTGTGCTCGAGTCCCTTCACCAGCCTGGTTGCCCTCCTTTGGACCTGCTCCAGCACCTCAATCTCCTTCCTGAACTGAGGGGCCCAGAACTGGACACAGTACTCGAGGTGTGGCCTCACCAGTGCTGAGTACAGGGGCAGAATCACTTCCCTGGACCTGATGGCCACGCTGTTCCTGATACAGGCCAGGATTCCATTGGCCTTCTTGGCCACCTGGGCACACTGCTGGCTCATGTTCAGCTTCTTGTCAGACTCTGGTCAAAAATGTTGCCAGGGAGGGAATGGAGAGAAAACTTCCACTTTGTAAGTGGCCTTGATCTACTTCTAGAGACAGTGCAATCAAAGCAGCACTGCTTGTAAGCTGTTTGCTGTCCAGTTAAGAGTGGAGAATGGATTTTAGCTAATTTTTATGTCATTGAAATGAAAAGCCTGTCGCAGTGCCATGTGTGTCATTTTTTTGCTTTATGCTACTAACACTTAACACGGTGTAAATAAATGTGTTTTGGCAGTTACAGGTTGTTTTGAAGTTCAAAATCTTGTCATTTAGCATCCATCCTGGTGGTGTGGTGAACTTGCAGTGTTTTATTAGTTGGGGATCTTTACCGTGTGGTTCTGAATGGCGACCTTGCTCTTTCCCCTGTTGTACTTCAGAAACCTGGTGGGCAACAGCCCCACCATCTGGCCTGGGAGAGCTCTGTAGCTGTTGATAGCCTATTGTGTTGAGCTTTCTCTCAGGGATTAACTGATGGGAATTATGATTTAGCTGAAAATTGTTTTCAATACAGTTTTTAGTGTGAGTAGCTTTGGAGGAAAAAAAAAAAAAAAGTCACTTTTGCAAGAACACTTCCCAAGTATTACTTTATAGTGAAGTTTTATGATGAAAGTTAAATAAATTCAGTTCTCCAAAGTATTATTTATTATTTTGAAGTATTTCTTATCCCTCTACATCTTAGGTGTATTTTAGGAGTGTGTGTATGTGTGATTTTTCTGGAAAACAAGGAAAGAGAAGACCCAAGTGGCTTGTCTATAACATATGGGGAACTAGTGGCAGATCTGCTTTGAGTAGTTTCATAGTTTCTTTTACTGACCCAGTCTTCTCTAAGGCTTCTACAGTGGACAAGAATCTTATACCAAGCCTTTTCAAATTATTCTTTGAAGGTCTGGTTGTCTGCTAGCAATATTTACTTTGTCTCACTACTTAATTGTACTTTCCCAGCAGTTTCAGTGTTGAACAAAGGATTTTATAACAGTCTGAAGGCAGGATTTTTTTGATGGGCTGACTGGAGTTTCAGTAAGCCTATGATGCTATGTCAAAGTTCCTGCAGCCCTCCTATCTCCATGACATATAGACTGGTTTAAGTGATCAGTTGTACAATTAAAAAATTAACTGAGATATTCCTCAAGACTTTTGTCTATTTTGTAGGAACAATGGTAATATACATTACAGTTTTCTTTGATTTGGGCTCTTTTCCTGTTAGAAATATGAGGAAGACTACAAATTCACTCATAAAAATGACCAAGCATCTTGCAGATGATTTTGGACAGCTAAATTCTGAGGTGTGATTTGGTGGACAAAAAATTCTGGAACACATTAATTCTTTGATTTTTCAGTTTTCCCAGAATTGGCTTTGCATTTTCTTAACATATTTCATTGACAAAGGTAAAATATCCCAACAAATCTGAAGTATTCTGTCATCTTCAAGTTATAGGATGTGCATGTTCCAAAGGTAGCTTTCTGATAAGGCCTATTTGTTCTCATCACTTACATAAAGATGCAGAAACCAAAGCAATTCACCAGCTTTGAAGTTATGAAAAAGAAGAGACTGAAGATGACAGGAAACAGGACATGTCAACATAATTATTTTCAAGCACTTTTTAGTTGATATGCCTTAATATGAAATGATCTTTTCAGATTGGGTTTGTGTCCTTTTTTTTCTGTAACCTTCTTTTGGAAATGCAAAGTTGGAAATAAAAGTTATTAACTAACTAACTTTCTACTCAGCAGAAATTTTGTCTCAGTGTGAGAATCCTGGTCTCAGGGAAGTTGTTCAAAAATCCTTCACCTGCCCTTTTTCAGTAGAACCAGGATTTTCCTCTGTGTTTGTAAATTGTAGACCAACATGAAATTGAAGGACTCCTCTAAATGTGATTCAAGGTACCCTGATTGTCTAGATAATCATGATACTAAAATGAAATAAGATGTTATTGTGTTTGCTTTATTCAGGCATTTCACTTCAAGAAAACTTAGTGTGCTTAAAATAAGGATTTACATGATTTTATGTTGTTCTAAGTGGTAATATTGCATGGCAAGGCTAAATAATTCTAAGGGAAAAATGTGCTTGATTGCAGAGTCATGGAGAGAGAAAAAAGTCACCACAAAATGACATTCATCATCTAGGAGAAGAATTCTGTCAATGGTTCTTTGAACTCCTGAATTCTCAACATCCCTTGGGAGTAAAATCTGAAGGAAGATGGGGACCACAGCATTTTTGGGAGGATGCCAAAATGAAATTTTGTTACAACACATTAGAAAAAAACACAGAAGAATATGTTGGTGCAGAAATAGTGAGCCTTCGACTGCTCTCCTTGGTTAAAGAAGAATGTCTTGTATTCAATCCTAATTTGCATGCCAATGGACTAAAATGTGTCATGTCTCCACATGGATTAGTACTGATAGCAGTGGCTGGTACAGTACATAGAGAAAACACTTGTTTGGGCATCTTTGAACAAATTTTTGGACTTATTAGCTGCCCTGTTAGGGACAATACCTGGAAAATAAAAGTTGTGAGTCTTAAAATAGTTGGACAAAATGTCCTGGACCCTGGGATGCAAATTGAAAAACCATCCATAAAATATGACTCAAACCAACTGCAACAGTTGTATGATGGGAAAGAACTGACTGTATTTGAATGTCAGAAATTCTGAGCAATTCTTTCACAACTGAGTGACTGGGTGGGGGCAATGTACAGCACTTGCAGTGCTTAGATGAATGTTCAAGTGGTTGCAGCCATGTGATGTCTCTTTTTTGAGTCAGATTTGCCAAATGGCAAACAGATACAGAGTCTAAAATATTAGTACAGGTGATGCTTTTGGGCTTCTTTCCAAGAGCTACCAAATATTTCAGAGTATTACTTTAGACTTTGTACTGTAGTTAGGAATGGAGTTAGTTTGATTATCCTGTTACAAAACACGTTTCCATTTAAGTACGAGTTGGCAGCAGTATGTAATGAACTGGATGACTTGAGGTTCACAAGCTGCAGGTGGCTTCTCTTCAGCTCACCAGTTGAAACTCTTACCTGAGTTGTAATAAGAAGTCATTGCTTCCGGCTTCCTGAAATTGGGGTTGATGAGTGTCTAAATGGACCCCTAAGCCTCAAGAAAATCTGCCTTATTTCTGGAACTAGCAGGCAAATAATGTGAATGGAGACTGCTGCCATTTAGGTTCTAAATGTGGTTCCCTCACTGAACAATTAGAAGTAGCTTAATGAGAAAATCCAGGAAATTCAGCATCGTGTAAGTATTTTCTTTGGGCTAATAGCTTAATTTCTTTTTACCTTATGCTTCCCACTTTGCAGTGAACATAAACTCTCAGTTCTGTTGCAAGCAGACAAATCTGAGATGGTGGCCTAGGCATCCATTTCTAGCACTGATTCTTGGATGAAGTAGTTGATTTCATAACTTAAAGCAACACTGTATAAACCAAATGCTTTGATAATTATTTTGTACATACTTACTACAGAGTTTTTATTAGAATAGTTGTGATTTTTATATGTTCTCTCAAAATAAGAATTTTACCTACTCTAAGGTACTTTATTACATTTACTAGAAGTCAGTTTTACACTGGGCAGTTACAAGGTGATCTTAAGGATATCCAATTACAGCTCAATAACTGAAACTGTTGCCTTTGCAGAACTTGAATTTTTTTACTTTTTTAATTATTATTATTTTTAAGGGATTCGAGTTTCAATGAGGTAAAAACTCCTTTTTCCACATCTTGTTTGCACTATCTGTGTGTTTTGTTTTCATTTTATAACTTCACTAATAGAAATCGTGAAAACAGGAACATTCCCTGTAACATGGAAACAGTTCTTTTGGTTTTGATGTTTTTGTCAAAGATAACAAATGGTAAAATTATGGGTGAGTGTGGTGAAACAAAAAGACCCATGTGTGCACAGAACTGATATTTACAAACACTGAATTATTGAATTATCTTTAGAATTTCTAAAATAATTTCATTTCTTAGCAAAAGTTGAAATACTTTGTTGGAATGTTCTTTCCCAGTTAACAGTTGAGTTGTGGCTTCTCTAGCTGCTGATGCATAATAAATAAAAATCAAACTGAATTTGAAATTCAGAAGAAGCGGTTGCCTTGTGTGTGTTGAGAATTGTGTTCCTCTTCCTTCAGGTAAGGATAAGGCCTAAATGTGCACCTTTTCACCGTTCAGTTTGACAGTCATTCAACTAAATGCTTTGTCATTTGCAGAACTGTACTTTGTAACTGGCAGCAAAGCTATTACTTTAGTCAGTGTGTTAATTATGAACATGAATCAGAGTATAAATTTCATTACTGATTCAAGCTGACGTGCGCCCACCCCTTTCCTCGACTTGGGTACCTGTCCTTGCTTCATTCTTGTATCAGCTTTAATGCTTGTGTTAACTGAACAAGAGGGGTGAGGACTGATCCAAGTGAAAACCAGATCATTGTCAGAAACCCTTTAGGCTGATCAGCTCTGTAGGGAGGCTGGCCACACAAGTGGTAGTGTCAGCCTGATGAACAGAGATGAGAATTTGCATTTCTTTGGTGGCAGCCTGAATTTCAGTGGGATTAAGCAAATGATCAGATGGCAAACTTTGCTAATTCATACATTCAGAATGTTTGATAACTGCTTGATATGTTAATAGCATATGTTGATAAGTTAATGTTTGATATGCTTGATAACTTTAAAATTCTGGATGCAAGGAGTATTGTGGTATATCAGCTTTTTACTAAGGTTGGTACCAAATGAACTTATTCTTACTCTTTCAGTTTTCCTACACTAAGTTTGCAAGAACATGTCAAATGTCACATTCTTTTGGCCTCTGTGTAAATCCCTATTCTGTTGCAGAGTGGAGGTGGTGCTATATGATTTACTGATCACCTGGTATGACTTTTTATCCTGTGATACACTTTCCTGTTTTTCTCCCAGGGTGACATTGCTCTTTCAAAACCATGCTCATCCCTTCTAAATGCATTTTGTTTCCACTTGGACAAATGTCTTCCAGTTTTAGAATGGTTCTTCAGGCTCTCCATCCTGCAAGGAGACAGAACTGCATTTTGAAGGCTGCTGCCTGTTTGCAGTTGGAGGGGAGGCATGTAAAGGAGTTGGAGGTATGTAGAATCATGCTTGTTCTGTGCCTGAGGAGAGCTGTGAGGTCATACTTGTAGTACTACACTACAGGGTATCAGGTATGTTTCTGGTGCTCTGATTATTGTTTATAATACAGAGTTCAGAATTCAATTTTCAAATCATTGTCACATTCAGAATATTTTAAGAATAGAAAAACACTTAATTGCGGGGTAAATTTGAGAAGGTACTCTTAGTTTAACCTTGACTTCAAGGAAGAAGTTGGGACTTGTAAATGGAGTACAGCCAAAAAAACTCTCCTTTTTATTGAAGGGACTTCATCACTCCCTCTAGATGCTGCTGTTCAGAGCCAAAGTAACTTCTAATTGGTTTGCCTTTTGAAAGAATGGGTGGTTTAGTTGTATTTAGGAAAGTCAAAAAAATTAAATTAAACTTCTCTAAAACTCTTTTAATCAATTTTCCTTTGCAGCACTTTTTATTGAACACATTTGTCTTGACCCTAGACTAACATTTTGTTCTGTATATCACTACTACTTTAGCTGAAATGCTAAATTTGTATTTTATAGATCTGTCTCTGGAAAGCAATTTGTTAGCAAAATGCTGACTTGAAACAAAGTGGACAGAACCTTCTGAATTGTATAAATATTAAATAGTGGAAGACATAACCCTCTGTTCTAATCTGCCACACCAGACCAGTTGAATTTTTTTGTCTCTGAAGTAGGAAGCTTGAATGTCTTGAAACAATATATGAGCAGAACCTCTGTGATTGTGTAGGCCAGCTACCTTACTGCAGGTTTTGCTGTATGGCTTTGGCTGTGCTCACTCTCCTTCGGGGGAAGAAGAGAAGACCGTACACAGCATTAAATGAGTTCTGACTTGTGTCTTGTCATCTCAATATCCAGCAATGCTCAATTTACATGATATTTTATCAAGCTTGTAATGGTAACAAAAGAAATGTGTTTTCTTTGGATGCTCACTTCATCCATGAAATTAAATTTTTAAGTGTATTTAGGAATTTGTGTCTAATGTTCCTCATGTGTGTCCTGCTCACTTAATAATCTGAGGAGCACATCTCAATGTTGATGACTTAAAATACTTGCTAGGTTGCATTTCCTCTCCCCTCCCACCATAAATTGCAAAGGTAGGAACAATGCCTTGGCAGATTTTGGTGTCTCTCTCTCTCTTAATGCTTCATAATGTGTGTATCATCAAGCAAGCTGTCAGTTTGACTCTTTTCTACATCCAGTTTTCTGCACTTGAAAACCCCAACACTTTTTTTGTGGTCCTATTTCAAAAAGTGTGAATTTTTCATTGCTGTTGGAAAGACTACTTCCCACCTTGGATTAGCTCTATTTTGTTAGTTCACAAATTTATTATAATATACTCCAATGGTGGCTGCAGAAGTAGCTCAGCTCTTAAACCACTGGATTGAGGAAAACAATTTGTTTGTAGTTGTGATAGCTTTCTCACCTGAGAAGTTTGCAAGCAACGGGTATGTCTCGCACTGGCTGCAGAGTACCTAACATTCCTCTTCGTGTATCAAAATAGAAATCAGGCAGGATAGCAATGACAAAGTTTCCCTGTTAAACACTCTATGAAAGTGCATGCTTTTAATTCTGCAGGGGGTCTGGGTGGTTCCAAAAGTTTATATATAGATCTCCTGCTTGGTAGCTGTGACTTTGAAATGGGAAGCTAATGGTACACCGGACACTAAATGCTGCTAAGGACACTTCTTTGAGGTAAGGGTCCTGCAGATCAGAAGCAAAGCCCTACTATAGGAGTTGAGGGCAGGCAGATGTCTGCAGGAGAATCAGCTGTGCTAACCCACCTTCTGCCCTGCTGCTTGAACAGGTTGTTGTGCTGTGTTTTTTCAGAACAGGCTGTAGAAAGTTGTCGTCATGCAGTGCACCTCATGGGCATGGATTTTTTGCTCTTTCAGTAACATGGACTTGACTTTATTTGTAAAATCTTTACTAATGTTTTTTGGCAGTTGAAATAATTTGCATAAGCTGTAGCTTATGCCTGTAGCTGAAAATCTAAAGGTGATGGAGTGGTACGAATGTGTAGAGTTAAGTTCATCCTGCAGGGTGGTTCCATGCACTAAGTGTTGGCAGAAGAAATCCTAGTGTTAGAAAATTTGAAAGGTGATTGCAGCAGCAAGACTGTATCATTGCAGAGAACTGTATCTTTACACTCACGGTATATTATTTGAACTATGAAGTTCTAATATTACATTTAATGCTCAAATCCAGCTACTTTGCCACCATGACATTACTAGGAACTGCAGTGTTTTCTTATATCTGTCTATAAATATCACTTGCTGAGATTTTTTTCAGCTTGTGGCTACATTCGTGATCTCTTCAAACTAAACCAAAGAGAGCTGCAAAGGTTTAACTGTTATGTCTGAAGAACTGCAGGAGAAGAATGTTTAAGTAGTGATTTTTTTTTCTGCTTCCCAGTTATTTTTGAGAAATGTCACATACTACTGACAAATTGGTTTTAAAGAATCACAGATACTTAGAGTGGAATTTAAAGGTACATAAGTAACACCATGCTCTTGTTACTTGTTTCCTCTAATGCATGCCTATACTTGAAATTTAGTGTTGGGTCACTTCCAGGATGATGAATGACATAAGCAGCTGTAAGGCATTCCAGGTGATGAACTTTATTGTTCTGTTTGGGTTGGTTTTGTTTTTGTTTTTTTTGTTTTGGTGTGTGTGTGTGTTCTAATTGTCTTCAATATGTCATGAAATTCTCCATGTTCCATTGTCATGAGATACTTTCTTCATTGCTTGCTGTTTCTTGCAGTCCATTATCTATCTTGATAGCTTATTCTTTTTCCCCTAAGTGTTTGAGGAAGGGTGAATTCCACAGGGTGATCAAGTTCTGCGAGAGAGCAAAAACCCTAAGTTTGTCTCCTGTGACATACTGCATCATTGAAAGGCTTTTGTTTCAGAGGACTTAGTGAAGTTCAAAGTTTCTTTTTCCAGGAAACAGTAGGAATCGTAAGTTCACAGAGTCATACAGTGGTTTGGTCCATGTCACCCACAAAGATGTTAAACTTAGCATTGGTCCCCATGCTGACCCCTGAGGAATCCCTCTTGTCACTCATCTCCAAAGAGCCATTGACCACAGCTCTTTGAGTGCCACCAATCAGCCAATGCCATCCACCAAGTCCAGGTCTCTCTAATTTACAGCTGAATGTAGTGTTTCTTTCTCAGCTTGGAATTAACAGGAACTTGTATCAACAACTATTTTTTCTCAATGTATTTCATTATAAACCCTCAGGCTGTTATACAGAGTCTGATGCAATCACCAGCACAGAACACAGGGCTCTCCTGCCTTCTGTACAATGCTGGCACACTTTCAGTGCAGATGGCAATTGAAACACTCCTACTGGCAGGGACATGTAGTAGCCAGGGACAGGAAAGAGTGAAATTCAATTAGTCTGCCTATCAGTAAAGACTATTAAAAGGTGAGTAAGGCAGTTTATATTCCTGCCCATGGACAGGAAGGTTGGAGGAGAATCACAGAATCATAGAATTGGCTGGGTTGGAAGGGACCTCAGAGATCATCAAGTCCAACCTTTGATCCACTACCACTGTCGTTACCAGACCATGGCACTGAGTGCCACATCCAGTCTCTTTTTAAATATCTCCAGGGACGGAGAATCCACTACTTCCTGGGGCAGCCCATTCCAATGTCTGATCACCCTCTCCGTAAAGAAATTATTTCTAATATCTGATCTAAACCTCCCCTGGCACAACTTAAGACCGTGTCCTCTTGTCTTGCTGAGAGGTGCCTGGGAAAAGAGACCAACCCCCCCCGGCTACACCCTCCTTTCAGGGAGTTGTAGAGAGTGATGAGGTCTCCCCTGAGCCTCCTCTTCTCCAGGCTGAACAGCCCCAGCTCCCTCAGCCTCTCCTCACAGGATCTGTGCTCGAGTCCCTTCACCAGCCTGGTTGCCCTCCTTTGGACCTGCTCCAGCACCTCAATCTCCTTCCTGAACTGAGGGGCCCAGAACTGGACACAGTACTCGAGGTGTGGCCTCACCAGCGCTGAGTACAGGGGAAGAATCACTTCCTTGGACCTGCTGGCCACGCTGTTCCTGATACAGGCCAGGATGCCATTGGCCTTCTTGGCCACCTGGGCACACTGCTGGCTCATGTTCAGCTTCCTGTCAATCCAAACCCCCAGGTGCCTCTCTGTCTGGCTGCTCTCCAGCCACTCTGTGCCCAGCCTGGAGCTCCCCATGGGGTTGTTGTGGCCAAAGTGCAGGACCCGCGACCTGGCCGTGTTGAACCTCATCCCGTTAGAAGTAGCTGGCAATTGATAGGTGTGCCCACAGCAGTGCTTGCTGGAGTGCCTTGTTAATTGAGGAGGAGAAGACATTAAAGAGCAGGATTTTATGTATAGTGACAACGTTTTTACCAGTGTTAAAATCCATCATCTAAGATTTTGAGTTTCAGTTTGTGATTGATGTGAATTTAAGCCTTTCTCTGGGAAGATTAGTGAGCCTGAATACCATGTTAGTAAAGCAGGATTTTGTAGTGATGCCAGTAAATTGCAAGCAATCCTCTTTTTAAAAATCATTTTCAGCTGTTAGCAGTAGGAAAATACGGCCTCGTGAAACTATAGGGATGATAATACCGTTTTCTGCCTATTTGCAGGAAACCCAAAGGCTGGGTTAGACTCGGCAGGCGCGATGGCTTTCTGGTGACACCTGGTGGCAGATTCCTGGCTTGCCTGTAGTCGTACACTGTGACACAGCGCGGATGCAGGCACAGCCACTCGAGTCTTGCTCTGGAGACGGGAGGAAATTCCTGCTTTATCCTTTCAGTTGCTGGCAACGAAATGGGCTGACATTGCCAGTAGCTCCCTTGTCTTGATCAAGAGGATCAAGGTTGTCTGCCACAACCTTTGGTAGTTTCTGTCTGAGAATATAAAAGAATAAAAGGAGTGGTTATGTTCCCTAAAGGCAACCCATCCACTCTTGATAAGGATCTGAAGAACGTTTTAAAGATTTCAGCCCATCCTGATGCCAAGCTGTTATATTCAGGAAACCTGTTGTTCTAGGGTTGTAGAGGGAAACATAGTGATAAGGCAGCTTCCTGGCAATAGAATTCCAGCTGACTTGTTAGCAAATGCATTTCTTTTGGCATCTGCTTCCCTGTTGAGTTTTTTTGTGGGCTTTTTTTTATTTTCTTCTTCCTGTTTTTGGTGTTTGTTGGGGTTTTTGGGATTTTTTTTCCTTAGAATACCTATCTTGAGTGATTGGAATCCTGAAGGTATCACAGTTGCTGTTTCTCAATATTGCTTGTAACTGTGGCTCTTAATCACCTCTCAGGCCCAACTAGAGGAGGATCAACTTCATTCAAAGGGAGTCTGTAGCCCTTGGTGTCATGCTGTGTTCACAGTGCATTTTTAATTTTTTTTTTTTTTAAGGTTCCTCAGTCTTTGTTGGAAATGCCAGGAAACAGACAAATTAAATATATTAGAAATTATGTTTGAGCAGAGAAACTAGACATGCGCAGCCCAAGACCTTTGGCATAGAGTAGAGAGAAGGATTATAACAAAGCAGAGGTTTTTGTGATAGTCTTATTTGTGCAGAGGCAATGGTTCAAGCTGTATTGGCTTAAGTTGTAAAATTGCAGTAAAAAGCATGGAGAAAGCCAATAATAGTCATTAGCTGTTGAAGCAGCTGCAGTTGTTTTTCATACAGGTGGTTGTGCTGCTTGCCAGGCAGGTTTGTGCAGTTAGAAAGGAGAGGGGGAAATAGCATGCAGCCTGGTGATTCCTCCATTCTGCTCCATGGTCTGCTTGGCCCGTGTTCTCAGAGGCAGACATCTGATGGAAGGAGCAAGGGACATGTAATTCGTGCACACCCACCTCTTCTCTGTACTCCCAGAGCATACTTGCAAGGGGAATAAGACCTTTTAAAGATATTACTCTTTTGAAAATCACTGAAAGCCAAAGCTTCTCATCTAGATGAGGTTTTGGTGTCTTGCCAGCATTTTTCCACATGAGACTACTGAGGGAAAGGAAATTATGGTTTTTAATCACTTGACTCGTATAACAAAGCAAAAGAGAGGGTCGTCCTTTATCTCAGAGCTTTCTCCCTCCTCAGCTGCTGAAGTCTGCCACAACCCTTGGTAGCTTGTGCCTGAGAACTATAAAAGAATAAAAGGAATAGTTATGTTCCCTAAGAATAAAGAGGAGCAGCTTTCAGGTAAGAAGTCAGTGAATAGACTACAGCTCCACTGGGACAGGTGGCATCAGAGAAGATTAACTCCCTGCCTCTTCCACTGTAAAAAGTGGGAATTAAGTAAAACATGCAGATAGCAGCTAGAAAACAATGAGGAAATGCTTCTTTCCACTTAGTGGAAAAGTCCAGATCACAGTATCTCAGCTCCCTGGACAGGCATTTTCAGTCTTCAGATGTATTGTGACTTGTCTGAGGACACCTAGGTGCTCTACATCCTTTCAACTAAACAAACCAAGCAGCTCCTGTGGTAAAAATATTAATAGAAAATTGGCCTATTTATGACTGTTGTCTTTTTCATGTTGGCATTTCCAACTTCTTTCTCTCAAGTCACTCTTCAAAGATAACAGGGTGTGACTAGGTTTTCGCCTGTAATATACAAAGCTTTAATCTCCTGTGAAGAAGCACAGTGTGTGGCCATTGCAGATCCCATCATGACATGAATCTGCTCATTGTTTCACAGCTGAGGCACCAGGAATTCCCTTCAGTGACATGCCAGTGAAATTAAGGAGCAGTGAACATACTTGGTTTTGGTGGAATTTGTCTCAGATCACACTGAAGCCTAGAAAATATAATTTCAAGTGGCCATTGAAGTAGTCTGACTAACTCCAAGTGTGCTATTTGAATAGCCATGTTATAATATGAAAATACCAAATAAAATGTTGTGTTTTTTTCTCTTGGTAAACTTCAGAAGCTCACAAGCATATGGAAAAACATGATTTTACTTTGTCTTGACAGCCAGTGTAGCCAGCTGGTACCAAACCCGCTATTTTAGATACCCTTCATTATCACTGGATCATCTATGTAATGTGGGTGAGTGATGCACTTGGTTTTCTGGTGTGTCTAGCTGGATTTGTCTTAGAGTGAACCATCTACAGTGGTCTGAGTGCTTCCACTTCAGGAAGCAGTTTAGTGCAAGTCAGGAGACTTTTCTTTTTTGAAGAAAATTTCACGTCCGCTGCCACGCGCACAACCCTTGTGTTTTGATCCACATTACAGAGCACCCTTGGAGCATCCACTCAAGACTTTCCTTGGGACAAAGTCAATCTAGACAGATCCATCAGCCCTGCACCTAAGGTACCCTGCTCACTGGGAAACCGTCCACAGGACCAGCCTGGAGCTAGCTGGAAGTAGCCCACCCCTCAGCCCCAGCAAACGTGTGGTTTGTGTGCTGGCAGTATCTCGGCAGCAGCTGTTTCATGCTCCTGTTGCACAGCACTGTTTGCTAATGTAAACACAGTTTAAGGGTGTTGAAAATGGTCTTACAGCCTCCTTAGGATTAAATTAAATTGGTTTTCATCATAATGTGTTTTTTAAAATGTGTGCATATATGCACATGCATATTTTTAACGAGTCTTTCACTTTCTAGCACTTCCCTTACTAGAATTACATTTCAAATTGAGTAATTGTCAGTTCCTCTTTAATAGCAATAAGTATAAGACATCATGTCAGTACTTGTTCATCTATCCCTTTTTCTCAGTTCATTAGAATTATTTATTGCATGGCTGAATTTTGAGTATTAATGAATTCTTCTCAAAGTTTGAATTTTTTTTTTTAAATAAATTGATCCTTTTGAGATATCCTCAGTAATTATGGGTTTAGATCTATTTGTACAGTGCCCCAGCCCCAACAAGATTAATGGCAAGAAAATCCCATTTTGAAGATTAGTGTGATGTATTGAGTTGAACTTTATGATTTTACTCTGGTGTTTTCATCATGGCGGTTTATTACAGAAAAAAAACTTTGTGTTCTGTTCCTTGCTAGCTGAAGTACATCTGAAATGTCATTTTTTTCTGAAATTAGAAGCTTCATCTTATGAGGTGCAAACGCTTTAAACATTGCTATTAGAAATAGTTGACAGCACTTGCTTCAGCCCAGTGTGACACGTTTCCAGCAGGCTGGTAAACAAGGATATGCACATGGGAAGCCTTGTCACTGGTGTACTGACAGCGACAAGGAAACAATTGGATCGCAAAAATATTCTGTTAAAGTGTTCTAATTAAAACACCATTAGAGGTTTTTTCATCAGGTGAAACCAAACACAAGTAATCAAAGGCTCCACTAGGAGAGGAACTGACTTGGAGATGACTTCTTCTGTGACACAAGAGACAGTTCTGCAGCTCCTTTGGGGACCACTGACCCCATCCTCCAACAGCCCTGGGCAAGAGGTACGAGTGCCTGGTTATCCTGAAATATGTTCCTTGGATGTGTGACTCCGAGGGTAGAAAGCTGCTAAGCAGAAGCATCTTACAGCTTGCTCATAATGTACTGTTTCCTTCTGCACAAATAAATAAGCTGTGATTTCCTGTGTTGTGGAAGGCAGAAGCAATCTATTAATTTGGAAGTTTAATTAGTAACTATACCATGTTGCAGTCGCATGGAGGTGGTGCAGTTCTCTCAGCAGTGTTTTGGGACAGCTACCTGTGTCTAATTAATTTGTATGCAGAGTGCCCTAAATTGGGGCTTTTTGTCAGAGGTCATAGTTATATCCCACTGTGTGTTTCCCTTGGCCTTGCACCCTGTGGAAGGCCAGAGAGAATTAGAGACCTTGTATTTTCCTATCTGCTTATAGTAACTAAAATGTTAAAAAATACAGACTAAGATTAGAAGAAAATTATTTTTGCTTTCAGTAGCTTCTATTTCTCATCTCCTTAACTTGCATACTGGATACATTTCCATGTTTTTTCCCTTACTAGGCTTTTTTTTTCTTTTTCTCCTCAACACAAGAGAACTATTTATCTAAAAAGAAGACAGATTAACTCTTCCACCTTGAAATTCTGAGCTCTTTACTTCACTTACAGATCACTTCTACTTCCAGTGCCCCCACAAGCTAGTAAAACCCTCTGTATTGACAGCTAATAGCTAAATAGCTAAATTTTTTAGCGAATAAAAGGGAAATGTTAGTTTTTGAAGGTTGTTTCCCTTTTCTCAGTCCCAGTGGTTACTTAAAGAAAGTTTCTCCTCCTCTGAGCTGGTTTTCTGTTCCCTCAAGAGAGCAGATGACTTTCTACTTCTTCCCACTGGATACAGGGTACTTAGAACAGCATAATTAACATGGAGAGTTCAGTGAAAAAATGGCTTGCAAATCTGTCTTGGATCCATTTGAAAAAAATTCCATCACCTAAAGGGAGTGTTCTCTGTGTGAGATGGTTGCTTGAGTCACTTGCCACACTTCAAATCTTCATTGTCTGTTTTTAATCTGGCAAATCCTAAGTAGGTTAGGTAGAACTGCCAGCTACAAAAGTGAGTACTAAATGTACTACTGTTTGCAGAGATAGGGTTTGGGGTTTTTTTTTGTAGTATTACAGTTTTTGAACAGAAGTAAAATTGAGTCAGAAAAGTACAGCTTCACATCCCAGGCAAAAAGTGAAGGTCTACTAGACAGGATTTCTATTTGTAGCTACTTTTTTTGGGGGAATAGTTTGATCTCTGCAGGTCACAGTTATCAGAATGACTTTGTGCTCCTGAAGGTTTGGTATTCAGTAGGTTTTCATTTCAATTTCTCATTTTCTTGCGTACGTTCTCTTCTCTGGGTGAATATGTGGCCCATACACTGGTTTGTTTATTGAATCACATATTGCCCACTCTCCTACCCTCTGGCTTTGGTGCTTTATGGAATATCTCAGCTAATGAGTGCACATTGGGCAATGCCCTCAAGGAACAGTGCCAGATTGAGTATTGCAAGATCATTAGGATTTTTTGTTTAATATTTTCATTTTAAGTTAAGGGATGTGTGTCAAAACCTAAGGTGAGCAGAAGGGGAAATAAGTTGTCTCTTACTGTAGCCCTGGTGATTGCTGACTTGGTTTTTAAGTCAAATGTGTCTGAATGCATTTGTACTCATGTTTGATGTAGAGACTGGGGTGACCTTTTTTCTTCTCAACTGAAATAACATTTCACTTTTGACATAGAGGTGAAGTTGCTTTGTGAAGGATGTTAGTTGATCTGGAAAACACCAGTTTAAATGCTGGAATAAATCTGACTTTATGTGATCTGGACAGTACAGAAAAGTTTATGTGTCTGTAATAGTAATTTTCATCTAAGTAATGCATACACAGCATTCAGGCATGGTCAGGAAAGCATCTTTGCAGCATGAAATTAGGTGGCTTTCCTTCAGGTCCCTGATGTAGGAAAGAACTGCTAATGGCTGTCCCAAAAGTATCCACGGGCTCTGTCATGCAATCAGTATGCTCCTACAGCCAATTGCTGCAAGGGAGTCCATCTTCCCCTGCTGCTGTTAGCAGGAGAAAGCACTTAAGAGTGGTCCATGTGTGCTTTGCTGGTGATGCTGAAGTAGAAAAGAAACCAAAGCTTTGCCTGGAAGCAGGCTGCTTGGCCAAGGCATTGATCAGTGTAGCTGTGAGGAAGAGCCAAGGCTGGGGGTATGGGCCCCTCTGCTCTTAAGAACCATAGGTGCTAGGGAAGGCTGTCTGCTTGACCTGAGGAGAAAATGTGGGAATATAAAAATATAGCATAAAAATCAATAGGAAGCACTAGGCGCCTTGATTTTGGGAAGTCAGGGAAAATAATATTTTCCAGCACTTTATTTCATGAGGCTTCTTTCATACTTTCTAATTGATACATGAGTCAGGATTTGGAAGAGTAAGGGTTTGTTTTGGTTGGTTATTTTTACTTTTTTAAGGCTTTTTTTCATGTTAGGACTTTGAAAATTCTTCAGAGACACAGCTCAAACCTGATGAAGTTGAACTGATGCCTGCGGCCAGTTCTGTTAGCTCCAGACAGAGGGTGGGAAAGAGTTGAACTGTTTTCTGAGGAAGCTGATTTTGCAGACAAAGTCCTGTAGGAAGGGCTGTGTGTGTAGAGTGCTGAGCTAAAACGTTTTGTTCTATTTCAATTGGTGAATTCCAGTTAAAGAAGGTGATAGCTTCCAGCTCTGTTGGTGTGTAGGAGCAGAGAAGAAATGCTCAGTCTTCTCCTTCACCTCCAAATAAAAATGGGATCAGAGGGAGCAAAACCAACTTACTCTGTAGTTCTTAACAGCGAAAGGGTTTGGCTTTTGCTGTGCTCCCATTTGCATTCATGTTTGTGAAGATAAAAAATGTTTTAATTTGTTGTTGGATTGTAGATACAAACTTTCTATTAGTATGACGGCAGTTTTTGTTACGAGGATAGCCTTTATAAAAATCTCACAGCTGAAAAATGACACTTGGAAAATCAAACTGCTCTCCAGCGCAAGTGACTGTACGTAATGTAGCTGTTAACTCATTATGAAACAAACCAGTGAATGGAGTTATTAGCAGATACTAAACCATATCTCATCAGTGCGCATGTTTCTTTTATGTTGTATTTGCAGGTGACTGCATTCTGGTATGATCAAAGACCTTACTAAAAATTTGCACTGCAAATTTCTGTACAGCACAAACAATCCTCTAGTCTTCTTTTGTCAGTAGATGGTAATGCTAACAAAGGATATAAAAAAATCAGTCATTTGCCTGGCAGTATTAGGCTTCTCTCTGCTCCTTTAAATTAATTCTAATGGCTGTGGTATCAATAACATCCAATGTGGCTCTTTGGGCCAGAGTAATGGTAGCGTAGAAACAGCAGTAGCATTGCAGAGGGTTGGTGCTGAGAGACTGGATGGAGGAGAGTAAGAAAACGTGACAATGGAGCTAGGAAGAGTCAGTCATGAAAAAAAGGCATCTCCTGATCCCCCTGAAATGTGGTAGGTGTTAGT
The DNA here is from genome assembly GCA_038090715.1 of Florisuga fusca. NCBI lineage: Eukaryota > Metazoa > Chordata > Aves > Apodiformes > Trochilidae > Florisuga > Florisuga fusca. The sequence continues at coordinate 42,807,333 of JAAWXA010000004.1, read as the reverse complement.
GATCACGGCAGGGGTAGGCAGAACGGATGTTTTTTTCAAACCAAGCAGCTTCCAAAAGATGGTTAGAAAAATATTCAGAGATAAAAGTCAGAATTGGGACCAGCTTTCAGCTACTCTTATTCAGAGCTGAACTTCACAACAGCTGCAGTTATAATACTGTTTTGCAGATCTAACACTTCTAAGATGTGGAAAATAAAATTCAGGGTGAATTTTAAGAATGTAATAGAAATAACCAGAATGGCAGATGTAGATTTAGGGTATTCTGCACATTCTGAAGGATTTGTTTTTAATGTGAAGCATGTACCTTCACACTCTGTAACATGTGCTCTGATTCACTGACAGATACGTTTTGCACAGTCCCGCTGGAATATTGGCACTCACGCCATCTATAAACAGACAGTCAAGATTTGTGTCTGTCAGGACTGTACTTCATTTTATTTACTGCGTGGTCTTTGGGAGTGGGAAGAAAAGGAATTAATCAAAACAATCATGCATTTCTCCCTCCTTCCTTTTATTTATTTTTGAACTTTAAAGCTTTCTGAACCCTTCATTATTCCCAGAGTTAATTTTTTATTCTTTTTCCTAGTAGGAAAGCAGCTGATCTCAGCAAGTGAGGGGCAGAGTGATTAGCTGTTGGAGACAGAAGGCAATTCAAGAGGCCATCAGAGATAACAAGCCCTCTGGTGATTGCTGATAGGGTGCAAGGAACTAGGAGGGTGAGGAGTATTTGGTTGTCTGCTAGCTGGGGGAGGAGGGCTGGAAGGAGATACCAAGGGTCAGCTGCCCGAGTCTGGCATGGATAGGCACAGGTTTATGGGCTTCTGTGGCCCACAGTGAGGAAATTTGCCTTTGTACATGTAATGTGTTATACCTGAACAGGCTGTGTGTTTTTGTACCTTCTGCCTGGCAAATTTCATGAAGAGAGACACCACAGGGTGTGTGATGTACCAGCGGTGTTTCTGTGTGGGATACTTCATCTGTGCTCACTTGTCAGTAAGACAAAAAACCCGACAACCAAGAGTCTCCTAGTGCAAGTGGTAGGAGCCAGCATGTAAATCTTGATTCAACTGATTATATTTATTAAAAGTAATGTCTTTCAGGGCCTTCAGTGACCAAACAACAGTAGTTCATGACTGGCAGAACCATGCGCACAGAACCATGCAATTCCACACAGCAGAAGTTCACTTTGAGGATGGGCCAAGTAGTTGCCTGAAGAAAGCTTGCAATAACCGAGTTTCCTCTACAGAAAGGTATCTCTTTCCAGGACAGAGCCTTTCAGCTGTAATTTTCAATAAAACAAGTGAGACTTACAAAACTGCAGTGGAAACCAATATTAAAGTTCAGGGAAAAAAAATGCTGCTTGCATTTTTTTCAGAGTATGGGTAGTTCAGAGACCCATTTCAGCAGGCAGCGTGTTAGGAAAGTTCACCCTCGTTTGCTAATTGCTATTTATGATTTACTGAAGTTTATTGTAAAACCGGGGTCTGCAGCAGTTAGAGCTGTGAACCCTTGTGAACCAGGCCTTTGGTATTTCCACCACCAGCGAAGACGACTGAAAGGAGGAGGGAGCAAAGGACTGAAAGAGGAGCGAGGCAGCGAGGGCACCCCAGTTCCTCTCGGCTTCTCTCCTCCCGGCTCACAGCCGCGGATCAACAGCGGGATTTCTTTCTCGCCCCCTGCAACAGTGCCTGCAGAGATCCCCCCCAATCCCCGGGCGGGAGCTGCTTTTCGAGGAGGGAGCCGTACCCCAGCCACCCCCTGCAAGATGTGTATA
>JAAWXA010000004.1:42785922-42805539 GCA_038090715.1 Florisuga fusca | reverse complement strand
TAAGAGACAGCTCCAGCACAGATCCTATGAGGAGAGGCTGAGGGAGCTGGGGGTGTTCAGCCTGGAGAAGAGGAGGCTCAGGGGAGACCTCATCACTCTCTACAACTCCCTGAAAGGAGGGTGTAGCCGGGGGGGGGTTGGTCTCTTTTCCCAGGCAACTATCAGCAAGACAAGAGGGCATAGTCTTAAGTTGTGCCAGAGGAGGTTTAGGTTGGATATTAGAAAGAATTTCTTTATGGAGAGGGTGATCAGGCATTGGAATGGGCTGCCCCAGGAAGTAGTGGATTCTCCGTCCCTGGAGATATTTAAGAAGAGACTGGATGTGGCACTCAGTGCCATGGTCTGGTAACCGCAGCGGTAGTGGATCAAGGGTTGGACTTGATGATCTCTGAGGTCTCTTCCAACCCAGACAGTTCTATGATTCTAAGAGTATTTATTGCAATTAACGTACAGCGCAGTAAATCTCTGCCCTGTGACTACAGCATCTGCCGCCCGAGCGTATTGATTAAACCAACTTTTCTGCCATAAATAAGAGGGGCAGGAAATGGTAATGAGTGTTTTAAATCCCCGTGTAAGGGAGGTTGCACTTAGAGCTCCTTCTGGCTGCGTTGTTTGACCCACTTACAGCAGGAAGCATCGGGCTGCCTGAGCATTGTCATCTCCTCCTGCCCCGATGGCAGTGCCATTGGTCCACCATGGCCCGTGTGCTGTCCCCCTCTGTCAGGACAACTCCAGGCAAGAAGGGGCAAGTTTCCCAGACAACACATGCCTTGGGGTGACAGCAGCAGTATATGAGAGTAATGTGCAGACAGGCTCCTGCCCAGGGTGGATCTTGTCACAGGATTTCATCCACACAACAGGCACCTTCTTTGTGGCTAACGATGCTGATGTGCGGAGCTGACTCTTGGGGACATTAGCAGAGAGCTGTTTGGCAAAGTGGCATCTACTGGTGTTTATTCCTACCTGCACAGTTCAATAAATGCACTGAGCTTTTTTTAGCAACCATCTACCTACTGCTGGCTGCTGTCACCTGAGCTTGTCACAGCACTGTATGCACGGCTCAGCTGTGGTGGGTGAAGCCTGTGGGAGACGATGCGTGTGATTCCCTCTTCCCCTTCCTCACTCTACATGAAAATAGGAAGCCACTGTGATACTTCTAGGAATGGATGGCTGAAACAGTAAGAATTACTGACCCAAAACCAGGCAGTTTTACTCTAGAGCCTGAAGGCTAAGTTAGGGATGAGAGTTGCCTGGGGTACAGCTGAGTGATTATTTGAGCAACAGGTATAGATACACTGAAGAGGCAGCAGAAAAGATGATGACAATGCTTGTGGCATACTCCTAGTGAAAGCCAAGAGAGGATTTATGTTGCTGAGGTGACCGGGAAGGGCTTTGGCTCACCAGTAAAGTCACTGCCTGTTCTTGTGTGATTCCTCCTGTGCTCAGGGACAAGCTGCTTGAAGACTTTCCTGACTCCATCACCTGATTCCCTTCCTCAGGGGCATTGTTGGCGAGACTCCAAATCCGGCTCATAGCTCAAGTTGAAAGAGGAGCGGTACCAATCCTGGTCAACTCTGATATTCCTGCTGAAACCCTGGCTCTACAAAGCTTCATTCTTTTGCAGTGCTCACCCCGTGCAAGGATATTTGCAACTCAGCAAGTCTCACTCAAGTCTGCTTTTCTTCCAAGTGCAGTAACTTCTGACACAGGGAAGGGCATCTAGTCTTGATTTGAGAAATTTAAGCAAAAGAAAGCAACGCCCTCCCAGCTTCACCCCCTGGCAGTTCATTTCAGTGGGTAACTGTTCAAAATGTGTACCTTGCTTTTCATTTTAATCACCTGGATTTAGCTGCCAGCCACTGCCTGTGATTATACCTCTCCCTGCTAGTCCAAGTCACCCTTTGCTACCTGGCATTTCCTCCCGTTCACAGCTCATTGTATACTATAGAGCGAAGTGTCTGAGGACTGTTTGTATTAGAGAGAAATTGCTGGCCAAAACCTCAGCCCAAAGTTTGTTTTCCTTCATCAAGAAAACAATGTTTATGCTGTTGGCGATCCCCATCCCACTATAAAACCCTCATCCTGCTCCTGCTGTGAAGATGACAGGCTCCAACCTGGGACAAATCCATGGGAACAGCAGTTTGGAGGGCAGTGGCTCCCGCTCTCACTGGAAAAGCAGCATTTGCTAGAGGGAGTGAGGAGCTTTTACCTTGGCTCCAGCCCACAAGCTTTCTTCAAAATATTCCTTTCACATGGAAATGCCTGCCAAGTGAAGATTGCTAGCTCTGGTTGGCATGTCAGCCATGGCAAGAGACACAAAGGTTTTGTATCATTGGATATACGTGACACAAAGAAAAGGAAAGAGGTTTGTTTTGTGATGGCTTCTGTAATCAGCCAGCGGCATGCAGGGAGTCTTTGTGGAAGGGGTGGGAGAAGGGGGAGTAAGCCTAGGAAAAGAAAGCTAGATTTATTAACATTAATTCCAAATAATCAGTTTTCTGCTGAAGGCAGAATGTCTAATCTCAAATTTCCCTGCCCCAGAGTCACTACTTGAGTCCCTTGCCTGCTCCACGTTAAGCCCCAGCCAAGAAAGCACACCTGCATTAACTCTGCTGCACATAATTTATTGAGCCAGTTTCACCACAATACTTTTCTTGTTTCCCATCACCAGCAAAACAGAAGTCATTCCTAGCATGGCCATCCCACACATTGGTTTTTAATCAGCATTACGCTGTGCAAAGAAGGCAGATGCTGCTTTACAGGACAGTGCCTGCACCATGGGTGTTTCTGGAGATTTTCTCCACCCGGGAGACCCATGCAGATGATCAGGAAGGTCTCAGACATGCTGCCCCGATGCCAGGAGGCAGCAGGTTACCTCCTTTGTTGAACTGCATCTATGGACATCCAGGCTGCTGGGTGGTGTCGATGTGATGCCTGCAGAGCTAGCCAGCTGCTGCAAGTGCAGCAGGAGTTGCCTGGCAAGGCAGGCGACCAGAACAGCATGATGGGCTGGAGAGCTTCAGTGTCACCAGGAGAGCCCTTCAAAAAGGCAACAAGTGAGTGGGATTTGAACAGAGTTGAATATGCTGGAGGCTCAAAGCCTGGGAAGAATGGATAGCAATGGATTTGCAAAGTTTCTTTTTTCCCTTTACAAATACTAGCCCCTCTTCTTCTTTGGTTTTTTTTTTTTGTTTGTTTGTTTGTTTGGTTTGGTTTTTTTTTTCTTTCTTGTTTTGTTATTTTGTTTTTCTGTTTTCCCTTTCTGCCTGCATTTGCAGATCACCTTCTCCACAAGCTCCAAGGTGTTTTCCAAAATGTAACACCTTCAAAGACTCATAGGAAGGGCCAACAGCTGCCTTTTGCCACCGAATGAGAGCAAAAGAGGGGGATGTCATCACCTAGTATCATGGGTCTGTGGGAAGATGGGAGGTTTCCTATGTCAAATTCTTAGGTGATCCTAGGAAATCAAATCATACTGTATCTCATGGAAGAAAGTTAAGAACAAAATGGCCCCAGACAGCCTCACCTTCAGGAAGACTCCTTACCTCAAACCTGAGAGTCAGGCACTGAGTATGAAAAGCACATAGTATGAGCATGAGCAAATTCATAACTTAGGTGTCTGATAAGTTTTTGAGACCTCACAGCAACCCTAACATTTTATTGAAAAAGCCAAATTACGTGTCAACAGAAGAAACAAAGTCCATACTGGACTCTGTGCATGACCACTGTGCACCTGTACATGAGAACCATTGCAGCATGAACATGAGTGATCCCATTTCTTCTGAACCTGCTTGGAGGCACTGAGGCTCTGCTACCACCAGCTGAGCTTTTTTCTTTATGGATCTCTATTTTGTTTCACATTGGATTACCAAACATGAAATGATGATGCAGAGGTTCCTTATCATCTTCCTAGACAGGCTACTTGAGAACTTAACTTTTCTGATACTTATAAACTTCCAACTTCTCTCCTTGAAATTTCTGTTCTTGTAATTTTTTTTTTTTTTAAATCATGCTGAAGTGGGAAAAAAAAAGACTTCTTTTGAATCTTTGGTAATTGTTTTTTGCACTTTCCTTTTCTTCCTTCTGCAACACAAATTGAATTTTTTTCCACATCTCATTTCAATTCTGTGGATGTCCAGAAATTTATAGAGAATAAAACCTGAGCAGTTGAATTTGTCTGCATTTTAAATGTCTGACAGCATCAGCTTCTGCTGGTTGCTACAGGCTCACATGGTGCTGAGTCTCCACGGGCAACTCGCAACAAGAGAGCTCACCACACCTGAAACCTTCTTGATAAGAAAAGACAAATGTTAATGGGAACAGCCCTTTTCCTCTTTTCTCCTAATTCTTTTCTGTAGCTCTCTGCTGGCCTCACTTTTAGGCAAACATGCCTTACCCTATTTTCTATCATTCATATTTCCTTTCCTCTGTGTTGCTCACCTCATTGTAAAGCTGTCAATATCTCTTTTGTAATTCTCACTGTTCATTAGGGTATTTAGGCCTCTTCCAGCTGTTCCAGCTGTTTTTTTGGCTTTTTTTGGTTTTTTTGTTTTGTTTTGTTTTAATTGGAATAAGTATGCCTGAGGGTGGAAAGAAGAAAGAAGATGAGGGAGTGAGTGGGGAGAAAGGTGTGGTTTGAAAGAACAGAATACAGAGTTTTACAGCTGGGAGAGAAAAAGCTTTCCTGCAAGCAATAGCTCATCAGGAGAGGAGAGGAAATGGAAAAGGGGGGAGCTAGGTGAGAGACAGGTGAAAGGAATTTAAGAAACACTGATTAGTTAATGTTTGTAAAGTGTTTCTCAGAGTGCATAGTTATATGTATATGCTGATTTACTAATTATTTTGTGGAGTGTCTTGGTTTACGCAGCCATGTAGGATTAATCACAGCTGACTTGTCAATAGCAATGAATGATGGGAGTGTAATACAAAAATGAAGCAGCAATTAAGATTGAGCTCTTCTTTTCTTCTAGAGCAGAAGGGAATTTTTGTGAGACTTACTTGGAACTTTTTGAGGAGATACCCTGTTTGAATGGAGAGTCCTCTTCCTCCAGCAGAAGGATCCCTTGCTTGTTCCCTGATGCAGAGAAGAGGGATGGAACTGGGTGAGACCTTCTTATGGAGCGGGGTGCAAGGATTATTTCTGTAATGTTTTATAGTAATATCTGATAACATGGATGAAAATAATGCTGCACAAGTATCACTTTATACAGTGTAAAATCTCCTGCCATTTGGTTTGCATGAATTAAACACAGACTGGGGAAAAACCAGTGGATGGAAAGAATGTTTCCATGTGGCTCATACAGCCACTAAGACATTCTGAGTGTGCTGGAAACCTTGCATTTCTTCTTGCTCTTTGGTTTGTCAGGTGTCTGGTGGGTCTGGCTACCAGCATTAGTATGACAACAGCCACAGGGGCCAAGGGAAGAGGCTATTGCTAGAGGGAGCCTGTTTGATTGGGTCTAGAGGCAAGAAGAAAGACTGAGTAGACCTTGTTTGTGGTGAGATGTTGGAGTAAAACTTACAAGAGCAGCTCCACAAGCTTGTAACTGTACGGGATGGTAGAATGAACTTACTCCTTGTTGACCTGGTTTTTCACTGTCATGGTGGAAGCTCTTCCTGAAGAGAAGAGGGCTGGTGGTCAGTAGCTGCAGTAGCTGTTGTTCTCCCTCTACCTGCAGGTAAAAAGGGAACTGAACAATGGGGGCTGCCACGGAGCTAAAGTATTCTGAAATGATTCATACATTGCAGAAATGAAACTTGGCCTTGAAGTCCCAATTCTGATGTATTCTAAACACAAATCTTGTGGTTTAAAGTGCTCAGAATTGGAGAGATCTGAGGACATGCTGTGAGAGAGACTTTCCTTAGAGTAGTAACAGTAAAGGCTGCTATGGTGCTTTTCAGTGTGATGAAGTCCTGGGTCCATTAGTGACTGCTGAGTTTTCTGCTATGGTCATGGCACTGCTGAGTATGATGCATTGTTTATTATGTGTATTGTTTGGAAGTGAATATATCCTCTGTGTTAGTGCTTTTACACTGCTGCTGACTGTTTTGAAAAAAAAAAAAACCAAACCAAACTTAATGCCTCTTATGTACAATCTGTGATAAATCCCTTTGTACAGTCTTGGTGCTCTTTCTCTCTCCTGTTCCAAGCCTTTAATTTATCTACTCTCTTTGTAACTTTAATTTCAAGTGGTATTCCTCAAGACCAAAACAATCTCCTTTTTAAACAGAAAAAAGATAATCTCCTCTTGATGTAAAACAAAGGTGAGAGAAATCAAAGTTGAATCTTGAATGTTAATAGGATAGTTAAAAACTGTGGTGGCCTTCATCTATTGCCTTTATGTTCAAAGTACAAACTGTAAAAACTGTCTGAAATACATGAATCTTTACAATAGATGGCATTTAAACTCTTTTTATTTGTGCCTGAAAGCTGTTCATCAGTCTAAGTTGCTAATGAGAGTTTTGGGACCTATCATCTTAGCTAGATTCTCTGTGTTTTTACTGACACAACATCGTGAAAGTAGCTTGGAAAGGTGAATTTAGTAGTGTGAGGTAATCAGCACAAGGGTGTCATACAGGTGGTAACAGGAAAACACTTCCTTTTGTGGCACACATAGACTTGAACACCACCACTTGTGCAGGCTCCATGGTGAGGGTGTAACTGGGACACCTGAACTTGAAGATGTACTACAGCACCTAAGTCAGCATAGAGGAAGGTGCTAATGACACAGCTTTATCAGCATTTCAATGGTAACAAGGTAAAGTAAAAAACCTGCCCTTGCTCCTGGACAACTTTCTAGCGAGACTTTCTTCATGTTGTAAATGCCTGCAGAGTTAGCAGCACTGCTTCCTTGCATGTGTGAAAGGAAGACTTTGTGTTTTGGATATCATGGTGACTGGGATCCTCCCCCCGCCCCTAAAGAAAATTTACTTCTCTGGGGGAAAATCCTAAATGTGTCAAAGCAAAACACTGAACTGTGGATAACATAGTTTTCAGACTCGTGGTGTTGAAGGAAACTGGCAGAGAAGTTTTCCCTTTGCAGTGAAAAGTTGGATGATTGACATAATTTCCAGGAGGGGAAGTGGAGAATGAAATATTCCTCTTTGGAAATATCAGATGCAGGACTCCTAAAAGACAACCAGGGCAAGGATACTTGGAGCCTCCTAAGCCTCTCTGCTGAGGAAGAACATTCTTCCCACAGCCTCCTCAGGTCTTTGTGTTCAGTGGAACAGAAGAACATGTAAGAATTCAAACTGAAAGCTTGAAATAGTCTGTCACTTCAGAAAGCCTTACCCTGCTGCAGTTCCTGTTCAGCAAAGCAAGAGCATCTGCAGAGAAAAATTCACCAAAAATCTGCCTAGCTAAGCACTGCAGAGATGAACACTCATCTGTGGTCTGTTGAATAAACATCAACTGAATGAAATATTTTCATTTCTGGCTGTGAAATGCAATTGACGAGTGTGCAATGGGTGCAGTGGCAACTCTCACTGGTTTTGTCCCATTGAAGTGGTGAAATGATAAAATGCAAACACCACATACCTGTATTGCTATTCTATTATACAGTGCTACAAGGCTCTGTGGGTTTAAGAATATGATTTTGAATTCTTTACTGGGAGAGAAAAATCACAAGTTCCCTGTCATAGCTGGTATTGATGAGAAGGCTGCTGTTGGTCACCAGGTCAGCCCTTGTAGTTTCTGTGGCTGATAGCCAAGCCTGAGATAGAAGAGAGTACACTAATTGAAAATCACTATTATTGTATTAGAAAGACACTCTTTTCTTTTACTTCCATAGCAAAGACAGCATAAGGCAAGGAGAAAGCTGAGGAGACCGGGCTGGTGGGATATAGGAAGCCTTTCTACACCCATGCCCTAACATGTACATCTACTCGAGACAGAGTGCAGGAATTTAACCTAAGCCATCTATCAGATAAACCTTTGGGATGGGCTCACTGTTGGAAAAATAAATTGCTGCAGGTAGACCACTTAATAGTACCTCTAGTGTCACGGTGATCTGGCTCACAAGTTACTTGCCCTACATAATATGACCTATATTGTAAAACCTAAACTAAGGTAATTATACACACGTGTACATATAATGTGGAAAAACAGATTCTTCAGAAAGTTCTGTTTCTCAGGGAAATCTGCAGCATTTCTGTTAAGATTATTTTAGGGAAGGGAGAAGATCTTGTGTTTCTCAGAGGAACAACTTAAAAACCAAAAAAGTAAGAGGTCAGGTTGCATTCAATGTTACTGTAAACAGATCTATTTAAGATCCTTGTAAGGAAGAGGCACTCTTTTCCAGTACATAAGGCTTCACTGCCGTTGTGTGCTGCATTTTCTCTCTCCCTAGCCCTTCCTTCCAGAGCACTGGCTGGGATTCCTGCTCGGGGAGGCTGGTGCCAAGCAGGGCATTGCTGTCAGTCCCAGCACCAGCCGTGCTGTGGTCTTGTGGGTTGCTCACACCAGTTCCCAGAGTTGAAGTCTGGCTGACTTCTGACCTTAAGCAGCTCCTTCAAGCCTCTCCTAGTGGGGACTTAACTGAGATGTTTCAAGATAATGTGTTTACAAAGGTGAATTTCTGCTATGAGCTGAAAAAAATGTGCAATTTGTTCTTTTTGACCATCCTCCTTCTCCTGCTATTTCATAGGAAAGAGAGATACTGAGGTAACAGTAAAATCTGTAGGATTTACTGTGAAGGTGGTTTGGATAGTGTGCTTGGGAATCACACATTTTGACTTGTGTTCTGTAAATTTGTTCTTATCTCCATCTCAAAATGTACATTTATTAATAGAAATACTAATCTTGATTAATATCTATAAAGGAAACTTCACGAGAGTTTGTCCACTTGAATCTATGCATGTTCATATTTTTGCCAATGCTTTACCTTGTGGGGAAATATTTTTTAAAATAAGTGTGGGTTTAGTTTTCAGAAATTTTTAAAATTTGTTTTACAGAAATACCTCAGGTTTTTCCTTCTAAACATTTTAATGCTCAATGAATTGAAAATGGAGAAAGGGAGTACAAGAAAGCAGAAGGGGCATTGACTAGACATTTGTCAAGTCATAGAAAAAACTATAGACCTCCTGAGGGTTTCACTACTATCTGTAACCAGGATTTCATCTCCAATAAGTGTTGAGATTTTTTTCGTATCCTCATAGATTCTTCTTCAGCTTTAAAAAAGTTATTGAATTTCCTCTTGGATATATGGATTTTTCCTCTAAGTTTTTCTTTGCCATAAGCTGCTGAGTGAAGAAGGGAGCTGAATTATTTTGGTTTCAGTGCCAATCTAAAAATGTCAGGATGAAAAAAATGCATGGATATTGGAGTCAGCTGTTCCTTTCTTTTTCTTCAATATGTCATTGGGAAATATCCCTGGAATGCATTTTTCTATTAAAAATAATTTAAACCCAAGTCATGCATCTTTTGTATTTGCTATAAGCAATCTGAGGAGCTGATCTGCTGTCTTTCTGTCCTGCCAGTAGCCTTGGTCAGCTCAGATATGCACTTACATTTGTTTCAGGTCATCTGCACAGTCTCTCTTAACTCACCCTATTTCCTCCATACAGAGCAGAAAAAAAAAAAAAAAAGCCTTTAGCACAATTTGACTGTTGTAGAATAAATATAATGCCATCAGGAGATAGAGTAAACGAAACTCAGCAATTGCAGCTTGTGAAGCATTTACTGTATTACTTGGATTCTTTCTTTCAGCTTAATGTTTTGCTGTGGGTTTAATGTACTTATTCTAGATTCTGCGATTCTGCAGTAACAGGCTCTGTGTGTTGTCTTCTCACAGGGTTTTAAGGTATTGTTTGGGTGACAGTCTTAAGCCTTTCCAAAAATTTGTTGTGGTATTAGGGCTGCTTTTTCTTTTTTTTTTTCCCCCTCTCCTGTGAATTACTATTATATTGATAGATTTCTGGGACCAACAAATAGAGGTAAGAGACAAACATCTAGGTGAACTTCAGGAACTTGGAATGTATTTTAACTGCTCATGCGTATGAATGTTCAGGAATTTTGCATGATTGACATATTTATTTCTGACTCTTTTCTCCTGTATATAACACTATCCTAAACCACTCCTTATAAGCCATCTTGTAGATTTGACTCTTTTTTTCTTTTTTTTTTTCCTTGTGGCCACATTGCATAGATAGTGCCCGTGTAATTTGTTGTTTTCAAATACCAGCCATTCAATATGGCACATAATAGTGTTAACTTACCATTAGTTTCATTAAAAAATGAGTTTTTTGATTTTCCTGGTATTTAATGTATCTCTTTGCCCAGGTTTCTTTAGTGTGAAAACGCTCTTCTTCTGGGGGAGAATGAGGAGGGATGGGAGGTGTTGGAATTTAAAAAAAAAACCCAACCCAAAAAACCAATAAAAAAGAACCCCAGCCAAACCCTGTGTGCAATATGATAAAAATTAATGAATTGGTTTAAAGAGAAAATCAGTCTTTGACTGAAAATGAGTATCATATGCTGCTTAAGTCACCAGAGCATTATCTAGTGATTCTAAATGATGGAAGGCAAGATTAGTCAGTGTGGACCTGATAATGAAATTGTGATTTTAGAATGGCTGTTGAATGTGTTTACTGTTTTGCAGAATGTGAAAAGTAGGCAGGATGTGTGTGGATGTTCATGGCTCACTAAGCTTTCCTATGTTTTACTCGTATTCAGTATGTTTTGTACATAGTAGTCTTCAATGTTGGATGCAGAGGGATGTGACCCTCCAAGCTTTGTACTTGAAGAACAGTAACAGAATTCTTGGCAATTGCTAGACAGGAATTGCAAAAAATAATATATATACACGTAATTGCATGAAAATGCTGGTAACTTGAAAAAGCACATACGTTGTGTGACTTGAGGTATAAAAGAGCTACAGTTTTTAGCCACGAAGCTAAAAATATTATAAAAAATGGGCTTTCCTAATGGGGACAATAAATAAATAAATAATGCTTTGCCACAGATTAGATCAGAGGCAAATGCTGAAGGGGATCTCATCATTATTCCGTCTTCTAAAAGAAGGGAAAATTGAGGGACAGCAGCCTTGATCTCATTGAGGAGAAGATTGAAGGGAAAGACAAGGTTGGTTGTTCTTACTTCAGAAGGCTCTGAAAGCTGAAATTGCAAAATCAATTTGCTATCGCTACTGTAACAATTAAATTGACATGATGAAAAGATGGAGGAGGAGGGGGATGGATCAGATAATCCACCCCCACAAACTATCTGTGTGTGCAGGTGGCAAGTGTGAGAGCTGCCAAGGATGGAGCTGCCACGACTGTCTCTCCTCTAACATGACAGGCGGCTGCCTCCTCCCCTTTCTCCATCTCCTCCCCAGGTCTGTGCTGGCTCCTCTTTTTTGTTTTTTTTTTTTTTTGGAGGGGGGGGGAAGGGAAGGGTGGTGGTTAACCCCCTGGTTCTGTTTCCTGTGTGTCCCTCAAACCCAAGTGTTTTCCCTGGTTTAGCCTGCCATACTGCTTGTGTTTGTACAATGTAATAAGACATCTGCTGCCCACCAGCACTCATCTGGGCCCCGGCGGAGCGCTGCAGTTGACTGCTATCCTATTTATAATAATTGAACACGCCGTATTCTGCATACGCCGCTGATTACCCTCATTTATTTTGTCTCCTAAAGACCCAAGGATTTCTGCTGCTCGCCTTTACAGCATTGTTTTACTCATTTGGCTCCAATTAGCCTCAGCTAATGAAAATACATTATGCTGAACCTCTTGTTACCCGTTGCTGTTTCTAATGACATAATTTGTGAGTTTTGAGCCTTTTCAAGTAGAGACATTAGGAATTACGTTACAGTTTCTTCGGTGAGGTGGAGAAATATTAATTGCAGGCATCTGGGCTCGCTCCTTTAAAGAAGACTGGTGATTTTTACTTAACTAATAGATGTTGACATAATCAGGGAGCTATCGGCACCATATGTTGGCCTTTTGCGAGATGCAGTTCTTATCCCTGCCCGGCTGGGTAAGGAAATGCTTCAGTGTTAGCACTATGTCTTGGTGTATTTTTAAAGCATCACTCAGCACAGGCAGATTGCTGTGAGAAAGAGATGAAGCCTATTTTTAAAAACAGGTGGGCTGTTTCCCCAGCCATTCAGGTGAGGTGATCTTTAATGATAAACAGATGCCAAAAGCTGCACATGCAACTGTGCTTATCTAGCATGGTATTTGCAAAGCCCCTTTTTGTTAGCAGAGCTCTGCCCTGGGGACTTTTGTGGTGCGGGTGGAGGGGAGCCAGATCGAGCAGTCAGCCGTCTGTTCATTGGGGGTGTGCTCCTCTCTGCTCCCTCCCTTTCTCTTTCGGGGATGTCGTGTGCAAACATTGGGCCCTGAGGACACTGTTGCAATTAATGAGATTTGAGGGTCAAATCTGAAGGAGAGGTGTGCTTCCGCCCTTCATGGAGGGATTGATGCAACTTTCTTGCCCAACCATGCCAAGGAATTAAACAAAGAGGTTTTGTTAATTCAGAAAAATGTATCAAGATTTAAAAATAAATACATAGATGTGACATGTACTGCCAAAAAGCAACAGGCAACAATCATTACTTCATTGTGTGTAGTCCAAGCTAGCTTTTGGCACAGCATGATTCATTCCTGAAATCTGTGCACATCCTCCCTCCTAGCCCCTTTGTTACCTGTTGCATAACTGTCTCAGACAGGAAGCTTCACAAGACCTCCTTCCATCTTGCTCTGTCCTTTGGAGGAATTTTTTTTTTTTTTTTTTTCATCTGGACTCGCGCGATTTTTCTGAAAACGTTTTATGGATCTGTTTCTGGAAGAAAGTGGATGTGACCTGGGTGTAGTTAGATGGATAAGGCTGACGTACCTCGGGGATGTTTTTCCACTGTCAGTCTTCAAAGTGTGTGGAAAAGGAGGTTGCTTAATGCATAAGTAGCTGTTAAAAAGGAAGAGCAGACTTAAGAGAGGGAATGTATGGGGAGGCATTAGAAGCTGTGGCATGATTTGAGTGACTGCCTGGTAGTATTACACATAGACCTCTTTGTTTAAAGCAGTAGTTGGCTGCCTGACAAGGACTGGGTGGGTCAGTTCTTCTGCATTAATCACTTCACTTTCCTTAGCATCCGTGCTACTTCAGGCAGGGCCTCTACAGCCATGGGGCAGGATTGGTTTTCCCCAACATGAGGTGTTCTGTTTCCTCCATTAATGTGATCGGTCAACCCTCGCCAGCTCTACAAGCACAAGGAAACTGTGTGGGGTGGCAGTGGCTGGCTGGCTAAGTCTCTTGCAGCCAAGCATTGCTGCTGTGAAGCATCATGGCCTCTGCAGAGCACTTTGCTCTTGACCTGAGGAGCCTACAGCTTGAACAGTGTTGAGGGGAGGTGCTGACTTGCTGGGATGGACAAGTGGTGCTGCTGGAGTTGGTTGCTCTGGGTTCATGGAGCAGACGGCCTTCTTGTTATCAGCTTTGGTCTCAGATGTTTTCATCTTCTTGACAAGCGCATAGCAATAGAATTTATGCAACAGAAAAAGCTAGTGCTTTGCTCTTCACTCCCTTAATATTGCTGTGGGTGTTCAGAAGAGGCAAAATGGATTCTTTCTGCATATATGCTGCTTTTGGTTTTGCACCAGCAAAGCTGAGAATTGTTTAGGAAGCTGTTATCTTGATACACTCCAAACACGCTAGGAAGATGTGTTTACTTGATTTGTTGGTTAATATTCTTTATTTCTTGCCTAAAGGCAACATGGTAGCTGACATGTCAAGATGACAAGCTGCAGAGCTGTCTGAGAAGATTATTTTTATTTCATTTTATTATTTATTTAATTTTTCAATAAACTGGTGCCCCCTCTAGTAGCTAGTTCCATGTTTACATTAAGTGCTGGTACTTCCTCCACGTGCATCAGAAACCTAGGGAAATTCAAGCCTATGGTGTCTCTGGAGGTAACCAAAGACCAGCATTTCTCAGTGAGTAGGAAGTCTGGCTGGGGAACAGTTCCAGCTCTAATCCCTTATATGTGGCATGTGTCTTCTTTTAGCAAAGAACTGCCAAAGAGGATTAGGTGATACAAAAGTAACTTTTTAGCTGAAGAAGGGGGAAGAAGCATAGACAGATGCTTCATAAATATTCTGTAATACAATACAGCACTAAAATATTGAGCATGATGACAGCCCTCATCTTTGTTAGGTTTTCACTAGGTTGTAGTTATGTCCCTTACCATCCTGCAAGTTTATCTAGTTTGTTATGCAATTTGCATTTTGGCAATGTTCAGCCACTAACTGCTCAGTGAGAGCTTAGACGTGTTATCTGCACAGCCCTTCAGCTCCTGCCCTATGGGTAACCACAGCTTACTGCTTTACCCATAGGGTTTGTATTAAAAAGGCTGCTAAATTGCTATATTGAAAAGGCTGCTAAACTGCTCCAAACCCCATCTCCACCTGCAGCCCAGGAGCAGGGTGTGGGGAGCTTCCCCCATGCAATCCTGCCTTCCCCTCTGCCCAGTGTGCAGGGAACATCCTCATCTGTGTTGGTCTGTGGTGGGTCTGGACATCAATTCTCTCACTGTATCTCTGTGAGCAGCTGTCTCCATTGGTTTTATTGTGCATTTAAGTGTGTGCTTGAGAAAAATGCCCAAAGTGTGTTCCTGCATGCTGATGCCTGCTTTCGCCTTACGCTAGTCCCAAAGCACCTTTAGGGTCCTTGTGTTTTCCCAAGGGTTAGGGGAAAGAGTGAAGTCATTCACCCCTCCTGGGCAGTGAGACAAATCAATGATTTCAGGGGTAACAGTAAAATTTGTTGTCTTTAGTGGCTGGGGTAGTTCCTTTGGCTGAGGTGGATTGGTGTCTTTTAACTGGGGGTCTTGGTAGCAAGATTTGAAGGTGAGGACACTCTGAGGGGGCTCTTAGTGACAGGTCTGGTTCTGGAGCCCTGACCAGGGGTCCTTTTTGTTCTTCTGGTTCTGCCAGGGGGTTTGCAGAGAAGAAACTGACTGGAGGCATGTGAAGGAGGAAAAGGAGAAGGTGTCTGAGGTGCCACAGGAGAAGGTTTGGCATGTGGAGGGAGGCAGGGAGCCAGAAGGGCTTGTTCTCCTCTGCTGGCAGTGCGACTCTGAGCACGCAGAGCAAGAAAATCAACTTGAAAAATTACTTTTCAGATGAAAAGTGTCACTTAAGTAAGAAAGCAGTATGTGACTGCTCTTTTCTATTACCATGTAACACAAACATTATCCTGCAAATACAGTCTGGGGTGTCCAGAGTACCACGACCATATTTCCTCTTGATTTTTGCCCCCCTTCTTACCCTCTCTCTCTCTTTTTTTAATGGGGAAACACAGTGGTAGAGTCCAAGAGAACAGAAAATACTGGGCAGCATTCAGCAAATGTGACACCATACCCTGTCACAGAGCGGAATCTAAGTGGAGGAAGAGAAAAAGAGCCTGTAAGAGGACAGGCTTTTTGATCAAGTAATGAAAAGTGTTGTGTTAATCTTGCTGAGGACTTATGGGATCTGGCTTGAGGTAAAAGAAGTGTGCCTGTAAATTCCTATTTCAATCTATTGTTCTAGCCATGTTTTGATGTGCTGGCTAAACTATTACAGCTAGGATGCACCCAAACTGACTGCATTCGTTTGCCATCTCCAGTCCCACTGTCCATCTCCATGTGTTTTTGAGGAGAACAGATTCTTGCAGTTATTTGATTGTTGAAAACAGAAGGGCATGGAAAATTATTATGGTAACTCTGTTAGAATGAAGTGTATGAAAAAAACAGTTTTTAAGTTAGCCTGACTAAAAGGCTTACCCAGCTGTTGAACCTGTTGCTGGTGTACCCAGGAGCCCTTTTGATGCATCTGGGCTAAGACCTGATCTCTGTGCAATATCCCACACTGCAGCTGGTAATTTCTGAGTGCAGACCTAAGATGATGTCCTCTGTTCTCTATTAAGGATGATGACAAAAACCTTTCTACATGAATTAGCCAGAAACACATCCAGTGTAACTGGAGGAAAATACAGGAATATGGGTGGAGTTTATCTGCTTACTCAAGGCCACAATCTGGCCTAATGGCATTTATTTGAATGGAAACTAAGTAATGTCAACAGCAAGTTTCAGGGCAAATGCCCTGGAGTTGCCTCCTTGATTAGATACTGCATTATCCCTCCCTGTTTTTAACTGAGGGTTGCTCAGTCTGGGCACACTTTACATCCTTCAGTGTAGGAATAAAAAAGTTTTGAAGAGTTTATTTTTCAGAGGTTTAGTGTCACTGTTCTTGCTGGATTGATAATCTTAATGGGATATGTTTGGAATGGTTCCAAATTCTAATTTTGGAAATGGAATTGTTTTAGTGATTAAACAAAGTAACTGAGGGCATCACCCTATTAAATAAGATATTTCATGCATGTGATTAATGGTAATCTCAATATAAATCCTTTTGATTTAGAGATTAATGTTGATTCTTTGCTTCAAATTTACTGTCCATTTGTTTTCTTAATTAAAGTTAAAGGTGGAAGACAGATAGCAGAGGAACCTCTTCAGGATGTTGATGTTCACTTTGTTAAATAGAACATTTTTCATTAGGCAGCTCAGAAGTAATAGGCTTGGTATAACTATATTAACCTCAGACAATAGAGGATAGATTGTATGGGTTTTCTCTTGCTGGTGAAGCTTGTCATGCTTCGGATCCCTTTAAAAATAATGGTAGTTGGTCTTCTAGCTTGAATGAAGTCTTTTTCGAAATTAAAAGGTAGCATTTGAAAAATAGTTTCCTGCTTTTTAGAGAGGAAATTTCTTCATCGTGCTTCTTGTAGAGACTGTATTTCAAATTGTCATGTTTCCAAGTCACAATAAAGTAGTGTATGGGGGTAGAGGCAACGTCCCCGATTTCACTTTCACATGGGGCATCTATATCTGGTCTTGGTCCAAATGGATACGATGTCATATCAAGTTTTATAAATGCTTATCTTCTCCTTACTCAACTGTTAACCTAAATCCACTGTAGTGTGTTAATGCACTATTTTATCTTGGGGTATGAAAGCCAGAAGTAGTACAAGGGTGATATTAATGCAATACTTGTTCTTCCACTGTATGTTAAGCAAATTGTTGTCTTTCTGTACCCACAATACTTTATACTACACAAAGAAGCCATAGGGCATTTGCCAGGGCATTTGTCATACTCATGCAGAGAAAATATAGAACAAGTGATTTAAAATTAAAAGCTGTTTAGTGCAAGGACATCGAGCTTTTCTTGAAAACACGTATTACTGATAAAGGTATAAAGCTGCTTTGTATTAATGAGGTATGGCATGATACAACACGATGATCTTAATTCATCTTAATAAGAATGCAAATTATTGAGACAGCAAAGCATTATTGAAAATCATTTGAGATCAAATAATGACAAGTAATCCCCATATGTCACCACTCTCATACCTTATCGTGGCTTGGTGATGCCACATCTTGTGCTTGATTTCTAGAAGACTTTGAGATCGATTGATAGAAGTACAAAGATGGAGGTAACCTGAAGAAAAATTAGCCCACCAAAGTGCCATCAATTATACTGAAGTCAACCTTGATGGAAGTCTGACTGATCTGATCCTCAGCTGCTGCTTGCTTTTTATGGAATTCCTTCCTAAAATCCCATTTATTTTTTTTTTATGCAAAAGAAATGTTCTCTGCCGTGGATGTATAGACCACATGCTCTATAGGATAGTAGAAATGTATAGAAATCATCTAACTCTTACAGCCCCTTCCATTCTGCCAAAATCCTCTGGTCTGCCATCTACTGCTATCAAGGTGATACTGATGAGAGACCATCTTGTGTGACTACTAGTGACCAGATGGTATCAAGCCAATTTGCCACTGTAAGCTTTTGGAACTTGTGTTTGTGAGCTGCAGAGACTACAGTTACCATTTCAATAACAACAGTTTAAAATGTAAAATGTATTCAATTGTGGTTAAAAGTTCAGATTTGATGTGCTCCTGTCATTATTCATGCAGTGAATATTGTTAAGCATGCTTAAAGCATAAATCCCATATATAATGTTTTATATAATGTTTGGTCTCTTTCCCAGGCAACTACCAACAAGACAAGAGGACACAGTCTTAAGTTGTGCCAGGGGAGATTTAGGTTAGATATTAGAAAGAATTTCTTTACGGAGAGGGTGATCAGGCATTGGAATGGGCTGCCCAGGGGAGTAGTGGATTCTCCGTCCCTGGAGACATTTAAAAAAAGACTGGATGTGGCACTCAGTGCCATGGTCTAGCAATTGCACTGGTGGGTCAAGGGTTGGACTTGATGATCTCTGAGGTCCCTTCCAACCCGACTAATTCTATGATTCTATGATTCTATATCTACTATCATGAAAGTATATTTCTCCTATGAAAATTGATTTAAGCTGATGTTTTAAAGCTAGAAATACAGCTAAATCTTCCATAATTTTCATTTGACAAAGAGTTTAATGTTTGTTTAAAATCTAAGGAGCATTTTCAGAAATCCTCTCATTAATGTTCCCTGGATGTGCAATTCATAAACATAACAACACATAACTGCTTGTCGGTGAGATGTAAGATTAAAAGCAGCTTCTACTGTCTCAAAATGTGCTTTCTCATGTGTCCCATATGACTATAATTTTCTCAAAGATCTGTTACTTGTTGTAGTTTACCTCCCAATGCTGTTTAAATTTTTCCTCCTCGTTTTCCAGATGTGCGTATACCGTGTGTTTATGAGACAAGTAGGGTTTGGGCTCCGGTCCCGAGTGCAGCCAGGAGATTTCGTTGGGTCCTTTTCAGTTGTGCAAACACAGCTGGATTAGAGATGGCAGTTAAATGTTTCCTCTTAGAGAAGGCCAGTGACTGNCCAAAATCCTCTGGTCTGCCATCTACTGCTATCAAGGTGATACTGATGAGAGACCATCTTGTGTGACTACTAGTGACCAGATGGTATCAAGCCAATTTGCCACTGTAAGCTTTTGGAACTTGTGTTTGTGAGCTGCAGCGTTAATGAAATAACTTTTTCTAAGAAATGGAAAATTACAGTAAGTATGAAGAGACTATAGTTACCATTTCAATAACAACAGTTTAAAATGTAAAATGTATTCAATTGTGGTTAAAAGTTCAGATTTGATGTGCTCCTGTCATTATTCATGCAGTGAATATTGTTAAGCATGCTTAAAGCATAAATCCCGTATATAATGTTTTATATCTACTATCATGAAAGTATATTTCTCCTATGAAAATTGATTTAAGATGATGTTTTAAAGCTAGAAATACAGCTAAATCCTCCATCATTTTCATTTGACAAAGAGTTTAATGTTTGTTTAAAATCTAAGGAGCATTTTCAGAAATCCTCTCATTAATGTTCCCTGGATGTGCAATTCATAAACATAACAACACATAACTGCTTGTCGGTGAGATGTAAGATTAAAAGCAGCTTCTACTGTCTCAAAATGTGCTTTCTCATGTGTCCCATATGACTATAATTTTCTTAAAGATCTGTTACTTGTTGTAGTTTACCTCCCAATGCTGTTTAAATTTTTCCTCCTCGTTTTCCAGATGTGCGTATACCGTGTGTTTATGAGACAAGTAGGGTTTGGGCTCCGGTCCCGAGTGCAGCCAGGAGATTTCGTTGGGTCCTTTTCAGTTGTGCAAACACAGCTGGAT
>JAAWXA010000004.1:42721702-42785799 GCA_038090715.1 Florisuga fusca | reverse complement strand
ATTGTTGTCTTTCTGTACCCACAATACTTTATACTACACAAAGAAGCCATAGAGGGCATTTGTCATACTCATGCAGAGAAAATATAGAACAAGTGATTTAAAATTAAAAGCTGTTTAGTGCAAGGACATCAAGCTTTTCTTGAAAACACGTATTACTGATAAAGGTATAAAGCTGCTTTGTATTAATGAGGTATGGCATGATACAACACGATGATCTTAATTCATCTTAATAAGAATGCAAATTATTGAGACATCAAAGCATTATTGAAAATCATTTGAGATCAAATAATGACAAGTAATCCCCATATGTCACCACTCTCATACCTTATCGTGGCTTGGTGATGCCACATCTTGTGCTTGATTTCTAGAAGACTTTGAGATCGATTGATAGAAGTACAAAGATGGAGGTAACCTGAAGAAAAATTAGCCCACCAAAGTGCCATCAATTATACTGAAGTCAACCTTGATGGAAGTCTGACTGATCTGATTCTTAGCTGCTGCTTGCTTTTTATGGAATTCCTTCCTAAAATCCCTTTTTTTTTTTTTGATGCAAAAGAAATGTTCTCTGCCTGTGGATGTATAGACCACATGCCCTATAGGATAGTAGAAATGTACAGAAATCATCTAACTCTTACAGCCCCTTGCATTCTGTGACTACTAGTGACCAGATGGTATCAAGCCAATTTGCCACTGTAAGCTTTTGGAACTTGTGTTTGTGAGCTGCAGCGTTAATGAAATAACTTTTTCTAAGAAATGGAAAATTACAGTAAGTATGAAGAGACTATAGTTACCATTTCAATAACAACAGTTTAAAATGGAAAATGTATTCAATTGTGGTTAAAAGTTCAGATTTGATGTGCTCCTGTCATTATTCATGCAGTGAATATTGTTAAGCATGCTTAAAGCATAAATCCCGTATATAATGTTTTATATCTACTATCATGAAAGTATATTTCTCCTATGAAAATTGATTTAAGATGATGTTTTAAAGCTAGAAATACAGCTAAATCCTCCATCATTTTCATTTGACAAAGAGTTTAATGTTTGTTTAAAATCTAAGGAGCATTTTCAGAAATCCTCTCATTAATGTTCCCTGGATGTGCAATTCATAAACATAACAACACATAACTGCTTGTCGGTGAGATGTAAGATTAAAAGCAGCTTCTACTGTCTCAAAATGTGCTTTCTCATGTGTCCCATATGACTATAATTTTCTCAAAGATCTGTTACTTGTTGTAGTTTACCTCCCAATGCTGTTTAAATTTTTCCTCCTCGTTTTCCAGATGTGCGTATACCGTGTGTTTATGAGACAAGTAGGGTTTGGGCTCCGGTCCCGAGTGCAGCCAGGAGATTTCGTTGGGTCCTTTTCAGTTGTGCAAACACAGCTGGATTAGAGATGGCAGTTAAATGTTTCCTCTCTGTGATTTGGTTTCCCAGAGAATTCAAAGATAATGATAGGGGAATGCTGTCCTAATTTAGGTTCTATTGGAGCAAACCTACCACTTCATAACCACTACAGAAAAGGATGTAAGCTTTTACAGGTCCAAACAGCATGACATTTCCTAATTATCCCCTATCAATGGAGAACTTCCCATGGAGATCAAGTAGACACTGAGGAACAGCAGAGAAGTACCTGCCTGTCTATCCCTTCAAAGGCCTTGTATAGGAGGAAAAGGAGTAAAGAGGGAGCAACAGCTGAAGAAGAGACTTTTGTCATGTTGTCACAATTAAGTTAGAAATGTAATTTCTGCAAAGCTATCCAGCTTATCAACAGTAGGACCCTGCCAAAGGAGTCAATTGCATTTTATCAAAGTGGCATTTCTTCCTAACAGACCAGAGGAAACCTGCCCCCTTTGAGCACATCAGCTGCCAGGTACCAAGAGTGCCAGGGTTTGACAAAACTAGGGTAAGCCTCATGGTGCTCCTAGGTGGGACATTGAACTGTCCCCATAAAAGCAGTGGGTGCTCTTTCCTCAACACTAGTTTGTGCTGTGTTTGCCCATCTCCAGACCTCTGGTCTCTCTCTGTGCCCTGCTGGCTTGTAGGGGTGCTCCTGACTGCTTTACCTGCAGCTTCTGATATCTTCCAGGGGAATGTTGTCCAGGTCTGACAGCTTGCTTAAAACTCACCTATCCATCCCTCTGTCTGTGCTCCTGTTAGTTATCCCATAATGCTGAGGACACTTCCCCTTGTCATAAATTCTGTAGCACAAGGGCGTACATAATCTCTTCAGGAAGGATGTTTTGCTTTCTCTTGTTTCCTCTTAGAGAAGGCCAGTGAAATTGTTCTTGATGCTTTTTGTCTCTTCCTGGTTAACTTTCTCTTGTCTTTAATGCACTTTGATTAATATTGGTTCTTTTGCATTCCTCAGTCATGTATACTTGTTTTTGACGTATGATTTATGTTTCTTTCTGTTTTCAAGTGCCTTAAGTAACTTCTGGCATAGCCTCATGGTCTTGCTGTGCATTCTGTTCCTCTATATTGGAAGAAAAGCTGTTTTGCTTAAAATAATTATGTATGTCTATACACATACTTTTTTGATTGCTGTAATCCAAAGTGTTATTTATTACCCCCATATGTCAAATTCTCAACTGGTACTCTCATGTTAGCCAGGACTGGAGCTAAAACAGCTCCCCTCTAGTACTTCTTCTGTGTGGGTTTTTTTGGGGGTTTTTTTGGTTGTGGATTTTGTTGGGTTTTTCTGGTGTTTTTGTTTTTTTTGGGGGGGAGAGATGCGAGTGGGGAGAAGGGGAAAGGTTATTTGGACAAAGGGTTATCCCATTGAGTTCCAAGTTGTCACTGTGTTGCTGTACTTTACCAAGATATGTAGCTGAAGTTCTCTGCCCTATGCATCAGAGAACAGTGGCTTCTTTTCTGATGTGTTTTTAATTTGCCCATAATAAGCCACTTATAATGACACAACTCTTGGGTTTTGGGTTTTTTTCCTTTTTTCTCCTCCTTTCACTTTTTATGTAAAGCTCTTGAAATTTAATATAACTTATCTTTCTTCCTACAAAGTAAGTTATGCTATACAAATTCACCCAAGAATCTCTCTTCCAGTGCTGGTACAAGTATTAGAGCTTTTAATTCCTCCCTTTCTCTTTTCCACACTCATAGGGTTGTTATATAGACATCTAAGTAAGTTTCCCAAAGTGTCTCACTGCTGCTTCTTCTGATAAACGCTATTACAGTTTCTTATCACTTCCCCAGATTTCAGCCCTCTGGGCCAGATCGTTGCTTTTAGAACATGAGAATTTTGTTATCTGCTGCTATTCAATCTGGCTTAAAATCTTTCCCACTTGATAGGCAGGCTGATACTTCCTACCCTCCTCTTCTTATCTCTGCTCCGAGACACTTCTTTGTAGGATAACATCCTCTAGTTACAGAAGCCAAAGATCTCTTGCTGGTGCCATCTGTACAGCTACACACTTGTTTCTGAGAGGCATCTGTCTCTGTCACCAGAAACCCGTGGGCTTCACGCCTGGCCTCCACCCAGCCACCACCAGCCCTGGGTGAGTGGGTGACTGGTACCCTACAGCTCCTCTGCTGAGCATCACTGAACTGGGTTGAAAAAAGAGGGGGGGAGAAAGCTTGCTGTCAGTATGGCTTCAGAGCCTTCTGTTCGGTGCCGAAATTTGTAAATGGGAGCAGTTTAATATTAGCATGATGTAATTAGAAAAAGTTTATTAATCGGGACTCTAAGTTGGAAAGGAAATTAAACCCTTTAACTGCCTTAATGTGAAATGCCTAACCACTGAAAAGGGTAGTGCTGATTCTGACCTGGAATCCTCTTTAACACTGCTTTTCTTGCATAGGAGGGAAACTACTTAGAATAGGAAAGCTGGCTTTTTCAATCAATTAAGTGAAATATATTTATTATACACGTATATATATATACATACATACATTTTTTTCCCTTGTGTCACTGCTTATTAAACTGAAATACATCATCTTCATTTTTCAATGAGTTGTAATTTAACCTTATGCTCTATGTAAATATTCAGTTCTCCATATAGCCGTCAGAAGAAAGCCCGGTGAAGCTATGAATAATGCAGTATGTAATACAAAATATATGCAGGAGATAATTGGTGAAATGACCTTTCTTTTGTGGCAGTAACTTCATATTCCTGCTTCAGAATTATTTCCCTCCCCCCTTCCACCTCTTCAAGCTTGTTGTTTTAAATAATGGCATCTCTCAATTGGCAGATATCGGATTTGAAGGAAAGACAGTTTTTTAGGAGCTGAGTTATACCCTATAGACACACTTCTGCCTGGAGCGGAAATGCCTAAAAGCTTTTCAGCAGATAAACCTGGGCTGCAGTGCACGTTCCTGCAATTGCCCAAGCTGACAACTTCAGAAGTGTGACCACAGTGTGAATGTGCCCTAGGACGCTCTTGAAGCATTCTTGATCTTAAAAATGTTTGCAATGAGTAGAAACTGAAGGAGCTTCTATTATTTCAAGAGTTGCTAAGTGCTGCCAGACACCCAGTTTTTTCAGGGCTCTGTGAAGTAACCGTGGCAAGGAGTTAAATCCCAAGTCTGAGGACTCTTGTGTAGGCACGATGTGCAGATGAGGGGACAGGTGTCGATCGTGTAAACCAAGTAATGTGAAAGTATGTCTGGAGGTGGCTTCCAGCAACTGAAGCTTGGGGATTTACTCTGTCACTGGAACCCTGCTGCAGAGAAGCCATCCCTTGCCAGCTGCTTTATCTTGTAATTACTCCTGTAGAGGGAAGCAGGCATTTCTGTTCTTGATGTGTGAGTGCAGAGAGGGGATAGCCGGTCTGGAAGTCAATGTGTGAGGTCAAGGTTTTGTTTCCAGTGTCTGCAGTAGGAAGAAGGGAACCACCTCATCTCCCTGAGGAACTTGGCACCAGTGGCTGGAGTCACTGTGAAAGGGCAGAGAAAGGGCAGTTCATGAGGCGATGCTTGCTTACATGCTGGGTGGTTAGAAGAGTGTGTGTCTAAGGAAATGCACTTCCTCTCATCCTTGGTTTTCTAGCTGTGGTATATAGAGAACTGCAGGATTTCCTGAGAGCTGAGGTTCCTGGAGGCAGCTGTGGCCTTGGGTAGCAATCCCTGAAGCTCAGCCTGGCTGTCTCCTGGGGACAGGCTGGCTGGCTGCTCTTGGAGGACACAAGCACTGTTTTGAAGTAGAATATTTTCCATTAGATGGGCCTACCATGGTGATCTAGTCCCACTGCACCACACCTTGTTGCTGTCTCTCCATTTCCACAGCACTGTGTGTTGTGCTAGCAGAAGGCACGGTGCTTGGGCAAATATGATTGCCTAATTCTTGCTGACCACCTTTAATGAAATGTGAAGAGACCTTTGTATAAAAGCAACTATACGAACAAGATCAGGAAATGGAGTATCTCATGGGCAATTAGTGTGTTCAAATGAACAGAGATATTGTGTGCTTTCTGTACTCGAGATAGTTGGACACTGCAGCTTGGGTAGCTGGAGCTCAATTGTTTATCCCTATTTGAATATGCATTGTTGGAAAGCCCATTTCTGAACTGTTTACATTTTGCTGCAATATTGTAGGAAGCTGAAATTAAAAAAAAAATAATCTGGAAATGAAAGCCTGAGTACCAAAAGCTCTAAGAACCCAAAAGAGGATTACTTGTTAAAACTAGAAATAAGACTGATGTGTTTGTTTTCAGTACATTAAATTTATTACCACTGCCTCAGCATTAGACTCCTCTGTCCTTTCCTTATCTTTCTATTACCACGTACATAAAAATAAGCTATGTGATAAATGGACAATTTAACATCTGTTTTACGTTGGACAGAGGAGATCAGAAAGCTTCATTTAATTATTAAAATCTTCTCCTATTTATGTTACATCTTGATGACTCCTGGAGACGGCAGATGAGCACTGTTATACTGTAAGCAGCAAACCATGGATGTCTGGATGCTGGTGAGGGTGTATGGTGCTACAGAAATTACCATCTGCGTGCTCAGCCCCAGAGGTGCATTGTGTGAGAGTGAGTGGGGATCTTGGCTTACACTGTTAAAATACTGAGGAGCTGAAAACTTCTCTTGCTTGTGAAGCATTGCTCATTGAAAGAATCCATCAATTTCTGTGCAATTATTCAGATGAGGGGTTTCTCCTTGGTTATTTGCCCTAGCATCTAACTGGAGCAAATATATATGAAATTATCAGATCTGATAGAGATATGGTATTTCAAATTTCTAGTGATATTTGTATGATGTGTTTACTCC
The DNA here is from genome assembly GCA_038090715.1 of Florisuga fusca. Taxonomy (NCBI): domain Eukaryota; kingdom Metazoa; phylum Chordata; class Aves; order Apodiformes; family Trochilidae; genus Florisuga; species Florisuga fusca. Next base: position 42,779,570 of record JAAWXA010000004.1, on the reverse strand, counting down.
TTCTATGTCTAGGACCTTTGGAAAAGCAAGAGAAATGAGATTTTAGGGACTTGTGATGAAGTTTCATTTCTTGATATTTCTCCTTTTGTGAGAAGGAAATTGAAAGTTTTCACTGTAGTCCTTATGCCTCATGAGTAGCTCAAAAACAAGCAGAAAAACCTCAGCATGTTTTTCTTCCTTTTTGGCCATTTACTAAGCATGCCTCTTAATTTCTGTCTGATATTAGCATGCTGTGCTTTCTCCCTTTCTTAAGAAAGGTGAAATGTTAAGGGTTATGATGAAGAAAAGCAGCACTGGACTTAAAATCAGAGACCAACAGACCTGTTTCCAGGTGATGTTTGAGTCCTAAAACCATTGCAGTGAATTGGGCCAAAAGTTTATATTTTTATGGCCATCTAGCAAGCTTTACAGAACATAATGTAAAGCTTTCTTTGGAGCCTTTATGGTGGCTCACATTTGGGAAACAACTGCAGCAGCCTTGTGTTACTGACTGCCTCCCTGCTCCGTGGGAGCTCTGAGCACCCCCTGTTGCAGCAGCAATTACTGAGCAGGCTACAAAGGCCATGTGCTATAGGAAAAGGTTGAACCTGGGTATAAACGTGGTAAAACAGGGCCTTCCCGAGAGAATTTTTTAACCCGTGCATTGTTCTACGTAGGTAAAATGGTATTTTCCATCTGTTCCCACGAAAAAGAAACGGGAAAGGTGGTAAGGCACAACAGAATAATTTCTGTATCATTTGTTTCAGGCTAGATAGCATGATCTATTAAAATAAACATGTTTTATCTTCTGCATTGTTTGGGACCTTAAAAATGGTACTCAGCATACTTTTTCTTGTGACAATTTTTTTCATCAGAAACCCTAACAGATTTGGAAGTGTGAGATGAACATAAAACTGGCCCCATAGTCTTGGACTATGAATTTTGTGTGCTGTTTTTCCTGGTGTTTTGAAAACAGAGTCTAGATGTATTTGGCCTGGTATGATTAATTTTCCACTAGAATGTTAGCAGGTTATTACTGTATCTCAAAACACATGAAGGTTCCATAATATATGTAATTCTCATAAAAACATAACCACCCCACAGAGTAAAAGCAATGCAAAAACAGATTTTAAAAACAACCCACATCATTAAGCCTAATGAAAATTAGCTGCATTTTTTAATTTTAGGCCAGCCTTTTGAGAACAGATTTCTGTGGAGAGGGTGAACCTTGAGAAGGCAGGGAAGAGTAGAAGTCCACTGCTGGCAATGGTTTAGAAGGGACTTGATTCAGTCAGCACTTATTATGCATTATTGAGAGTAGTGGTACTATATATTGGTTGTGTGGGAAGAACTCTAGGTAATTTAACAGAAGAAAATGCAGAACTAAATGGCATGGGTGAGCAGACATGATTCATACCTCATGACTGGCTGCTGTCCCACAGCTGGATATTTCAAGCTGTGTGGTGTCTGTGTTGTGTTCTCCCCCCTGCCCTGCCTTCTCAGGATAGTACTTAGGAAGAATGTAAAAACTGTGGTCATTTGTCTAGGATTTCTCAGTGTCTGTTGGTCAGAGCACCAATCTATGTTATGGATATTCAGAAATGCTGAACAAATGACCATTGCCAGTGTATGAGTTGAGCTACAACCCTGGTTTTTCAGTGGTGGATGTGGAGAATAGCAAACGGGCCGTAGCATTGCAGAAGAAAATTTGCTAGCCCTACACCATGCTGACAGGAAGGGTAACTACTTTGGCTAGATGAGGGGGGGAGAAACTGTATCTTAAGTTGTTTTACATGCATAGCTGTCCTATTGGAGTGATATGGTGCTCATTATTTCCTTCTGTCCCCAGAGTGTATGGAAAAACAGTGTACTATCATGTCTGTAGTTGTTCATGATGTTTCTTAGCTAGTAAGATATGTGGCTGCGAAGTTTAAGGTTACAGCTATAAAAATGTCATCTTTTATTTAAAAAGAAAAGTAAAGTGATACATTGCTATATGATAATGAAGCACTTTGATTAAAAGCATCCAACAGCCTATGATGTATGGGAGCTAGCTGCAAGACTATTGGAGTGTAATTAATTATTAGCTGTTCTTTATAAGGTCTAGTTGCTCTTTGCAGAATTGATTTTGAATGGTGACAAAGAAGCAAGCTCTTGTTTGTGGATGCTATGCAATTAATATATGGATGTTGGCAGGAGCAGGTGTTGTGTGATGGGTGATGGAGTACAGAGCCTTTCACCTGCAAGCACTTTCTTATGTTGAAGCCAGACAAGTTGTTGAGGTGACAAACTCACTGCTGATGGACTGGTTGGAAGCCAACCCAGCTTGTATGGGTAGCTCTGTCTTAAAATATAATAGTTGGACTATGCAACACTGAGTCTACCTGGGCTTTACCTAGAGGGCTGGGGACAGGATGCCACAAAGAGACCCAAGTGCATTTGTAGAGTTATGTCCTGGTTACTATGCCCATCTCCTCTGCTCTGTGGTTAAATAGAGGGGTATGGTTTACATAGTTTATTCCCTTTTATGAGAACTATAATATACTTCAAGTTTTTTGGAAGAGATTGGTGTTTATTTACTGGAAGAGAGTCACTAGTATCTGACCATCTAAAAAAGTTGTTAGATACTGCAAAGGACTCTCAAAAACCTTAATTCAGTAATTTGATTTAAGGAAATGAAAGCAAAGTGATAAACTTTTCTCCCTCTTTTCTGCCTCTGCACTTTGAAATCTTTGTTTCCAATGAGTACTTCTTCCTGCAGAGGAAAAGAATTCCATGCTAACAGTAAATTCAGAAGCATCGGGAAAAAGAAATTTAACCAAAATTTTTGCATGGGTAAAAGACCTCAGAAGTAGTTAGAGAGAAAATAGACAGTGTTATACATGTGATCTTACTATCCTTCTTCTACTGCAGCTGTGGCTAATCTGGCTACCTCAGCTGTCATCTGCCATTCAGGTCAGCCAATGTGAGTGAGCTGCTTAAGGAGCTCTGTGTCTCCCTCCCCTGTTCTTCCAAATACTTCACTTGTACTTCTGCCCAAAGTGTACCTAGAAATAATAGATACACCATGAGATACTGTAGGATCTTGTTTCAAATGCAGATGAGAAACTTAATTTTTCAATTTTGTTTTTTCAACCTGAATTAATGGAATGTTGTGAAGGTGTACTTTTCCTGAAAACAACTTGAAGGGACATCTCTGATACGATAAGTGCATATCCCCTGCTGTGGAATTACATGAAAAGGAAAAGTCAAAACAACCCCAAAACTAAAAGAATGTAGAGGCAATTTGAAAAGCAAGCCAAAAAGCTTTGTGAATTGTAGCAGATCTTGGAAAGCATGTGAAAATTCCATACTAAGTATATAGATATCCCATGAAGAAAGGTTACACTTTGAAATGTTGAAATTCTCTCTATATATAATCTCAGCACTTGCTACTCTTAGTCTAGTACTAAACATGTTCTCATACTATGCTCTGGTCTAATTCAAAGGAAAAGAATAGTGCAGTTAGACTGAAATTTTGTTCTGTTACTTTTGGATGAGAAACTTTGTATTAGAAGAGTTTTCATAAAAATCCATGTTAACTGGAGCGAGTGAGAAAATCATAGGCAGTATTTACCCAAACAATCCTTTGTGAGACGATTAATAACAACCTAGAGAGCACTGACTGGCAGTCAGGGTTGAAAGCTTTTTCTGGAAACATCTCTTTGGGGCAGCTGTAAGGAAAAGATTCTAGGGAAGGAGCAAAGCCAATGTGACTGGGAATAGCTTTTATTAAATATGTGAGAGAATGAAAACCTTGAACACTGTCTCTGCTCTGATGATGTGAGCATGAGGCTAAGTTTTCAGGACTCTCTTAACAGCCCAGGACTGCAGCTCCACGTGTGGCTTTACTGGATGTGGTCAGGAGTTTCTAATCCTTCAGCTGAAACCTGGAAGCATTTGGGCTGCAGATCTCCAACATAACACAGTGATTCCTTAAGGCCCTGCATCTGGGAGAAATGATGCTGGGAGGTGAGGATTTCTTTCCCTTCCTTTGGATGGGAAATGGATCTGTGCTTGGAGGGGGGTCTCTTCCTTGCTATTCAGATGGGAGATACCAGAATGCAGCTATGGTAATACTCAATGTCTTTTTTTTCCTGAAATGTAGTTTTCTTTTTCAGTCAGTGCCGTCCCACTGCCACTTACTATGTAGCTTATTTCATACATGAAAAATAATAGCTTGTAAATTACATTTGTGGTTAACTTTTGCTTCTATGTCATAAAGAGAAATATCCTATAATTATTATGGTCCCCCAGTTATTTTGACCATATGGATTACACCATATTTAAGGTCCCTGTTCAATAAAAGTACATCTGGTTCCTGCACTGAAAAAACCTATTAAAGACTGAGGAAACCATGCAAATAGATTTATATGGTCTTTTGTTGGATTTTACAGTGTTTAATTGGCCTCTCTATTGAGGGTAACCATGACAAACTTCAAATTCTGGGAGTAGCTACTACAAGCAATAGTCTTTTAGTTACTACAGAGTTAACATCTGCCATTTTTCTGCTAGTACACGTTTTAAGGGTCTCACATGTTGTAGTCTCCTCCACTTCCTTTGGGAGAATACTCTACTGTCTCATAGATCTCAGTGTCAGGAAGTCTTTGACCACAATTTATGTAACTGCATGTTTCATATGGATTCTTCCTTGGCCAGTAGAAAATATGCCATAGGGCTTCATCAGGGAATTAACAAAACAAAACAAAACAAGCCACAATAATCCAAACCAAAAACATGAGTGATGTGAAGACTAGAATCTGTAAGGCTGGTTTATTAAAGAAAGTTTAAAAATGGTAAAAGTAATGGGATTTTTTGGAGGAGGGGGTTCTGCAGCTGGAAAGAGCAGCAGACCTGTAAAGTTCTGCTGAGGGAAACACGTTTACCAGGAACAAAGCAATGGATGAAATTTTTTGCTGCTTCTCCACTGACAAGGAGACTGCTTCTCCTGGCCAAGGAGACTGTATTGCTACCACACCTTTCTGATGTTCTTGCACTTCTACCAACCATAATTTGCAAAGCAGGTATTTTTTTTCCTCCTAATTCTAATTTACAGATTTTCCTATCTTTGGAACCTTTAAGGAAGCACTTAGCACATCCAAGTTTGTTCTGCATATTTACATGAAATTTAAAACTTGCTCCTGGTTTAGGTCAAGAGATACTTGTCCCTTATCAGAAATGCGTGGGCTCTTGTGGACCCCTGCCAGTGCCTGTGAAATTGTGTGTGGTCTGGTCTTTGCTGTCAGATGTGTAATCCATGCTAGAGACCAGAACTTGCAGTTCTGTTCTATAAATGGGGGAAAACTGATGTATGTTAGGCTCTAATCTGCTGCCTGGAAGTTTATTTGAAAAGTTAGTGCAACTATTTGCCTCAGCTCTTCCCTTCCTTCTTCCAATGAAGATCTTCATCTTTAATGAGGATCTGACTCATTTTATATCTCTATTTCTAAAATGAGAGGGGAAAAGTTTTATTTTACTTATTAAGATATTGGTCTAAGATGGTTCCGGATCATTTCCTGTCAGTTATGATAACTATTTTTTTTTGCTTTAGGCTCACTCAGCTGTCATTAAAGTCTGAAATGATAAACTATCGTTATCTAAAAAGATGTTTCAGACTTAATCACACCATGTACTGAGATAACATTAATTTCTGCTAACCAGAGTGAGTTAAAAGAGTGAAAGTTGAAACTTTTTATAGCATTCTTTGACTTATGCAGAGGAAAAAAAACCCCTACCAAACAAAATCAGCAAACCCAGCTTTGTAGGAAATGTGATACACTCAAAAAAAGTAAAATTATAATGCGTGTAGAATGCCCTGCAGAATACAGCTGAGTTCCTATGCAGTCAGCTTATTGTAGATAGGGGAAAAAAGGAGTAACGTCCATAGGATTCACTGATTCTTTGCAATTACCAATTTGCTTAGTCCAGGGGCATGGACTGTGCTATAAAATCAGGAATATAAACAAGCTTCTATTGTTTCTTCATCTGAAAACAAATGTTCAGACAACAGGCCTCTGCCCATTGATTGCATTTGTGTCCAACATGTAGTTTCTGTGTACAGAGGAACATGGCTTATTTTCCACTGTGTATCATGAAAGTTGTTTGGGTTCGGGTTGTTGGTTTTTGGTTTTTTTTTTTTTTTTGGGTTTGGTTGGTGGGTTTTTTGGGTTTGTTTTGGGTTTTTGTTTTTGAGTGGGAGAGAATCATCCCTGTGAATATAGAACAGTTTTCTGCGTAGAGACAGGTTTCACTCACAGCTACTGCTGGCAGAGTTCTGTGAGTAAGGGATTAAAGAAAAAAAAAACAACAAAAAAACCCAACAAAACCCCAACCTGCCCCAAAGCCCCCCAAAAACCCCAACCAAACAAAAAAACTAACAAAAAGCCCCCAACAAAATAAAACAAAAAAACACGAGAAGCCACTTTCAGAAAGAGATTTAAAGAAAGCAGGAGGGGAAGTTCTGTAGGTTTTCCAGCTTCCTAGGAAGAAAGATAGATGAGAGGGCTCCAGCAGCAGGTCGCCCAGGAGCCAGGCTGGGCTCAGTGTTGTGATTGAGGGAAATCAGGGGAAGGACAAGGGAAGAAGCTCCTGCCCGGGAATGGTGCCACCGGGAGGGAGCAGCTGCTCGGCCTGATCGCTCTCGGGCTTCGGCGCTGCGGCTTTGGCAGGGAAGGATGCTTGCTGAGGGGGGTGGGAGAGGGATAGTGCTCAACATATGCCTCACTCCCGGCTTCAGGGCTTCCCACGAGTCGCTTTTCATGGGAACATAGGAGTGCTTGCCTCCTCTCTGTGCCTCTTCTCCTCTAGTGGCAGGAACGATAGGAAATGATAATGTTCAGAAGGAGTGACTGGACCAAAAAAAGCTATCCAAACATGTTATTTTGCTAAAATGCAAATGTATTGCAAAACCGGTGATTTATTTCCTGTCTTCCAACTCCCCAAGTATGTCTGGAATGAAATGTTTCCTTTCTCGTCAGGGGCAAGAGCTTGAGGGTTTTTGCAAATCAAAGACTGCGGTTGTGTAAAGGAAGAGGGTAATACAAATAAGTAGAATAAAATTCCCCACTGAAATGAACATGCAAAAGGCATCTTTGTGGTAGTGTTGTCATTGTCTTCACATTCAAACTGCCAACTTGGAAGCATCCATCTTTAGCTGAAGTCCACTGAGTCCCTTACAGTCACCTTTTTGTTCCATACACAAGAAATGAAAGGTACTACCAGATTTGTTTCCTTGGGCTTTTTGCACTTTGTGTAAAATGTGCAGGTATACTTGATAGCAGAAAAGAAAAAATGGCCCTTAGGAAGGCAATACGATTAAGGTCAGAACATCTGTCTTTAATGTAAATTGGACTATCTTCAGCCATTTTCTCATGTGCTGCGTTTGCACGTTTTTGTTTATTATTGTCAGATGAGCTGCCTTTATAGGAAAGACATGATCTATTAACTATTTACATACGCACATCTGTCTTGTATGGAAATCTACTGGCACAGGAAAATGTGTCATAGCTCATAAGTATGCAGGTTCAACAAACTGCTGCTCTTGTGAACTGCAAATCGTTCCCTTTTTAAGCAGCTTTTTAGCAGCTCTTGCAAGCAACGCTTCCTCAGCTTTGCAGCTGTCTTATAGATGGTCTCACATATGTATTCTTCAGGGCTGTAGTTGTGGTCTTCACTGTTTCTAGGGAATGTTTACATTAGGATGGTAAAAAAAAAAAAAGTATAATTAAATTTTAAAATTAAATAAATGCTAACCAGATGTAACTATGCAGAAGTATGTTAGCCTGGTTCAGCAATTCCAAGTTTTGAGTCCAGGACCTACAAGATAGACTTTACCTTTTTGGTTTTCCTTTGAGTAGTTTTCTAGCCCTTCTCCAGTTCACAATTTTCAGCCTTTTCAGTCTAAGAACATAACCAAGAGGAAAAAAAAAAAGAAAAAAAAAATCATATTTTTAATTGAACCCAGAATTTCAGGTGGGGCTACCTGATGCTTCATTAACATTTGGGTGTGACAGCAGTAGGGAGGCTGAAGTACAGAACCTGAAAATCAATGTTTGATGTTTTCTTAAGATAATATGCTTGTTGCTGCATACTAGACATAATTTCACGCATAGATACGTACCTTCACTGAGGAAGAAACATTCTGTGTGTTGAAGAATAACAATGAGGAGAGAGGATTGGAAGTGAAAAAGTTGTCATTGACTTTCAGAGTAAAAGCAGAAACACCAGCAGCTCATCCATTGGTGAGCTGAGTGGAAACAGGAAAAGAGGTCTCTCCCTCAGTCTCCTCCCTCAGCACCATGAATCCAGAGCAGCCCACAAAGTATGTGGATGGTTGATAGTGCTGAGATCCAAATCCATCCTTGCAACTTCCTTCATACTCAAAAACCACAGAGAGTGGCTTGCTGATATGCTGCATTTTCATAAAGTAAGACTTTGTTCTCTTTCTTACTACTCTCTCCAGAAAATGATGTAGTTGTGACTTCTTGCCAAAATTGCTGATATAAAACTCAATTTTTTTCCAAAAGATTATTTTCCCTCAGGAAAGTTAATTTTATGTTCACACTTCTCTTTCCTAGTGATCATGTTTTAGCAAATTACTTGGATTCTCCCTATTTCTTTGTGGCAGGAGTCTGTAAGTCACTCAAACTAAAAAGACTTCTAAGAGACAAAACAAAATTTACATCTGGGCAGCTTTTTTTTGGTAGGCTACAGGCCAAGTTCATGGCAAGTTTGTACAATTTCCTTGGACTCAATGGAGTTGCCCTGTATTTCTGATACAAATATATCAATAGTGGTAGAGTTGGCTTGTGGTTCTGCCTTAAAATATGTCACAGTGAAGCAGATGAAGCTTAATTCTGGGTTTGCATCTCTAGGACTTTTAAGCACTGGTACTTCCCTTCTGTGTACAGATAGATCTCCTCCCACATTTTCCCTACAGAAGTGCTGGTAGAACAAATTTTAATTTTCTTGTACATTAACACTAAAAGGTACAGAGGTTTGATAAAGTATAATTTGAGCACATGACTTCCTGTGAAGAGAATTTAATCTGGCTTTCAGATTCAGAAATTTCATGTGAGTCTCTCAGGGAAAAATCTGTATTCCAGCATCTTAGGACAAGATAGAATCTCCAGCCTCTTCTCTGGTCTTCTGTGGTGTGTGGTTATGGAGCAGCATTAAATCTTTGTGACCATGTGGTGGTGGGTGGGGTGGGTTGGGTTTGAGCGGTTCAGTTCAAGTCTAGTTCTGCCATAGTTGTGTGGGTGAGGTGTTTTTGTTCATTCCATTGTTCCTCTCTATTTTATGAGATGATATCTCAGCTTTGGAAAATTTTTCTGACTTGAAATTTGTCACAGATATCTTCAGCCAGAGCAAATTTGAAAAATATGGTTGTAAAACATGCTCAGATTTTTAAACAGCTCTCTCAATGCAGTCTGGTCTATGTACCAGTTCAGTCAGTGACACAAAATGTATAATGTGTATGGATATAATTTTTATTTTGGGAGAGTATTTTTCTGTAGAAACTTTTTATAGCTAGTGATCTTTTATTTCTGGATGACTGTTTTTTTTATTTTCATCAAGTATAGTACTCTTTAAAATGAGAGGTCATACTGGTCAAGATGTGCTAGCTGTGCAGGTGAGGATTATTACTCTTTGCAGGGGGTGTTATGAATGCTAATGGGATGAGATCTGAATTTGTAGGATTAAATGGTGTAGGGTGGATCATGGAATATTATATTTATGACTACACACTCATATCTAGTGAGTTAGACTACTATAATGATTGTATCAAAAAGCCAGGTGCAGTAGGCAATGGTGATATTTGTAGCGTATTTGTGCAACAACTTTTTTTTTTTTTGGTGGAAGTCGTAGAGCTATACAAGCAGAAATGCATTTTTTTTTTTTTTTTTTTTTTACTGAGGAAAAAAAATGAAGTGAGGTGTCTGTTTCCATTAGGCTTTTTCACCCTCTCATGCCATTTCTGGATAATGGTTATTTATGCAGTTGTTCAAGTAGGCAAGCTTGAACCCTTCCCCATAAAATCCTAGATCTTTCTGCACCCTCTCATTTTTTCCTGTTTTGTTGCGAGTGAACTCATTGAAGCCATGGGGATTATTTGCTGAACACGAGTTTCATCCAAAGATGAGAGATGAACAGGTTAGGCCAGAAACTGTGTAGTCTGCATGAAGTATCATAAGGTTTCCTGGTGTGCCCAAGTTCTATGCACTCTCTGGTACGCTGGAGTCTTCTGTGGTGGCTGTAGACAAACCTTGTATCCCATGGGCACACTCAGCCAGTGCACTCACTGCCTCCTCTGGGCAGGGGCAGCTCATATCCCACCGGCTCCCAGTGGTGGAGGCAGAATGCACCCATAGGCTGGGGTCAGCCTGCACACCCCTCCCTGATGGTTTCTGAAATTGCTAGCCCATGTCCTTGCTTCTACCAGTAGCTGAAAGTGCTGCCAACAGGAATTTCTGCCACCTTAGTCTCCCGTCTTTTCTTGTTGAAAGTTTAAAAGCAAAATTCAGCTGATAATATATTTATTTCTGTATCAGGCTATCAATTCACATGTACTGTATTCCCTTTTAAAAAAACAAAAATACAATATCCAATTATCTGATATCCCTCGGAAGGGAGATTAAAAATATTTGAAAAATCAATTGAATTTAGTTATGTATATTTTTAAAATGTGGATTGAGTGCAGCTGGCTCTGGCTGTGTTTTTTCGGCTTGCTGTCAGCCTTCAGAATACTACTGTTTTAAAGCTGAATAAATATCTAACAACCAGGAGATATTAAATACGTTATTTAATATCATATTCCCAGTGGCTTAGGAAAGGTTACAAACCCTGATATCTGGTTAGTGGCCCCAATGGTTTTCTAGCCAGTTATTTAACTATCCATTTATTCATTTAATTTATAGCAGTTAATGAGAGCTAAAATGGAGCCACAGGATTCAGGTTCCCAGAAAAACAGACATAAATTATGACCAGGTTTAAAGAGTATGACTTATCAAGCGATCATCCTGGTAACCACTGGGAGTTTGGTGTCTGTACCACAAATATTAATGGTTAGCCAATTCTGCCTTCCAGGACAGAGCATTCTTTTAGTCAGTTTTGCTACTCTGCTAGCTCAAGGTCATATTTTCTTCAAGACAAGGAAAAATTTCAAGTCAGGCATTGCAACACACAAATAAAATGCAGTTAAAAATGCAGTGGGTGTTTTGTAAATGGGTAGGATAATTCTGTGTGCCATACTTGCTGTCTGATACATGCTACAGAATTGCAGACACTTCTATGTGGCTTTTGAAAAACAAGAAAGTGTCCTTCTTATATTCTTATAGCCTAGATCAAATCTAGTTCACAAATAAATCCTTGGCGTTATGGAACATCTTTCTTAAATCTTAATATAGTTCTGTCTACTATTTGTCAAGTCTTAAGGTACAAATGGCTCAGATTTTTATATATATGTAAAGGGAAGGACATTAATTTAATTATAAAATTCTTGTAGTAATAATAAAAAACCTTCAGTAATAATCAAAAATCCTCTGAAAACTCTTAGATATGCTAATAGCTGTTGGTAAACCTGTGGTTCTTGCGGAGTTGGATCCTCAAAAAGATGGTTGATTCCATGTTTAGTTTTCAAGGCCTACAGGGACGCAAGGGTTTATATAAGATTATGTATAATGAAGTTAGTGGTATAGAATTATGAGATATTTGATTAAATGAGTGCTTAAGTTTTCAAATCCTTTATGATGAGCTTAGTCTAGATGTATGAAAACAAGCATTCTTAATGTATGTCATTATAGTTTCAGTATTGTAACCAAATATATCCATGTGAATAGCAGTTGTAGAATAAAGTGGAAAGTGAAAATTAAACAGAAAAAAAATTTATGGCTGTTTCAATCATACTGAGTTATTGTAGCCATGTAAGAACACTTAGAAAAGCATGAAGTAATAGAAATTTGGCATGCCAACTCTCTGGCAAGCAAAACACCACATTATATAAGTTAATATTTCTTGCTGCACACTGACATTTTCGTTAAAGCTTTTAAATTATTTTAGACTTTAATGAAGAATGCACATACCTTCTTCTGCATTCCTGGCATCCCTTTCAAGTTATTCAGTGTGGAGCTTACTAGATTGTGACCTCTCCTATATGCTTGTAACTTTTAACTTAGGCAGTCGTTGGTTCTGTGTAGAGGTTGAGTGGGAACACCTCTGAGCTCCTGTCACTTATGTATATGTTTCCTTTTCCTCTTCCTCTATTCCTGCTCATCACTGACCAACTCATGTTTATGCAGTAGGACACCATGTGTGCAGCTGTGTGGGCAGCTTTTCTCAGCACACCACAGGATACAAGCCGAGGTAGCTCGTTCTCACACCTTGCAGATTTGCTTCTGCTCTGTCATTCAGTCTGCATGCATTGCTTTTCAGAGGTTGATAACAGGTAAGGCCCTTTATCTAAATGGAACTGGCACCAAAGAAGTGCTGCATAGGATCAATGCACTGCTCCCACGTCCATCTCTGGATACTGTGAAGTGTGGTTTACTCTGGGCTTGACAGAGAAGGATATTAAAATAGCAGAAACTAAGGATTGTTCTGCTGTGCTGTGCCTGGTAACTGATCTAGTAACTCTGCTAGTAGTAGTCCCTGCTGTAGACCGTGCATTCCAGTTTCAGTATTTTATTGTGTAGAGACAGCACTTTCATCTTATGACATGATTAGAGTCCCTTCAAACTGCTGGAATAGCATTGTAGGAAATGATCCTGCTAAACTCTGGGAGAGAAACACAGCTCTGGAGGGAATACAGAAACTGTTTTGGGAAGCACAATTAGGTGATCTTGTTTTGTTTTTTCAAGGTAGATTTCAAGAAGTGAATGAGGTACTTGAATATAATACCAACTTCAAGTTAGTGATCTTGCCACTGTCTTGTTTAAGCCTAGTGTTGTAAAGGTACTTTGGGTACCCTAACTGCATACCAACAGTTTGCATACACCTCTCTTCTAATGCTCAACAGAAACTCTACCTGGGATATAGAGAAAGAGGTGGATAGTCTTTGTGGCTATAGCCAGAGTAATTCCTCTGAATATATCTCAGACTGGGGCATAGGCATCTGCTTGCATACAGTCCTGATGAAGTTCCACCTGACAGGGGGCCAACCTGATGATATCCCTTCTGGGCCTTAAGAGGAAAGCAAGGAAAAGAGCTTACCAGTAGCTGTGGATGGCCAATTTCAAATGAAATAGGAAACAGTAATCTAGTTTCTTTCTTTGCACTAAATGGCTATGTATTAGAGAGAAAAATAACAAAGATATCCAAACAAACACAAGATACGAAGCAGAGAAGGTGGACAAAAACCCAGATAGCATCCAAATAGTGCTTTCTCTTAGTTTTATGAGAAGTTCCCATCTGAAAGTAGAGAGGGTGACAAATGAACCCTGGCTTTAGAAGAAGAGAAAGGTGTTTCTGCTTTGTGTGTTGGAAGGCCTGCTAGATGATGTGCAGTGTATGCACTGAGAAACGGTGAATGCAATTTTATTAGCTGTGTTAGTGAAGACCAGCATGCCTGGGGCTGGATTCTTGAGCTTGCATCCTGATAGTAAAAAAAAAAAAAAAAAATTAGTCAAGTCCCATGACTGTTTCATTAATGTCACGACTCACTGACTATTGGCTAAACTGACACAACTAACTCATGGGCTTTGGATGAATCTGCTGTAGGAACAGTTCTGTGAAAAATTGGAAAGATAGTAAGTACATATCACAGAAACATTAAAACAGTGTAATCTAGGCTGTATTTTACACTTATCTGCTGTTTTACTGGTCACTGTAGACTTACTGTAATTGTTCTTAGTTCTGAATGATGCCTTGTAATCTCTTGGGTCTGTTTGCTTGGTACTTTATGACTACCTAATGAAAAGCTCAGCTAAAATAGTTTTAATTCATATGATAGATTTAGGATAGATCTTGGAAGCTGCTAATAAAAGCTGAAATCTTTTTAGTATCGTACATACTTTAGCTACCTTGGTTGTGTGAGAAGTATTAAAACTAACTATTTGTATCCATATGAACCTCTCCAGCTTCCCCTCCTCAAGTAACAGTGTAGGCAAAGAGTAAAAAATTTTTATTTGGAAGGATTTCTGTATCAGGCTGCACTGTCTGCACAGTCATAAAATGAGCTGATTCACACACAGTTGCTGCTGTGAGATCGCTGTTCCTTGGTTTGCTGTACACCTGCATCTAATCACCTGTTCTCATTCAAACAAACAACAACAACAACAACAAAAAACCCAACCAAAGCCCAAAGAACCGCGAAACCCTAAAAATACCCTAAAAACAACCACCCTGTTCCATCCCACTGTACAGTTGATCTGAAACTGCTCCCTGAAATTTGCCTTACCAGAATTAAAGAGAAAGGGTGGGTAGGAGTCCAAACATTGCAGAGATCTTTTTTTAAATTACTGCTGGAGAAATTGTTACATATTTTCCATCTAGTGTGGGCATTCAGAAGACAGTCTGCCACCTTACCTACTTCTAGCTAAGTTGCAGATGTTTTCTGACAGAAATCTTTATGACTAGAGATATGATTGCATCTGTACTTATCTTCAAGTTATCTGATCTTCCTCCCCTGTGCTTCTTCTCTATTCGCTTATTAGGACACTTGACTCCAATACTGTGGAGTGAAGCTTTGCTTATTTTATGCTTAATTTTTTAGTAAAGTTAATTAACTATTTTCTGAGACATACGTAAGATACAATTAGCAATATATTTTGCTGTTTTATTTTTGACAACAGGCAGATGATTACCTTAAGAAAATAATAAAAGATTTAAATCTTTATAAGTATCTTAAATTATGGTTGTTGAGTTGTGAAGTAAAACAAATTCAGCTAATCCTTATTTGCATGTGCCAATTAGGTAAGTGTTAATCAATCTCCTATATAAATGAAAATGAGAAGACTCAGCTCTCTGGTAAGATAATGTTTCTCATTAACAAGTTAAACCTCCTATTGATGTTGTAGGAGAAAAAATTCCTGCTACTCTTCCTATTTAAAAAAACAAAAAAGAGTAAGACACGGCTACACAGCTATGAAGAATGAAGTAATTTATGAAAATTGGGCCTTCTTCTTTAATCTTAGTATTGAAAAAATCCGTCAAAAGTTCTCCTTAAGTCATCACTTGGTCTTTAGCATGACATGGTTAGTGCAAGGCATACAATGTAGAGTAGTTACTTAGAAGCATGCTTAAAGAGCATGCAAGGTCCCATTGAAACAGATTACCTGTAAGACTACCATAAATTATGTGGGCATAGAAAGAAGAATAGTTTAATAAACCAGAGGGATTTTTTTTTTTTTTTTTTTTTGTTTTTTTTTTTTACAGTAGTCTGTAGCTTGAATTCATTTTTCAAAATCAAATTTTGTATACCTGGATGTTGAAATACTTTGGGTCAAAAAAGATTGACAGCTTGTGAAAACCAAAAGGAATGCAGTAATAGCTTAATAGGTGTGCACTGTTTGTTCTTCACCTTCCTTCCCTGATGTTATTGAATAATTTTGAACCATATATTTTAGTACAGACACCATTGCCTTGGAGGCATGAGCCTAGGAAGCATAGATTTCTATATGGGGGTTTGTAGTGCTGAGAGTACAGTGTTCTTCTATGGAGAAGCCAGGAACAAACATTTTAATGGCTTGTTAGACACTGCATATATGAATGGGAAAATAATGATATCTGCCCTCTCTCATCTTTTGAGAAAGTTCCTGGATACTTATAGTTGAGACTGGAACTCAGAAGAGAGTAATAAGGAGGTGAAGTAACCTGTCCAAAGCTGATGAGGAAGTCTTTTTCTCCTTCAGCATCACAACTCAATGTTTTCAGTTTACCACCTCTGTGTTTGGCTCAATGAGTTGCTTTTCCACCCCACTTTTCTCCTTGTCTCTTGTGCCTTTTAAAAACACAACCAAGGGGCAAGCTGTCCCCAAGGACTGGTGAGAGTCACTGGGCATTTGGATTTCCCTGGGCACCTGCTGTTGCTACAGCAGAAATTTAGGGCTGAAAGTGAGACTTTAATGCATTTTTTTTAATGGCAGACAGGCTGGAGTGGGATCTCGCTGCTAGATGGCTGATGTCTCTCAATCTGCATATCAAGCACGTGGGAATCATTGCTGCTGTGAGGATTCCCATACCCAGGCCTTTGGGGATGGCTTGATGCTGTTGTGCTGTCCTTGTGTGCATACAGCTTGGTGGTGTGTCTCCCATGTGTCAAATCTCCTTTACATCCATCACATGCCATTGGACCCTTTGTTCCCTGGCAACATCACATCTGCTGTGCCTGCACCACAAAGAACATGTGTTCATCTTTGGGTTTGCATAAGAGACATCAGATTTCAGAAATGAAGGCTTTATGGTTCTCCTTCTGAAAGTTTCTTGAAAGTTAAAAAAAAATAAAAAATCTATCCTACTCTGTGCAAGAGGAAGAGATGCAAACCAATATTTAATAAAAACTTCATGAGGGTAAATGCCAGCTTATTCTATTAATCACTGGGTATTACAGAGACCCCACTGCAAACAAAACATGACTATGTCTAAAAACATTGGAAATTACTGCACATACCAGCAATTATTTTATAAGCAGAATCATATCAGGCTTCCCATGTTTAAGGCACTGCCTGCATTGTCAAGCCACTTCGTTGGACATGTGATTGTGAGCA
This sequence comes from Florisuga fusca, assembly GCA_038090715.1. NCBI lineage: Eukaryota > Metazoa > Chordata > Aves > Apodiformes > Trochilidae > Florisuga > Florisuga fusca. The sequence continues at coordinate 42,762,849 of JAAWXA010000004.1, read as the reverse complement.
TGTGAATACTCCCAGAACTACTTATACAAATTAATATGGAAGTATTGTTTGTCTGTCTCTAGCCATCTTTCTCATATCCAGTTCAATATAAGGTTTTTGTGGGGGATTTGGCAGGCACACAGGGCTCTAGCAAGCCATGAGAGCTGTGAGCTGGGACAAGAAGGGGTGTTCTTGCGGAGACACTACATTCTCTAAGTACTGAAATAAATCAAAGGAAAAGGGGGCAAGGGTGCAAGTTTCAGAGTGAGAATTCAATATTTTTCTCTTTTTTTGTTGTCCTTGAATACAGTAAATGAGTATTTGATTGCATGGCATGAGCTGACACTAAGCACATATTTAATACAGGGAGTAAACCTCATAGGTCACCTTTGAAAGGGCTGATTTTCTGTATGGTTACTTGATGGTTTTGGGCAGTGTATGATTTCATCTGTATTTTCAAGAGTGTTTTAAAAGACAAAACTAAAACTCTATTTTGCTTCTTATTGTTTATACCAGTAAATAATTATGCACGTGTACTGATTATGCATACACTTGACATGAATGTCAGTATTTTAAATATCATTCTATTGATAATTGTCCTTTGAGTACATCTCACTTTCTTCTGGAGCACGGGGAAAGCTGGTATCAGAGATAGTGGGCCCCAGTGTGTTTTTATATGTAACTAATGAACCTTACAAATAAGGGCTGTTCCAGTAACTCAGAGTGAATACTGCTCAGGGCTAGGTCCAGGTGCAGAAATAATAGGTAGTCGCCTTTGGCAGTGGAGGCCTGTGAGATTTTGGGACAGTGCAGAAAAAAGCTGTGGACGTTATTTTGCTGGTGGCAAGGGAGGGGCTAGTTGTGGCCCTCCAGATGCTCTGAAGGTGATAGATCCCTGGGCTCTTCGTGGCCTTTTCCTCCTTTTGTTCAAGCTCTGACCCTTTATTTTCCTGCCCTTTTGTTTTCCTTGGTAGTTTTGTCTCCCCTTTGCAGCCTTCTTACCTGTGGGGAAAAAAAATCTGTTTGGCTTATGCTGTTGGGGTTGCTTTGTGGTGCAAAGCTATTTAATCAGTGTAGCCCAAAAGCCCCATGAGATGGTGGCAGAGAAGTCGGGGAGAGACCATAGGGGTAGCTGCAAACTAAGGAAGTTGTAGAGTCGCCTAGTACTTCTTTTAGGAGCCAGATAAATAGCATACATGTAAAACTGGTGCACAAAGTTACAATTTCATGTGGAGAAGGTGGAGAGTGGAGTCTATAATCCTTGTACGTGAAGGGAAAATTTGTATTCTGTTGTCAAGATGAGTATGAATGTATTTTACCAGAACAAATTTTATTCAAAAACCAATGAAAACTTCCTGGTAAATTTTACATTTTAAATTTCAAGAGCCAGCTTTAACATGCTAAAGCATTGTCACCGAAAATGTCATTGTGAAATTTTTTATCAGGTGCCGTGGTTTTGAAGAGTAACTGTACACCCATGTAGCATTTAAAAATTCACATATCTCTTGTGGCAAGCTATTAGCTTAAAAAAACCAAACCAAACCAAATAAAACCAACCCAAAACCCAATACTCCAAAACAGAAAACTCAAAACAACATAAAAACAAAAAATCCAAAAAACAAACAAACAAAAAAACCAGAACAAAAAAACCCCCAGCACCTAGTTCCTCTACCAAACAAAACAAATATCCACTTTTAAATCTTGTGCTCTTGGTTGTGTCAATGTAAGCATGAAGTACCCACAAGCATAAAAGTGTCAAAAGAAGGAACAATCATCTTCTGTGTCTACTTTGGCATTGCTGGAAAAATACAGTTAGAGAAATTCTTCACTGTGAGAGCGGGTGAGAAGCTGTGGATGCCTCATCCCTGGCAGTGTTCGAGGCAAGGTTGGATGGGGCTTTAAGTAATCTGGTCTAGTTGGAGGTTTCCCTGCCCATGGCAGGGGGTTTGGAATTAGGTGATCTTGAAAGTTCCTTCTAACCCAAGCCATTCTATGATTCTGTTTGAGACTAGATTTTTGGTTTTTAACTGTAGTTTGGATGATGGATGTGTTAACTATCATATAACAGACTGTTGTTAACTGACTTTCCACTAAAGCTTTCTGTGCCTGGTTATGAATTACCTCTGAATGTGTACAGCAGTAAGCGATTGAGTAGCCTTAGAAAGACCAGTGGGAGTCATCCTGAGTATACAACTATATGTGTTCTTGTTAAATCATGATGCTGAATACCAGTCCTAGAGAGTGACGTTAAAAGGGACAGGTAGGGAAGTTACGGAGAGATTAGGAGGAAATGCTGCTTTCATAATCAGATGTGAGGTGGGAAGCAACATTTTTGGCCAAACTGCCCTCATTGCAGGGTCCACGTGCTCAGCAGCTGCTGTCCCTCTTGTTGGCTGTGCCCAGGGTCACAAGTCTGATCCCCACCTCACTTCCCTGTAAGTACATCCATCTGATGTGCTGAGAGCTTGACTGATTTGGAAAAAAACCCCCGAGGATTTCCTTATTTCAGAGTTTTGTTCTGGTTCTAAAGATGGACTAGATGCGTGATCTGGCTCATGGTACAGCCTTTGCAAGCACTTGTAAATGTACTGGGAAGCAATAGCAAATGTTGTGAGGGTAAAGGCTTTAAGCTGGTATTGCAGACCAGAGTTTTGCATTCAAGAATCATAGCCTGAGTTGGCCCCTTCCTGACCCACCTGGGCACTTGAAAGCCAGGTCCACAGACAGGACCCGGTCTGTGCTGGGTTGCCTGTGCTAAGATCCAGATCTTACCTGTCTGTGAAGCTGTGCTGCCAGGGGGGCAGGGTGCTCTCTCCCTCCAACACAGGGGTTTGTCTGCAGTAGAGAGGTATGGACAACTTGCTAAGTGGCCAATTTTCTGTTTCCAGCCTCAGAAAGGCATTAAACTGTTCCAGTAAATAAGTTCATAAAATTACGAAGACCCGGTAATGTTCCTAAGCTGTAACGTATGGTATTTTTCCAACACAGAGGCATAAAAACTTTTTTAATTTAAATCTTCAGACTAGACTACATTTTCTTCAGATGTTCTTTGCATTCTAAAATGTCATGTAGTGATAGAGCTTATATTAAAAAATAACAGTACAACTATTTCTTTATCCCCATCCCCCAGCAAAAAAGAGGAAAAATTTTGAGCAAGAACCCCCAAACCAACACTGAAAAAATGGTGGTACTTTGAGACACATCAATTTTTCTATTAATATTTTATGGTCAAAAATGCACTGAACATGAGCCAAGTTTTAAATGTCTACAATAAACCACTACCTCTTCCCCTACTGACCTTCTTTCTTTAAAACAAAAGACCCTACCAAAACTCTTCACTAGGTTTCATTAGTTCTCAGACTGGATATTGATCTCACACCAATTTCACCTCAGTCAATTTGACTAACTTGAGCAGAATTGCTCTTGATTGAGAGCAATGGGGAACCAGAGACCAAAGCCATCACCAGTGAGTTAAGTATGATTACTCATTCTCTTTTCAATGTTCTGCAGTTAATGTTCAAGTTAATCTGATACATGGCATGCCTATTATTTGTACTTTTTTTCTTCTTTCTGTGTTTTAAGATGAGTTAAAGCAGTAATTTCCTCATGTATTTCACAGTAAAGATAGATGCAATCATTTAGCCAACTCTTTATATACCTTGGCACGAAAGATTCTTAGGAAACCGGAATAAGATATTTTTCAAGTATATGTGCATTTTCTACTAAAAATCACTGCTGCAAGGAAAAAGTCCTAGTTAATATCCAATGAAGTTATTTTCTGAGTTGGTTGTTGTACTTATAGGAACCTTTCAGATTACAAATTATAATTTGTTTCATTATTGTACCATGCAGTGTATGAGCAGGTGATAATCCAGTACTCATGAGCTCCTTCTGACCAGTTGAGTGTTCTTTGTGTTCTCTTATCAGAAAGGTGAAAATGTGAAGCAGCCTTGATAAAATTTTAAATTACAGAACTCTGTGGATGTCTTTCCACACTTGTTTGAGACTTAGATTTCCACTAATTATTTTTCCAGAGAGCAAGCTGCTTTCAGAAGTATTCCTGAGGGAAAATTTTAGTTTTGAAAATAATATGGAAGAAAATGCATGGAATTACAACAAGTTCCCACATACAGAATACTTGGTCATGGAGGAGTGTGATCCTTTTTTATGTTCATGTAGACTGTCAATGATTGAATTGCAAATATAACTCCGTACTTCCATACTAATGAAAAAATCCCACAAGTTTTGTATGAGTTGCTTCAAGCATTGCCTTGGTAAACACAAGGAAAAGCAGTAAGATAGCTCTTTAACCATCCTACTTAAATTAAAAAATAAGCAAGTTTCAGCCCCCAGAATGCCCTCTTGTTTTTTCTCTGGATATGAAAAGACCTTTCCTTTTGCACTTCTTTCCTGCAATTATCATATATCTCATGACATGTCACTTTTACCTCAGATATAGCTTGATGAGTGGTGACAATATGCTATGAAGTTTGTGGCATACGGTTTTGGGGTGGTTTTTTTTGTTTGTTTGGGTTTTTTAAGTCTTCAGCTTTGTTGCACTTACTTTCCCCAAACACTTTTTCATACCAAATTTCATGATGAATGGGTGCACTAAAAACAATTCCTCTGTTTCCCATGATGTGCTCCAAGTTGGTATTTGCAATTATTAGACATAGATGACAAGGGGACCCTGCTTCAAGATTAACTCTTGTTCTGTGATTGGCTGACTTGGACCTTTTGGTGAGTAGAGAATTAATGCAGAGCAGGGCTTCCCTATTAGTAGGTAAAACTGGAAGTCTTTTTATGGATCTGATCCAATAACGGTACAATTGCAGGCTTTCTTTTACTTAAACAGGGAGGAAAATAAATAACCCCAATAACAAAATAAGAGACTTAAGTCACCCCTTTGGTCTATCTAATATTGGTGGTCTTGCTGACTTCAGTGATGCTGCTTGAGGCAGTGTGGTTATTGATGTCTCCTTCTGCGGGGTGAGGTCTGAAGTTAAGTGAATGATGTGCAGGAGAAGGCTGATCGATAAGGGGCAGGCATGGTAGAAAGGAGATATTATTTAGCTTTGTAACAGCTTGACTTTTAACTATTCCTGCATTAACTTCGGTCCCAGTGTTGATACTGCACTGAAATGTTTTTTAGGCTTTTGTTAAATCCAACCAGCTGAAACTGGAAATAAATGTCTGGAGTGACAATGAAAACCTGTCGGGTGTTTCTGTCTGTCAGCAACTGGGTAATTTCTAGATAATAGTGTTGAGCTGATCCCAGAAAACATTTGTAAGTTGTTCTCTGCCATCCAGCTAGGTCAGACTGCTGTTCTGAGTCATATGGGATGTGCTTATAAATCTCATGGTGAGAGAGTGCCACCCTACACAAAGATGAGGTTTTCTATTGGCCTAATTTGGGCTGGTATGGGTTAAAATATGCAAGGTGGAAAATAAAGTAGTGCATTCAGACTTTTTCTCCATACACATCATACATACCATATTGACTACTGTGTCTAAAAGCTAAGCTGTAAACAGAAATCATTTATTGCTATTAGAGCACAGCAGCTTACTGCGGACAGTGTCCAAGAGCCTTGTGCTGTTTGGATTACATAGAGCAGCTAACCTATTTTGAATATAAACCCTATTTTTAAACACGACAATTTTCTGTCTGTTAAAGAAAGCTGCTGGTTTCTGCCCCAAACCAGTTAAAACAGTTCTGTGGCACTGGATATATGACCTGAAAAGAACTATTACTGTCATTCGAGTGAAGTGGTGATAAATATTCCTTAGCTAATAAGTGGTAGAGATCATGAAGCCTTAATATTTGCAATTACTGTCTACTTTTGCAGTTAAGTATTCAGGTAAAACTCATTGGGCTATCGTCAACACACTTTAAAAGGGTTAACAGAAAAAAAGACCGAGTTGCAATATTTTACCACAGGAATTTAATCCAGTGGCTTTTCTGTATTATAATGCCATCCTTGTACTGGTATTCAGCAAATCTTTTACGAAGGCCTAACAGCATGAGACAGATTTTACCCAAGAGGAGTACTAATTGGCAATTTGAGAGAAATGTTAAGTGTTTCCTCCATTCTTTGATTCTCTCATTCTTCTTCTGTGGTAAAAATGTGAGGAGGCATACCTAGAGGAAGGAGGGACCCACCGTTAGTAAACTCTTCACTGCGAGTATGTCTGTCAGGAATTAGTTCAATGAAAATTAAGTCACTCCTACAATGATAATTTCCTCACTTATTTTCTTTATCTAGCATGAGGGTGCCTCCTCCCCAGCATGCTTTAAGAGCAGTAAATCAGTTAAGTCTGCTATTCAACATAATGCTACAGAGTTCCTTATATTCTTAGAGTTAACTGATGATGTTTTTCTTTCCTGTTCATTTTTCTGTGGCTGAAAGTATTCCATGCTCAGTGAGAAGAAAGCAATACCTGTTGTGATACTGTGGCGATCTTGGTGGAGGTAGCATGTTTGAGAGACTTCAAAGCAACTTCTGTTGCTTGAGCCAATAAGAGATGATTTTTTCACTTTCCTGATGCTGCAGACCCTTTGTTAAGTCACTCCAACTTTCTCCCCATCTGCCTCACGTGGGACAGCAGGGACATCTAGCAGGAGTTCTGTCCCTTTGTGAACATACAAGTAATGAGATGGAAATGGGAATATTTTGTGCTGTTTCACTTATTAAACTCTGTTAAGAGTCATCTAACTTACAGTGAATGCATTTCATCTCCAGTGAATGCTTTCTGTATGATGGAATGGCAAAAAGATCCTGGGGTGAAGCTGTAATTTTTGTCATCTGCTCAATGGATTGTCTGTTTTTCTGATATCTTACAGTGACAGGTGGGTGCACAGCCTTTTTCTCTAGTACAAAACAGGAAGGGGTCAATGATACCAGAATGTCTAAGCCTACTGGATTGCTCTTAAGCATTAAATGGTCTTCTTAAGGCCTCAAGCCATGAATTTCATAAGACGTCCTGGGCAATGCTTTTGGTTGCTAATAAAGCTTGATGAAACTGTCATTATTCAGGGTGGTAACTTGTTACTGTAGAGGTTTTCCACAGCTGTTAATTTGGGCTCTTTTTTGTACCAGCACATTCTGTACCTGCTGTAGTCAGAAGGCAGGAAAAAACAGTGTCCCTAGGAAAATGTAAAATCTAGATCACTTCCAAATGTAGCTGATATTGGTTTGCAAAAGCTATTTGGTAGCTTGGCATCAAATGTTTTCTCCTGAGCTAGTAAAAATTGTGAGGACTATGATTAAGTGTTGACATTTCTGTTCCTCAATTACTGTTTTCTTCTAAGCTATCTCAGTACAGTTACCTCACTGTTATTTGGCTATGCTGACCTATAGGGCTTTCTTAACCTTTTTGTAAACTCAACCGCCAGTCACTAGGCTGGATATAATTACTCTTTGGTGCTGAAATAGACCTTTCCTCCAACTTTGAAGGCTGAAAGATAGCCTCAGGTGTTTAGTTAACTGGCTGAACTTTTTTAATTGGTACAAACTGTCCATAGCAATTCCATTTTGTCTACTATGCCATGGCTTTGCTATTTTAAGTTGATACATTCATTCTGATTATATTCACTGATACATGATGCTGGTATATGAGCACGGATGCTCTGCAAGATTTTGAGACATCCCGAGAGGCTATCGTTTTAGAATTAAATAGCAATACACAACTTGGTATCAATTAATTTAAAGTTTATATGATGCATCAGCCAAGTTAATGCTTAAAATTTTATTCTCTTTTAAATGCCATTGAAAAGTTTGTTTCTCCTTACTAGTTTATATGAAAAGCATATTAAGGAATCCTCTATTAATTGCTAAGTTACATGATAAAACTGAAAAAATGAATGTCACTAAAATTGTATGAAATACAAAATCATAACTATCCTCTCTTCTTTAAACAATCTGATTGCTTAAGTAATAAATTTATTTCAGTTTTGTGGAATAATGTCTCAAAAATAAAAGCTGCTAAACATTTGATGATCAATTCAAATGCACAAAATTAAGTAAGCTTGCATATTAGCAGCCTTGTCCAGTTGGATAGAGACTCCACAGACACTTCTTCAAAATAAAAGAAAGGCAAAAGATGAGGTACTAATTTTTATGTAAAGATACTGATTTAGTGACAATATTCTATTGAGGTTATTTGACCCCTGTTATGTCAAATGATTTATCTTGCTCCATAACACATCTACAATAAAGTGGGGTCTGTTGATCTAATAAAAGAAACCATAACAGCTATTTAGACATACAGCTTTTAGGTGCCTAAAACATTCTTTTGATCTATCTGCTTTGAATTGTAATTCAATAGCTTTTTAGAAAACATTTTGCTTTTCAGAACAGTTAGATTCTCATTAGGGGGAGTATATTCATAGAATTACAGAATTGTCACAGTTGAAAAGTCACTGACTGCATCCTACTGTCAACACCCCACCCCATCCTCAATAAAATATATACGTATCAATATCTGTATCACCCACTAGAGCTTGTCCTGAAGTGCCTTATCTAGTACTTCCAGGGATGGTGATTCCACTACCTCCCTGGGCCGCCTGATCCAATGCTTAACTACTCTCTCAGTAAAGAAATTCTTCCTGATATCTAGTCTAAAGCTTCCCTGGTGTAACTTCACGCCATTTGCTCGAGTCCCTTCATTGTTCACTTGAGAGAAGAGACCTTTCAGGTAGTTGTAGAGAGCAATAAGGTCTCCTTTCAGCTTCCTCTTTTCCAAATTAAGCATTTCCAGTTCCCTCAACCTCTTTTCATAAGGCTTGCTCTTCAGACCCTTCACCAGCTTGGTTGCCCTTCTCAGGACTTGCTCCAGCAGCTCAATGTCTTTCTTCTAGGGGGGGCCTGGAACTGAATACATTCACATGGCTCTGGTGATTGAATCCATAGAAATGCTTGAGTTATGCTTCTGTCCAGAGAAATCCATCATTCTCTTCCAGAGGAAGGGTGTGCTTATGATTGCCTTGTAGAGGGATGTCTTGTGGCTTGCAGGATTTGATATTGATATAGTTCACAGAAAAATTCGGATAATGAAGCAGCCTCTTAAATGGTCAGTGCTCACATTTCATTTCCTTTCTGCAAGATGATGTGCTCTGTGTCCTCATTTCCTATCTTCTTTCTCTTTATCTTTGTCCCTTTAGATCCAATTCTGCAACTGATCTTGTGTTAAATGGCTTCTTCTCCCCTTCCAAAGCCAGACTGGCTTAATTGTAATGAAATGGACTGAGACCTGGGTGGAAAGAGTCAAGAGACTGTACATCTATATATTAGTCTATCATTGTGGTCACTATTCCTCATGCAGTAATTTGAACAATTCTAAGTTTATTCTATATGAGGGTGCTCATCCAGTGGCTGAGGTGATGCTTCTAAGTGGTCAGAAACTCTTGTTTGTACAGTTAGAAGTACCCTGATGGGCTGGCAGGGAAATGTATTGTCTTCATAATTAATTGTTCCTGCAGGTTAAACTATTTGATGCAGGTCCTTACAGGCAGTGGCAAGTCTATAGTTTTTCCTCACACAAAGTTATTTTTCATTCAAAATGTCTAAAATCTAGGCTTTTAGAAACAACAACAAAAAGCACAGGCCCTCTAGGACTAAGTGGCTTACACAGGATCTGGGAGCAGACAATTTTAACACCACGTACCAAAACTGTTGGGTAGACACTTAGTTCCTTAAGGGTGGTCTTGAGTCTCATGACATTCATGAGATAGAGAAATAAAAATATCCTATATACATATGCTTGTATATAAATAATGTATGCACACACAAATACACAAATGTTTACTTTGCAATCTTTTTGCTACAAGTAGATAGTAACTTGTCCTGTGAAAGGTGTTGTCATGAACTGACTGATTCTCTTCTTATTATTCCAGAAGAAGTAGAACAGTTTTTGGAGCTGAATTACTCTCAAAAGTAGTACATGAATTTTAAGGGGATTAAAACCTCAATCAGAAGGAGCAGTTAGGCAGTTCTTGCCAAGATTTGGAGGAAAAAAGTGCCAAAATATAATCCAAACTGAAATTGCTCTAAGACTTCTGTCAAACTAACATTTATCAGAGAATGCTTTCTTGCACTTGATATTTGACTAGCCTCTCATATTCAAGTTCATATAAATACTTGAGGACTTTGATCCACTTACAACTGTAAATTCCATACAGTGCCTGAACTGTGAAGCAGCTTGGCATGAATAGGCTATTTTTTTTATTATGCACATTATGGGAGTGCATTTATATGGAGAATCTATGGAGCTGCAGTTTTACCTTGATTCTACACCTCCACAGCTTTTTTCCTTTAGTAGATGAAAAAAAAAAAGTTTTAAAAAATTAGTCTGAAAAAGTTATATCCAAATGGAATGAAAGCAAGACTTAAGAAACAAAATTATGCATTTAGCAAATAGAAGAAACTAATAAATCAGGTTATGAAATTAGTTTATATGTTGATGATAGACTAGAGAAATTCAATTACTGCAGAAAAGAATGGTTACAGGAACTAAGAATTATTTTAGCCTGTTACACTCTAGATCATTGACTCTGGCTCACCTTTGGGTGTAATGGTAGACATTATTTAATGGATGGTTAATGAAGTTTAATGGGTTTGGGGTTTTTTGGTTTGTTTTTTTTGTTTTGGGTTTGTTTGTTTGTTTTTTTGGTTGTTGTTTTTTTTTCGGTTTGAGAGATGGGTATAGTTGGACTGTGAGTATTCCCAATTTTGCTGGGACATCAGAGATGACGTGCAGGTTAAAGCAGGAGAATTCTGCCAGCCAGGTAGCAATAGCAGCAGTGAACTGGAAGCAGAGGGTGGCAAGGGCGAATGCAAGGGGCAGTGCTGTCACGGGGTGCAGACCTGCAGTTCAGCAGTGAGGGGAGTGGGGTGGCTGCAGTGGTGGTAACCAGGATCAGGCAATAGGCCAGTGGCTCCAAGATGATGAGATGCATCCAAGGCTAAGCTGATGAGTTCTGGATCAGTGCGGCACAGGCATGGCAAAGATCTACCAACAGTGTGGGTCAGGAGAAGATCAGGCCTTGCTCTTTGTAAGAAAAGGGAATGAGAGAGACAAAGAGGATCTCCAAATGCTGTTTGAGGAAGGCTTTGAAATGCAGCAGGAAAACACCACCTCTGGGTCTTTTTGTAAAGGCTATTTCAGCAGTACACAGACTTGACGTCTCTGTACAGCCTGAATTTCTCCCTTCAATCCAGTGTTCATCCTTTCATATTAGGTAATAATGGAGGCAATAAAATCCAGTGATTCCCACTAGAAGCCTTTAGGTTACTGAAAAGTGACCCAAAAAAGTCCCATAGTCCCACAGTTCTCTGGTTATTGCATGCCTCATAAACAGGTACCCTGCCTGAGGCCCTTCACATCAACTACTTGATATCTCCTTCAAAATTCAAGATGACATCTCCTTGGTAGAAGGAAGGGATCTATTTTTTTTGCCACCTGCTTTTTATATTTTCCTGTCCATGCTTTTTTCCCTGCCAAGCCCCTCATGCTTGAGTGGAGCTCTTCCTAGGAATTCACAAAGCTACTTCACTATTGTCCTTTGAAGACGTCTTTATAACTCCTACGATACGGTGATACTTGACAGTTGTTAGGCAGCACTTTGAAAGCAATTCTGATGAAGTGCTGAAAGCATGGTCTGTCACTGTGACCAGTATTGCCTGTCATCCAGCCGTGTATCCAACCCTCTGACAGATGGACACGGTCATTCCTCAACAGCTCTGCGTGCTCATACCATACATCACTGCTCTCAGTCACACCATCACAAACACCCGTGACCATTTTTGCCACCTCATAATTGAGCTTTCAGTGTGTTTTGTTGGTGTGCTGAGGCTTTTTGGCCAAATGCCACATCTTTCTTGGCAGTATCACTGACCAGACAAAGCACATGTTGGGCCATGAGTACCCATACATATTTTTCCTTTTGTACCCATTCTGAGGTTGTTTTTCTCTCAAATGAACAATGAGGATATTGGGTGGCTGCCTGTTGTTTTTTGTCAGTGTAGCAGAAGGATGAATACCCCTGAACCAAGCTGAGCCTGTGAAGCTCTTGTGCTGGATCTGGCTTTGCCAGTAGGCTCTGGCCCTCCCAGCTAGTCTCTTGTGAGCTACCAGGTGGCCGTGCAGGAATGCTGCTTGCATACATTGAGTGATACCCACAGCAAAGAGAAGAACATGGCTATTCTAGGGTGACATGAAATGTACCAGGACAAGCACTCTGGTCTGAATCCCTGTCCCAGCCAGCCCCCACTGTTGGACTGATAATTATTTCACCTGATCTTGATGCAGACCTTTGCAAAAGAGGGATCTGTCACACTTGTTTTAAAGGAACGCATGCCTGGGACATTGAAATGAATAGTAAATGATGAGACAAATTTTCCACTGCTGTTGCAGAGCTGTGCACAAAGGGTGCAGTAAATCTAACCTCCTGCAGTGCTCTTGTGTAGTGGATTGGGAAGCATCAACTACCAAGGCCCTTTGCAACCTTATTCTTCTCTGGCTAGTATGAGGCAGATTATAGGGAATTCTTCTCCGTGACAAAAACAGGGGATGTGAGTGGTCTGCTACTGCACCAGATGCATCTGGTGAAACTAATGGGGCAAGGCTACTCATCTGAGGAGCTGAAAGGGATGTAAGGGATAAAGAATTTTTATTTCAGGAGTGGCAGATAAAAGACAACTGTCAGATAACCTCCCTCCGTCTCAAATTAAGTGTTAAAGCTGGGTGAATATTTGTTTTTGTGCTCCAAGGATGGCAATACTTATTCCATGGCCTTGGGGATGAAGGCAGTCATCTTTTTGAGGTGGGGGAGTACAGGGTGGGGGTGGAGCTCAAATCAGGCACCTGACAAAAGGCTTTAGTTACCTGTAGCAGGGGGGCATTAAAGGGAGATGGGTGTACTTCTCTGGTCTCCATCCCAGCATGATCTTTGCATATCAGATGTCAGAGGAAAATGGCAGATTTTGTCCAAAAGCCCAACCCTGTGAAGCTTTGTAGGAGAACTACCTGATTCAGAGTAGGGTATCTCAGCACTGTTGTCAGAAGCCCACCTGTTACCACAGGGCTGGGGGAATGGACTGTTCTGCTCTGTCAGCGAACCAGAGGAGCAGAGGCTGGGGAGAGTTTGAGAGGGTGAACAGAAAATGTGACTTGGCTAGCCTAGAAAAACAAGCTGCAGCTCAGGATTTCGTGTCCTGTTCACCCCTAGGTGGCAGGTGGTTAATTAACATCAGGGGCCCAGGAACTATGACTCGTCTCTTCCCAATGGAAAGTATGGCCCTGTTTGAAAAATTACCATTTTCAGAGTCTGGCCAGTTTCTGCACAGGCCACCAGAGGCCAGTGTTAGTTGTCCCATCTCTGAATATCTGCATCTGTCTCCTTTATTTTGTATTTCTATAATGCCTAGGGTGAAGGGGTCCTGCTTTGTGAAGGCACATCAGTATAAGATGTATGGTAATCCAGTTTTGGTCCTTTGTTCTCTGAGAGTGACCTCAGTGTGATCTCTCAGGGCTATAAGTAGACTCCCAAGGCACCAACTGCCCCCCCAAAATTAACAGTGTCTTACAATTCAGAGCTCAGGAATATGCGATATCAATAGCAGTGGGCTTCTCTGAGGTATATAATGTATCTGCCTTATGTGTGCTTTTCTTTGTGAGCAGTGATTTTTCTCCCTTGATCCTTAGTATTCCCTGTTGCACGTGATAAGAGGTATTAAAAATAAGTGAGCATGATATAGCCTTTTTCCGTTTTAAGAAGGCTAATTGCTTCCTGATAATATGATTCCAAGTGAACTGAATAAAACCTCCTAAATTTTGGAGGCACAGGTATGAAAACAGCAGAGGATCGCTTTGAACTATCTTGATCCATTTTGACCTAAAATGCAGTTGGATTTAATAACTTTTTTTTCACCAAGCCCATTGAATGCTGACTGAAACACAGCATTCTTTGAAAGAGTGAGTTGAGGTTTATGGTTTTGATTTAAAAACTTACGTTGAGGAATAATTTTTACATCACTTGAATGTCTATCTGTATTATTAGTGCTTTCAAAATGTAGGAAAACCTGAGCTATTTAAAAAATGTTCAGGAGCAAAGCTGGGGAGCAAAGATATTTCTTTCCTTCACCACCACCAAGAGGTCTTTCTGGTTCTTCTTTGGTCTTTCTAAAGTTCTTTGTTTATGTTGGAGATTGCTTTCACCATCCCTAAAAACTATTGATTATTATCTGCAGATATAAAAGATGGATCACTGCAGTATTGCAGTATTAGAGGTATATTTAGGACATGTAATGAAGCTGTATTTGAGATCTAATAAAATTGAATGACCTAGCAAAGGGGACCTTATGTCATACCTGTCTGTCTGGCTGTGGCTCTGAGGCTGTTTTGGGGTGGTCAGCTCTGCAGCGTGGCTCTGGCTCTTGGCTTGTGTGTTCCAGACCCTTCCCAGGTGTATATGTCGGTCTTATCCCAGCATCTGGCTGGGATATATATCTCCCCAGGCTGAACAGAGCTGGAGAATTCCCCCTCAGATCTATGCATGTGTGTCATTTCACTGTTTGAGCCTTCTTGGGCCAGGCCCTGTACCAGTCCTGCAACCCTAATCCTGCCCTGTTGTCCCCAGCTGAGTCCTTTGCTAATTACAAAAAAGTAATCACACTGTCCAAAACTTAAAAATGTAATAAAAAAAAAGAGCAGAAAGTTTGATAAGAGAACAGAAACTTCCAGAAAATTTATATTCTTCTTATCTTAGAGTAGTTAATTATTTGTATTCATTACATTAAGGGTATTGATGTCATCACTAACATCACCTTCAGTCTATGCATTGTACTTAGGAAATCAACAGGGAAACCTGATGAAGCAGGCATTAGAGAAAGGCATTAAGAGTGGAAGAAAGAGGAATTCTGTTGTATATGACATAATTCACAAGGACTCCTCACTAATCATTAGCATCTGATGTGTCTGCAATAGTACATCTGTAAGTAAACAGGGGAGGGACACATTAATGTCAAAGCAATTGTTGCTCCTGGGCAAGCTAACCACGAAAAATGGCTGTTTCAGTTCTGCTTACTTTCCTTTACTATGTCTATCCCAAGAGAAGTTAATCTTGAAGCTATTTTAAGTCCCATTTTTAATAGTACTATTGCATTCACCTGGTATATAACTACTTGAGTTCTCAGCTTCAGGGGTATAAAAAAATATTTTCTCACACTTGATCTGTAACAGGTTAAAAGGTTTCATGTCAATCACTTCAACAAAATGCAGTCATACTAGTGGGCTAAAAATGAGGAAAGTAGGACTCATAATGAATTTTAATCAGAGCTTTATAACTTCACTGTAAAGAATTTGAAGGTCTTCTCATAATGTGTTCTCAAGGTTCAGTTGCACAGATTTTTTTGTGATAAAATTTGAGCAGATGGTGATGAATTATCAAAGTGTCTCTGTCCTACACCTTCCACTTCTCTTGTCATTGTCATATATGATTGGGATTGCAAACAAACCATCTTTACTTAGCCAAATCTATGTCTATATTTGGATGGACCAATGTTGCAATGCTAGTTCGGGTTGTGGTCTTGTCTTCTTCACCTCCTAAATTTATAGGAAAAAAATTGACAGTACATCATAGGTTTTTTGGTTGTTTTAAAAAAAATTTTTATTAATCAACAACTCCTAAAAGAAACCAAACAAAACAGCAAAGAAAACCCCTCAAACTCCAAACACCAAAACCACCCCAGTGCCTCCAAAAACCTGAAACCAAAAGCAAAACCTCCCCAGCAACTTGTCCTTATTAACTGCAGACAATATTCCCTCTGGAGGTAGCTGTAAATGAAGCACAACTAAAACCTGTTTCAACATGTTTGGCGAGGGATAGGTCAACTCAATTGTGAAAATGCAATTTCTCATTTCTCATCAGTTTCTTCAGAGAGAGGACACTGTTATTAACTGTTTTTCTATAAGTTTTTTGTCTTCATCTAGGTAAATACTTTTTTTTGATTGTTTGTTTGGCTGTGCATTGTAATGTCCTCTGTGAAGTTTTCTTTGTGGTTGCCATTTAGAGACAGAGAGGAATGTTGTTCTGTTTTCCTTTTAAAGCACAACAAAGCTACAGATGACAGTACACAAATTCTCTCAGATCAGGGGCAAAGGAAACACAATCTGAAAGTTCCTGGCTGTGCTGGTGCCTTTTGAGGAAAGGTGGATGAATAACTCCAAGGATCCCCATGCTGGAGAGCAAAGCTAAACCTTCCCTGGGCTGTGATGAGAGGCAAAAAGCCTCCCCTAAGTCCCTTTTCTTAGCACTGAGCACCAATCTAGAGGCTTCCCATGACTGACAAGCTACTCTCTTCCAACTGCCATCAAATTTCTATTACACTTAAGAAGCCCCAGCTCATTTTCTGTGGCCTGCCTGCTTGAGAGAGTGTGCTTGCATTAGTGTGAGCTCTCTGAGAGCCTGACAAGCTTCTTTCCCTGCAGCTTAGTGAAGGAAAGGGGTACATTAGCATACAGTTGCTCTTTGTGCATGGAAAAACATAATAATCCTATTTCAGACCCAGCACTGCTCAAACATTGAGACCAAGGGGTTTATACTGTCATTTCTTTGCCTGAATAATTGCTATTACTGATAATGGAAATAACATACTAGGTGACTAGGTTACCACGCCCATCATATGAAATCTGTGCAAACTGTTCCTATGGCTCATTTAGTTTGCAAGATTTCACACTCTGTGAGTCTTCTCACACTCAGTAGGAACTGGCACGGCTAAGCAAAACCATATTACAGGCAAACAGTAATGAGGCAGACACATGAATTGGGCATATCTCCTTTAGACAGGGGCCCAGCCTTTCAGGGAACAGGAGCTGATGTTTGTACAGACATTTGAAATCATGCCAGTAGAATTTTACCTGATTTTTCTACTTCTTTTTGGGTTCAATATTGGTGTTTTTAAAGCTGTATTATGAGTAGCTATCAATATAGGCTGAATCACTTATTTAGATAAACTGACTTTTAAGCACATGTTGACAAGAATATACTTTGAAGCTTCTTCCCACAGATACTTTCCCTAGTAGGTTTTTTGTAACAAATCCAAGGTTCTTGGAGCTGTCCAGCTGAAGAAAGCATTCTTTGTCCAATAATTTTTTTTTAGACTGGGACAGAAATGTTTTCTTTTAAAAGGAAGTGTATACACATCCTCTGGATTATTTCATTGGGCATCTGCTCTTTTCAGTTCCCACAAATATTTATACAAATCTTCGTGCTTTCCTGTTCACTGTCAGATTTTACTGGTTTGCTTGTCTTGATTTTGTCTCTTTCACTCTCAAATCTTCCAGTTCAGCACACAAAAAATAAATGGGGAACACAAACACTGCACGTTACAGATAGATTTTTATTTTCTTTTGGCTCCGGCAGAAGAAAATCATGGTCTAATGTTTGGAGCTTCTAAATAGAAACTACTTAGAGATATTTG
The DNA here is from genome assembly GCA_038090715.1 of Florisuga fusca. NCBI lineage: Eukaryota > Metazoa > Chordata > Aves > Apodiformes > Trochilidae > Florisuga > Florisuga fusca. Next base: position 42,745,393 of record JAAWXA010000004.1, on the reverse strand, counting down.
AATCAAAAGGTCCAATTAAGCATTTTCCTTTTATTTCTGTATTATAATCACACACTATGACAGAAGTGTGCTGATGGCAGATCAGATGTCTTTCAGTAAATGGGAGTTGTTCATTGTAGTGCTCAGGCTCTTCAACAATGAACTGTCATCAGAATATTTGGATGGCAGGGTGTGAGTCAGGTTACAGAAATAAGTGTAGTGGAATGGACTGTGCTCTGTCTTTTGCAGTTAGGGTACCTTGTTCTCTTTGGTTTTAATTGGATGAAATACCCAAGTGCTTTGAGCAGGCATTTATGATAGTGATAAAAGCAAATACACTACTTTCGTAATCTCTTCCACAAAGAATTCCCTTAGAGTGCATTCATATCTGTTCCAGCTCCCTTAACTCATTAAGTCATATGAATACTGTTCTTAAAATCTGAGATCTTATCTCTTTCCCAGGATGGAGAAGGGGGATGAGAGAAGTCCAAACACCATTTCCTTTTGAAATCCTCTTTAAAAACTGACTTTTTAACAAGGCAAACTACTCAGTATGTTCATAAAGGTGAACTTTATGAAACTATGCTCAAAAGAGCTCAAAATAAAATGCACTGAGTCAGTCCTATTATGGTACAACTGTTCTCACTATTATGTGGGTATTATCAAGCACAACAATTCAGTTTTTTCATAGTAAAAGACACTACCTTCTAAATAAAAATCCATTTACATTTCTTATTTGTGTTATAGTAGATGTGAATGAAGTACTGTTAAATCATCTGCTGCCTCAGGACGGAATACAGAGGTTTTGCGCTGTTCCTGTTCAGAGACTGACACTAGGTAGGTAAGTAAAGCCTGTGTCAGGAGGACATGTCACCTTCAGCAAAACTGTATGATCAAGTAGGCGAGAAACTAGAGCTGAAGACAAGCTGCTTGGTTGCCTTCCAGATGTGTACTGTAGCTCAGATAGGGACACAGGAACCAGGACTTAACTGTTTGCTGTCTCTTTTGCTATGTGTAAAATGAGTGCAGCATCAGTAGAGCTGCTACATGAAGATCTGTGACATTGTAAACAGTAAGTGGGGGTATGTGCCTTGATTTGATAATGGAAACTTCTTTAATAAGATGCTACTTAAAAACAAGTGTAGATCTACGAAAATGGGAATAAAAGGGGCAAAGAAAAACAGTACTGGGAGTCAGACAGGATCAGGACCCTGGCTGGTTCAAGGTGATATTTTCTTTCGATGGGATGGGATCTTGTGCTATTCCTTGAATTCTTGCTACCCACACCAGAACTAAAGGGCAGCAGCAGCTAATGTTCCTGTTACTAGTGAAGAGTAAACTGATCAGATGAGATCTGCCTCCTTGAACTGCAGAGCAACTGCAGTCTGTGTGTACCACCCTTGCTTCTGTACTACCACGTGCTAAATTCCAAAGCCACACATGGCTTGTTGAGCTTGGCATATGCCAAAGGTGAGCTCCTGGGGGGGGGAAAGGACTGTTGTATCTTTGATTCCTCTTCTCTCATGGTAGAAATCTGTGCTGTATCACTGCTAATTGTATCCTGGAAGTTCCTGCCAAATATCTCGATGGTTTCCTGTTCAAAAACATTAGAATGTATCCTCTATTTTCTGTTGTTCTTCGAGAACCAGAGGCAGTCTGTCCTATCTGAGCTGGAAAACATAGAGCATTAGGTGATCCAAGGTAACTCAGTGTATGTCTTGACCTTATAAGATATACAGATTCATTTATAGCAAGGTTGGTCTGTAATCAAAACCAGGCAGAGCAGATTTGAACTCATTGCTGCTCATATTGAGCAGATATCTTACCTTTGCTGCAGGCTTAAAAACATACATGTAAACTGCTGCTGAGACTCAGCGGGTACTTTGTATTGTTGTTATGAGAGAGTTACAAGCCAGGCCTCCAGAGGCACATGAGAGCAGTACTGGAGAGCTGGAGCCCAGCTGGGCTTAAGCTGGAAATCCTACTTTGACAATGGATAGAAGCCCATAAGTACATCTGGCAGCTCTGAGTCCCTAGTTGAGAGCGTGTGCCCATTTTGCCTGTTAGTTGAGAGAAGAAAGAACACATATTTTGATCTAATTTAGAGTGTGCTGTCACTATTGGAGTAAAGCTTCATTGGGTAGCACTGTTCTTTCTCAGAACTAGAAGTCTGAGAAAGTCTTGGGTCTTTCATAGCCTTGGGTTTGTTTTTTAGCTCTTCCTTCGCATAGCTGAGATGGTACCTGGGAAACAGGACAGAGAATCCTTTCTCTGCTCTCTACAGTTTTAACTGAGTGCTCCATAATGTTTGTAGCTTAGGAAATGGGAGAGAATGTTTTTTTGAATGATTATGTGATGCTACTCACATTATTATCTTGTACTTTAGTATAATCTACTCAGAATACCAAGACTTTTCTATCAAAAATCCTTTGGATGATATAAAACAGAACAAATAGAAAAAATCTCAGTTCTCAAAACCTATGTATCACCTGAATTTTCCATGTCATAAATTAATATTTGCTCAATAGTTATTAGTTTTATTGTAATTTCTTGAAATATTTTAAGTTCCATAATCTATTCAGACATTTCATCAATATATCAGGTATATTCATGAAACTTTATTTTCTTGTTTTGAATAATTAGCAGAAATATGCATGCTTTCATTGTGGCCAGCAGGACTGCACACTTTACCTGTTGCTCATATTAATGTAAGTGCTGTAAGAGCAACATACCTGACATCATTCTGAACTGCCAGTTTTTAATTTGAAGTAACATTTTTAATGGCAACAAAAAAATATAACGGAGTATGCATCTGTCTGGGGACTCCTGTTTGAACTATTAAGCTTTTAGGATCTGTTATTTATGTTACTCTTACTGAGACAGAGAGGCAGTTTTGACGTGATATGATATTGCCACTGAATTCAAAGGCATGTGGTGACATAAACAAGTGGAGGACTGATCTGTTGTTTTCCAGTTGTGCTACAGCTAACAAGGGATCCTAGAGCTTTCCCTAGGGAAGCCTGTCCTTTTTGTCAGATTCAACTATTTATACCCTTGAATGCACCTCTATCTTCTAATAAATACTGTAGTTCACATATGTCCTGTGTGTGTGTGTGTGTGTGTATATATATATATCTCTATTTCTTTACTGGGCATCATTTTTTTTCCTGGAAAATGGATGGTAGCAAAGACCATTATAGTACTGCTCTGAGACTCATTGCAGCTTGGAAGATATAAAATGATTTAACCCTGTAGGCTGAAAAAACCTAGACCCTTAAAATCATTTTAATGATTAAACTGCATTTCAAGCTCAGTTCTTACAGTCACTCCCCTTGGCCCGTAAAATTAATACTTTTATATGAAAAGTCTCTACTGTCATTTAAATAAAAGAAGTTTAAAAGTGTCTTGTTTTAGGCAGGAGCCTCAAAAAACAGAATGAATACAAACATATTCACATAGGCAGACATCAGATTTTGAAAACTAGGAAAGAACCTGGATGATCTTAAAGGCAATCTAAATGGTGCCAAATTACTCTTTCTACATGTGTTGCTCTAGATAGGCAGTTTTCCTCTTCTGCACTGTTTCTAGGTGAAGAAGTGTTTGATTATATCAACTACTTCACAGAATTCTTTCAAGCTGCTCTTAATATGAAAATTTTATTAGAAGTTCAGTCATTTTGCTTTCAAAGCTCAGCTATGAAAAAGATGTGTGTAAATATTGTTTCTGTTTTTTAAAATTTATTTATTTTTATTGCCCTTCCCAAAAAACAAGGATAGTATAGAAAAATTGAGTGAACCAACCTGAGGAAGGAAGAATCCATCCAAATACCCTGATGAAATCACATTGATGTAACAGGGAAATGAACAAAAAGGTTTTGATCCTATTAAAAGGAAAAAATCAAAGAGTAAACGAACTATCAAAATAAATATGTTTTACAATATTTTATAAAATACTCTTTAATGTTCCTGAAGTTAAGGTTCTTTCATTTCACCAGTTCTTTCTCATTTTGCATGGTATTGTAGCTGAAAAGCATTCTTTTGTTAATGTAACCTCAATGCTGGAGTAAACCATTCCACAAAGCCCTCAGTTTTACTGTAGCTCAGGCAACAAACCCAGAACACACTAGCACTGATTTACCATGGTTCTAATCAGCATTTCGCACATGGAAAACTCACCATGTGTTTCAGAAACCTTTGACACTCATCTCTTTCTAATACAAGTGCCTGTTTCTCCCTCTGCTGGTTTCGGAATAAACGCCTTGTCAAAAAAAGAATTAGATTTTGACAGCTTTTTTCCTATGGTTAATTGAGGTGATAGATATACTTGACATTTATCTCAGTGCAGAAAAGAAGATTAAGACATATTTTTCTACATGCATTTTCTGTATTAGAGGAGGTCACTTTCCAGGGTCTTTTTAATATGCCTGTGCAATTAATAGCAGCGATAATTCCGCTCCATATCACAGCGTCTTTAAAGTTCTTTTTCAAATTGACAGATAAAACTCTCTCTCCTGTATATAGGACTTGAGTTAGACTAATCTTTTTCAAGTTTGCCCTCCAGGCCTTCCCCCACGCAGTCCTGAAAATTAATACTTTCTGAAAAATACAAAGGATATTGTGCTAACTCACTTAGTTCAAAGAAAATGAAAAAAAAAAAAAAAAGTCGCATTTCGGATTCCTTTTAATTATCCTCACTAAATTTTTGAGGGCATTCCCCTAAATTGTTACTTTTCCAGTAATGCGATTTGAACGTTCCACTTGTTAGGTGTCCAATCACATTGTGAGGCAGTTTCTGTTCCTTCTTGTAATGCAGAGCGGCTCTCTTCATTTTCACTGAGGTTACTGGATGAACATAAAGTTTAGATGCCCTTGCTTATGTAATATGGTTATATAATCATAATAATTTTTAAAGTAGAATTAATTAATGCTTTTCAGAAGACTGCTGATTAATTCGTACAGTGAATCCTTCTTAAGCAGAGTTATTAAAAGATTAAAGCCTACATATCACCCTTTCGCATCCACAAGATTGCAACTACCCAAATTCTGCAGTTCACACTTGCCCAGTTTTGGGTTAAGGGCTGATAGATATGCTTCCTGGGTAACATATTTATTATTTTAAATCATGGTATCTAGCAGGACTCTGCTATAAGGTAATATAATATTTTTCAAATATGTTTTTCCTAAGTCTGCTGGCATTTTATATCTGCATTAACTAATTGTTTTTGACATAACTTTTCCACTTACCTTTCTTCTTGTTTTAAAACTTACCTTTTGTATGCTAATAAGCTCAGGGAGCATCCTAGGTTGGCTCTTTGAACCAAACATGGTGCCTTTGGACAATGCTTGAAGCTACAGCTAGATCAGGAAAACTGAAATTTTAGATATTAGATTGAAAGGGTGCATAAATATGGCAATCCTCTTGCACACAGGAATGCATAGACCCTTGGAGAGTTTGCAAATCTCAAGTATTCCTGCTATTTTCCTCACAAAAACCTTTCTAGTTCTTCAGGTTGTTGGTGATATTACTGAAAGATGTACGAGAAGTGTTTGAAGGATGAAACCTTCAGTATGGGTTTGCTGTCACTCCGTTTCTTGTTTAATTTTGGGAGAATATCTTTATTCTTCTTCTCTAAATATTTATAATTTTTTACACAGACCAGGTATTTGCCAAAATATTTAAGCATGTGTTTGGTTGGTCCCTACTGAGAAAAGCAGATGTGTGAAGGTCCTTTTGATGTGGAAAGTATTTAAGAATTTATCAAAGGATTTTTGTTTCATGTTATTCGTCGAGACCTGCTTTGCTCTAAGTTCTGATTGTGCCAGCAGTCCTGCAGGTATACTAAATGCAACCATTGCAGCAGTCAGTGCTTAGGAGCTGGAGTCCTTAGATTCTTCTTACCAAACGCAGCTGTTCTTCATTGTAGATCTGCATAGAATACTTTCTGATAAGCAGTTCTTGAATAACTTTTTGTCTTCGGACTCATATTCCTCAATAAATGAGCTACCATGAGTTTTAGTTTGAGCCAGCAATTCAGTTAGATTTTTCTATAGATGCTTCTTGAAAGAAGTCATATTAAACCCTGGAGTTAAGAAAAGTATTTGCATTCCAATTGTCACTCTTTTTTCAAGTGTTTCTAGCAGATGCTCATTCATTTTATGCTCCTGAAGAAAATTAACTGGACTGACACATAGCTGCTTGCTGCTGTTTCCATGGAAACTGAACTTTGAATTAAGGGTTAATACATTAACATCTTGTATATGTGTATGTGTATGCTGCGTGTATGTTGCAAGAAAAGGCAGGTATGTTCTGTTGAGTGAAATAGGCAAAACTGGCATAGCTCTTAAGATCTTTGACTAATGAATGAAGGACAGTCAGCAGCAAGCCCCGTATCTCTCCATGCAAGGATCTGTTTGCTACCTGCTTGCTGTAACCTGGAAATGAAAGTTCAGTTATAAAATTAAGGGTTTACTTCTGTGTGTTAGCAATAGTTTTGGCATTTTGTAGCCAAAGCTAAGTGCATATTTTTATATGCAGGAAAAAAAATTGTTATAGAAATGTATCTTGCATATTAGAGTTTTGTTGTCTATCTCAGCTTCTGTAGTGCTGAAAGTACCTGGTATTTTGGTTTTTAGTTTTTCAAATAAAGCAGCTAGCTGATTGAGGCATATTGTATGGTGTTACATTTTTTTAGCTGTACCAGATTTGAGATACAGATCTTCCTGTAAGGTATTGATTCACCAAGGCACCTAAACCTAGGAGAGGCAGAGATTTGGAGGGACCCACCAAGAGTACGAAGGTACTGTGATGCCTTCACCATGTCTTGCTAACCTATCAAAACTATTCACTGTGGTTTGTAAATACCCTACAAATTCTGAAGTAGCACTGTTATTGAGAACAAAAAGCTTTTCCTACTGCTTTTTTTGCCCATGTGGTATGCCATTTACTTTCTGGATCGTGTGGGGGCTTTTTGATTGGAGCTGTTTTTTCCATTTGGTTGGTTTTTTTGTTATTTGGTGTAGGCCAGGGGGTGATTTTTGTGTTGTGGGATTTTTTTTTTTTAGTGACTACTGGGGGGTGGTTGGTGTTTTGGTTCAATATTTTGTAGAGGGGTTTTTTTTTGTTTTTTTTCATTTTTTCTTTTTGTGTGTGTGTGTGATTTTTGTTTGCTTGTTTTTGGGCTTGTTTTGTTTTGTTTTGTTTGAGGTTTTTGGGGGTTTTTTTAGTTTAATTTCTGATCTGTCCTTACCATTTTAGGAAACTAAAACACCTGGGAACAACACATTCGCATGTACTATCTTGAGAACAAGAGCACCAAAATACTTTGGTGTTAAGCTAAATTCAAAGTGATATATTCAAGAAAGAAATACATGTTTCAGGAAATATACCTTTAATCTGGTTATCTATATGATTTAGTAGCCTACCAGTTCACTTACACCTTTGATTAAATATCTACAGAAATTTTTCTCATTTGCAAATATCCTGATGTCATATAACTGGCCAGTGTAGGTGGTTGTATTTTCCAAGAATGTTTTTCTTGCCATGTCCTAGCTTTAATAGTTAATTTTCCAAGATGGAAGCTTATTTCTGTCCTGATGATGACCAGATTTTACAAATGCTGCGTTCTCTATTGGGTTTTGAATGTATGTGCCAAATTACTATTAAGTTATATAGGTATAGGTATATATAACTATAGGTAGCTAATGCACAGAGCTCTGTGTTTGTTTGTTGCTGTTCTCAATTCCTAAGTATGAGAAAACTAGAAAAAGAATTCTATGCTTTTCAATGGTTTGCTTTAAGAAAAATACTTACCTGGAACTGGTACATGGTTTTGAACTCTTCTTTATCAAATTAGTAGATATTATTTTGGTTTTTTGTCTCCAGCTGTCAGGCAAAAAGATAAACCCTTACTTTGTATTGCTCCCACTCTGTAAACAGTGCTGGAAGGGACAGTCTGCACTGCTTGTTCCTTGTGGGACTGGCATATTGTATCAAGTAAGACAAGGACTTTGTTCTTAGTGATGTATCATTAGCTTCAAAGTTTTTGATGTCTTGCCTGACACCAGCTGCTTCTGGTGGATTTGAAGGCTACAGAGGGATAGGTCACGTTTTACAAAGGGAAGGCAAATTTCAAATATCTCTGGAGAGGTCAGTAGATGTCTCCTAAACTCTGCCGAAGCAAAAATTCTGAACATTTAACATCAAGTGCCAGCTCCTGTGATCATAGTTGTGAAGTAACTATTTTTAATTAGAAGTCTTAGGTTATAGAAGAGGAAAGCATGCAAAACCATAACGCAAAGATACCTTTGTGTCCTTTTGCTTTCCTTGAAATAAGTAAATAAATTAAAAGCTTGCATCATTGAACACAAAATATTGTATTTGTGATCAGGAAATCTCCATCTCTGAGATCTTTTTAGGTATTCTTTAACAGTTCCTGATGTAACTTCAAAATTTTCTGGTAAACATGATGTTGGTATCAAAGGTCTAGAACAAAAAAATAAGTGTCACTACTGCTGAAGAATAAGAGTTTTTAAGGCAACGACAGCCATTTTTACCTTTGTGATCAGGTTATGGAGCTTGTAAAAAATGATAATACCTTTCATTACTTGATATGCTTCTATGCCTTAACAAATGAAACATGGTATTACGGTGTGACCAATGCTGTGAGTATCTAACAAAATTTATTTGTTTCTGTTTCTCATTAAAACATGCTACTGTGATCTATTTTTCTAAATAAAAAAATAAGTTGAGCTTGTGAGAGAAGGATTGTCATGGGACACCTGGAAACCGTAACTCTCAACTCTACTAAAAATTTTCTCTGCCTGCCTCTGTCCATGTAATTTCATTGCTCTGTTCTTTGATTGTATTAACAACTGAGGTAAACTTGCTCGGCAGAGATGTAACAAGTTAGCATATTTTTACACCCAAAGATAGAAGGTTCTGTGTAAGAATGTCACGGTTTAACACTGTCCCGGCAATTAAACCGAGTAACAGCTGCTCTCTATTAATCCCCCTCTCCTCCCTGATAAGGAAAGGAGAGAATAAGGGAGAGAGGCTTATGGGTTGGAAACTAAACTACAAAACTTTAATGAAACAGTAATGATAAATAGGAAGAATTACTAAATATATACAAATATACAGGAAAAATTGATACCACGTTCCTCCCCCCTTTCCCCCAATAACTCTCACGTCACCACCGAGGCTGCAGGGCAGCCCTGGGAAAGTCCAGGCTGGACTCCTGGGGTCAGGAGCAGTCGGGAGCTGGAGGCAGGAACACACAGATTCAGGCTGGCACGGATCAGGACCACAGGCAGATAAATGACAGAATCCTCCCAGGATGCCAAAGCACGCAGGGAACAGGCGAAGGAAGGGCAGGAAGAACAGGAAGAAGGATCAGGAAGGAAGTTCATGATCCCTCAAATTTATACTGAGTATGATGTGTATGGGGTGGAATACTCTGTTTTGTCAGTTCTGGAATCTATCTTGTCCGGCCCTCCCCAAAGGAGGGGTTCAGGTGGGATCTCTTTACTCCTTCTGGAGGGTAAAATGTTCCTCAGAGCTGAGCAGTGTCCTTGGGTCTGCACACCAGTCTCTGGCAGTAACTATAAACATCCAGTGTTATCAGTCCTAGAAGCAGACACTGTCTGAGAAACTTGCTGTTAATTTCAGCAAGTGCAGCTACTTGGAAGAAACGTAGCTGAAAGCAAAAGTACAAACCAGAAAATCACCTTTATCCTGGCCCAAACCAGGACAAAGAATAAGGCATTGCACATTCTATCCCCAGAACAGGTGCCCTTACCATCTCTGTGGCTCTTTGCAATACTTGTAAGAAGTACCTTTAACTTGATAAACAGTAAAACAGATGACAATAAAAGTCAACTTCTTTTGGAATTAAGTAGCTCTGAGATTTGAGAGTAGATTTCTCTGCAGAAATCTTGTGGGTGTATGTTTGAGAGGAAAAATCCTGTTTTGGCAAAATGTTGGCTGAAGTCTCTGTATTAGCCTGTCTTCATGAAAAAACAGACGTTAAGATCTCAAGCTGGCATATGTTCATCTATCCATTAAAATTCCTTCTGTTGGAATAGTAACAAGGAAAGAACACACAGGGATAAGCTTCAACCATCCAGTGATGGTTAAAATGGTAAACTATAGAACAGTTCATCTGCAGTGTAGATAAACATAACATGTTCCAGCTTTGATGAAGATGCAGATACTTGCAAGAACCAAATCACAGAGTGGTTTGGGTTGGAAGGAACCTTAAAGATCATCCAGTTCTACCCCCCTGCATGGGCAGGGACACCTCCCACTAGACCAGGTTACTCCAAGCCCCATCCCATCTGGCCTTGAACACTTCCAGGGAGGGGGCAGCCAGAATTGGACAACCTGTGTCAGTGTCTCACCACCCTCAACTTAAATAATTTCATTCTAGTGTCTAACCTAAATCTACTCTCTTCAAGTTTTAAACCATTTTCCTTTGTCCTCTCACCTTGCCTGTTTACTTTCTACCATGTAGTTTATATGCTAAAGGGAAAAATACCACCAAAACTTATATTTACTACTTAACTCAGGAAATAGTTTTAAGTTATCTTTGGAAGCAAAGCTTTGCAATGTTCGGGGTTTTTTGTTTGGTTGGTTGGTTTTGTTTGCTTGCTTTTTTTTAATATATTGTGGATTTTTTGATGTATCTTGCTTTTGGAATGGGCTTAATTTTTTGGTTAGGAAAAAGGTGTTTCAGTTCAAAATATTTAATTTTGACTGAATCTGTTGCTACTGTTTGGCTCATCACTGGAAAAATCAATTATTTACATGGGTCTACTTGGGAATATTTCATGACCCTAAGAAATCTCAAAGATATTTCCACAAAGAAGTTCAGATCCCTTAAATGTAAAACTTAAATCCCTTAAATAACAGAGCTGTAGCCCACACCTCTCTAAGGACTTCTTTTGGATTCTAGTCAAGAATCTGTTCATCTTAGTTAAAGTTGTCATAATCCTGGATGCCCTATTCGCACCATCAAAATCTGCTTGAAAAGTTTGATAATAGAAGTTACACTTCCAAATTCAACTACTTAAATTCTGTTCTGCCATCTTGAGGAATTGTGTCAGTGTGCTCTGAGATGAAATCCTAAACTCATTTTGTCAGTAGGGGAAATAATGACAATCCTCAGTTTTAGGCTTAATGTCTTTAAAGATAAAAGCCTTGTTTATCCAGCTCCTTCCCTTTAAGTTCAGATCTCCACTTTTGTCCTTTGGCTGATTTTAAGCTGCTTCTTTAATTTTCTCAGAGCTCTATGTGATTTATAGAGAGCTTCAAGTGTAGTATGCTGACGATAGAAATGATATAATCTTGTAATATAGTAATATCAAAGGATGAAATGTTCTGCAGTCATTGCTTATCTTACAAGCAGATCATTACTATTGCTCCTGTTTTACACATGCTTAAATCTGGAGGCAGGAGTTTGATTAAAAGATTTGGGCATATTTATATTTTATGAGTAGGTTTGATCTGGAGCTGAGTGTACAAGCCTTTATTTAGATCCAGGCTTTTGATGAGTTAATGGGGGGTGGTTAAATAAGCTCTATTGACTACAAGCAGTGTTGGCTATTGGGATATCTCTTCCTACTCAGGTCCCATCTTTGTGGCCAAGGATTTGACCTGGGATACTTAAAAAGACTACTGCAAGTGTAGCAAGGTGTCGAATAATTACTGCTCTTAGCCTTAGGATTTTAACCCTGGGAGGATGTCAGGAACAGCCCTGTGCCCTACTGTACCTTCAGGGATATGACATGGAGAGTCCTGAATGCCTCCCAGATGCCTAAAGACAGTATTTTCATTACGTACTTATAAACCAGTAACCTCAATTTATTTCTGTATTTAGAAAAGCATAAACACTAGTAGTGCACTTTTCATCCAGAAGTGGTAGTGGATCAAATTTTTACGTGGCACTCTAACACTTGGCACTGCAAGTCATTTTTCTTGTTGATGAAAGCATGGTGGCATTTAATGTAATGGAAGTCATAAAATCATTATTGAAAAGCTCCATAATTTGATCAGAGAGAGAATCAGTTTTGAATACTCACTGGTGAGCCTGGGCTTCACACCACACAATTATTTTAAGGTACTTAGTTTACTAGATGGCAATGTATTTTCTTCAGTCCCAGGCAGGCTTACCTTGCATTTTATTTGCAGGCTCATGTACTGTATCACGATTATTGGTCTCAAAGTATGAGACATCTTTTAGACAAGACAAGCAAATTTTAAAGTCCCTGCTATGGAATTAGTGCTATTGATCAATAATAACTAAAGATAGCTGAATTTTTGAAGGGCATAAAGGCAACATGCTGGCTCAATTTGATTTCCCAGTGTAGCTTAGGCAATGATCCTTCACCAAGGAATTCCTGTATTGCTGCTCTTAATTTGTGGCTAAACAGGATCACATGTTTCAGAAACATCTACAGCTGTCTCACTGGTGGCTGTGGTCAGGTTTAGAGATCAACATGAGCTCATGTCTTGTAGAGCAGATCCTGCCTTGTGTAGCTTTCGTTTTTCTTATTACTGAAAGTGAGTACAGATTGTTACCAGACAGAATTATACAGACTTCTCCAGGCTCTTCACTGCTTTTCTGATGAAAGCCCAGTTCATCTTTGCAGCATGTGTCTGTCCTCCAGTTCTTTATTCCTGTAGGAGCTTCAGGGAAGTTTCCAAAAACAACCTGCATCCAGAGTCCCAAGGGACTGGAGCCTGCATATGCTCCAAATTATTGGTGCTGGGAGAAGAGGGAGGAGTTAATTTCATTTGGCTGTTCTTGACCAGCATGATCAATTTTAGGTTGTCTTGATATTGACTAGAGCTGTCCTGCTCATCTGTGGCTTTGAGCACTTCTGAAGTTTCTCCATGCTCCCATGCATGCTCTGTGCTGTTTTTTCAGACCTGACTGCAAGAGGAAGACATGGCATGTTCCTTTTCTCTGGGAAAATTTAGAACAGATTCAGTGAATTGATTCAGCCACAGGTGATAACATTGTCAGATGGTGAAGGGTCTAGAGAATAAGTCCTGGGAGGTGCAGCCAAGGGGAGCTGTGTTTGTTTAGCCTGGAGAAAAGGAGACTGAAAGAAGAACTTATTGGTCTCTACAACTACCTGAAAGGAGGTTGTAGCGAGGGGGGTGTTGGACTCTTTTCTCCAGTAAGAAGCAATAGAACAAGAATTGACCCCAAGTTGTGCCAGGGGAGGTTTAGATTGGATATTAGGAAAAGGGCTGTCAGGCACAGGGAAAGGCTGCCGTCCCTTGGAGATGTTCAGAAGTCATGTATATGTGGTGTTTAGGGATGTTGTTTAGTGGTGGATTTGGCAGCATTAGGTTAACAGTTGGACTTGATGATCTTGAGAGTCTTTTCTAACCTAAATGGTCCTGTGACTGTAAGTGTGGCCAGATTACTGTGACTTGCCAGCTTCTGCACCAGTAACAGCTTGAAAGTGAAATAAGAGACAAAGAGTGAAAAATTAAACTTATTGTTATTAACTGTGAATTGTAACATATGAAAGTGATACTTGGAAAACAGACAGAGCCCTGGGGGTGCTAATGGACCCAACTGTCCTTGCCTAGTTTCCCCTGATGCTGCTCATGGCTCAGGAGCAGCTGAGCTGGGCCGTTTGGCCTGTTCCCATCTCCAGGGAGATGCCAAATACCTGGGGCTGGGGCTGCCCCCTCTTTCCATCTCTGCTGCTCTGCTCCTGGCTAGGGCAGTGTCAGCTTTTTCTTAATGATGAACTGAGTACTTCTGGAAAGACTTTCTAAAAACTTATCTTTGTTTTAATGAATATTGAGTTTGTATTTGGAATACTTTGTAGAACTTAAACTCTGAAAAGTCGTGTTTGTGTTTTCTGCTTGAAAAGTATTTCATAGAAAGCAAACCATAGATTAAACTGTTTCTGGACTTAGTTTGTTAAACTACCTGCTGTCAGGAAATGTTTTTTTCAGGGTGTGTTCTTTGGGTTTAACAAATTCTGTAACTCAAAACCTCTTGTAGAAGAACAGCACTTCAGCATTTCATGTTGAGTTGGTATCCTACAGGCTTCTCCACTCCATTTTGCTGATGCAGTCTTCTGGGGTTGGTAATGTGTCCTCTTATGAATTATCTGTCCAAAAGACATAGCACAGTATTCACAGGTACTAATGTTGAGGCTTAGTTATGATACCAGAAAGCAAAATTCTGGCATTCTTTCATTTGTTTGGGATCTAGAAGGCTATTGAATTGAGCAATCGCCTCCCTGTGATATTTTCCTCTTAGAATCAAATCCATGTGTAGTTATACTTTTTCTTAATTGGGTGGCTGAATTTAACTTCTGTGGTGCATTAAGTTATGTAATTAAGGGTTGATTAAAGCTTTGGTCTCAGTTTAGAACTTAGCCTGAAGAAATCTATTATTTTAATAAAACTCATCACATTGCTCTATTTGTTTCCACTTTTGTATTTTCCAAAGACTGCATTGAATTAAAAGTCCTGGGTGTAACTTTGTGAATGTTTGAGACTGAGATGTCTGAGACTTCCTGTTGAAGCGTATTATATCCTTGACCCTTGTTTCAGAAGTTGTAGAAACAGATGAGCAAATGGGACATATAGAAAATATATCAAATGTCTAGTAGAGTTCATAAGTTACTAAGCAAACAGCAAAAAATGCCATAAAGAGAACAGAATATATTATTACAAAGATTGAGTAAAGAATGTGTGCAACATAACTTTCCAAGCATGGATTTAGGTAAGCTTCTGGGAGATGTTGAAATTCTTTGGCAGAAACTCTACAAGATCATACTAAAAATTTTCACCAAAGACCAACAGCACATAAAAGCAGAAAATTCTAATCTAGGAGGTATTATGTTATTCCCTGTTGTTAGGTAAGTCCTGAGCTGAGGAAGGGACCATAAAAAGTGGTAAAACTGGAGAAAAAAAATGTAGGAGGACTGGGGGACTTCAGCTTCCCAGGTGTCTGCTGGAAATACAATATCGCAGAGAGGGAAGAGACCCAGAGGTTCCTGGAGTGTGTGGAAGATACTTTCCTGACAGCTGATGCCATTTTCAGGACAATCAAGTGATCAGGCCCAGTCATCATAGACTGATGAAAGGAAGGCCTTGCTTGACAAACCTGATGTCCTTCTGTGAGAAGGTGACCTACCTATCGGATAGAGGAAAGGCTGTGGATGTAGTCTACCTGGATCGACCTCAGTTAAACTGTTCCCCACTACACCTTCATGAATAAATCTGGCTGTCCAAGGCTTGTATGGGCATATGGGTCAAAAACTGTCTGGATAGCCAGGGCCAAAGAGTGGTGTTGAATGGAGTTCGATCCAGTTTGTGACTGTTCACAAGTGATGTTCCTCAGGGCTCAGTACTGGGGCCACTCCTGTTTCATATCTGTATCAATGATCTCATTGGGCATAGGGTATTTCCTCAGTAAGTTTTCAGATGACACCAAGTTGGGCAGGGACGTTGATCTGCTTGAGGGTAGAAAGGCTCTACAGAGGGATCTGGACTGGATGGACCAATGGCTGAGGCCAGTTCTATATGAGTCAACATGGCCAAGTGTTGTGTCCTGCAAATGGGCCAAAACAACCCCATGCAATGCTCCAGAAATTGGGAAAGAGTGGCTGGAAATGTGCCTTATGGGAATGGACCTGGAGGTGTGTTGATGGACAGCAGGCTGAATATGAGCCAGAAGTTTGCCCAGGTAGCCAAGGTGGGCAGCAGCATCCTGGTCTGCTGTCATGCCCCACAAGGTGGGTGCAGCTCTGTCACATCTCACAAAGTGAGCAAGGCTCCACAGATGTGGGGGCCAAAAAAAAATATCACGTCCCATGTAGTGGGCACTTCTCTATGTGTGGGCACACGTAGGGTTCCTCAGAGTGGGGATCAACCCAGGGAGATTTGGGCTGGAGTCCCTTGCTTTCCAAACTCCCTCAGAGAGGAGCCTGGGTATGGCTGGGCACAATCCTTCTCCTCCTCTAATTAACAACCATTACTTTTTAACAACCCCTTCAGTAAGATTAAGTTTGGGAGTTCTCTGTGTAGTACTCGGGAGTAAGGTTATTACCCAGGATGTTTGTATAAAACACTACTTAAAAGTGAAAGATTATAAAGCATGTGAGATTACAGCTGGCAGAATTATAAAGGGTGGTACATTCAAAGCAATGGATTACAATTTAGCAAAACCTAAGGAAGTTGTTGAAAGAACAGGTTACAACTAATAAAACTTAACAAAGCAAGGCGTAGTAAATGTTAGACACTATGTTACCTTCATGTGCTGAGCTAAGGTTAGAAACAGACACAGAGAGGGAGAGAGAGGTAAAGATAAAGATAAGGAAGAGATGGAGGAGATATCACCACCCTTGGATCCAGCAATGATTTTCGTAGGAAGTTCAGGTCCTTGGAGGGTGGGCATACATTCAGCATTTGAAGTGTGCCTCTTTTATGCCACCTGACCCCACCATTTCAGGGGGGCTTTGGCATATCTTGCACAGCCAGGTGTTTGCTTGGGCCCCTCCAGCTGGGATGACACAGCAATAACCCTTATTTTTGCGCATGTGCCCTCTCCAGTGGCTTTACCCGGGGCACACACAAGATGTCACTCTGCCCCTGCAGGGTGCAGCTTGCCTGCCCCTGTCCCTTATGGAATAAGGACAGTGTCCTGCCTGCCAGGGTGGCCATCAGACCGAGCTCCCCTTGCAGAGACAGTGTTCAGCTGATCGGGACAGCCACTAAAGGAGGGGCTGCTCTTATGAGAAATAGGGCCCTGTTTATCAGGGTGGTTACCCAAATGAGGGTCTCTCCTTGGGAGAACAGGGTCCAGATGGCTATCAAATGAGGCTTCCACCCGAGCACAGTGTCCACTTTTTTGGGGCAGCTGTTTTGAGACAAAAATTCTTTTTGGGATTCTACACCTGCATCAGAAATAGTGTGGGCAGCAGGGGTTAGTGAAGTGATTGTCCCCCTGTACTCTCACTGGTGAGGCTGCACCTCAAACACTGCGAGTTCTGGTCCCCTCACTACAAGAGGGACATTTTGATGATGGGGCATATCCAAAGAAGGGCAAGGAAGCTGGTGATGAGTCTGGAGCACAAGTGTTAAGAGGAGTGGCTGAGGGACTGGGGTTGTTTAATCTGGAGAAAAGGAGGCTGAGGGGAGACTTGATAATTCTAGACTACTAGCTGAAAGGAGACTGTAGTGAGGAAGGGGGTGTGGGGTGTGCTGTTGGTCTCTTCTCACAAGCAACTGCAATAGCATGAGGAGAAAAGGCTTCAGGTTACACCAGAGGAGGTTAAGGTTGAAGGTGAGGAAAAAATTATTTCTAGAAGTTGTAATCAAGCACTGGAATAGGCTGCCTGGGGAAGTGGTGAAATCGTTATCCCTGAACATGTTAAAAAATCATATAGATATGATGCTTTGGGGCATGGTTTAGCTGTGGGCTTGTAGACCTAGGTTAGTAGAGTTAAGTTAAAGTTTGGACTGGATCACCTTGCATGTCTTTTCCAACCTGAATGATTCTGTGATTGCATGGAATTTTTGGAAGTGAACCAAAATGAAGGCTTTAACAATAGAAAAGCAAAAACTTGACAGAGATGGATACTCTCTTAGATCTCATATTTAAACTACTTAGTTTAAAGAGCCAAATCATTGTAAAGCAGGAAAAAAAATATCAGGAACAATGGGAAAATTATTGTGAATACTCTCTTTGTTAGGAGGTTTCTGGATAACTGGACTGGATCCTTCTTTCCTGAAGGCTATTTTATTTCCTTGAGCTATAACAGTATTTTACATACATGAAGCACTTTTAAAAACCAAAGTATCTTTAATTTCTTTACAAGTATTTTCCATGGCCAATGAAATGCAAGATACCATGAAGATATATGTGAATACGCACACAGAATTGCTTTCTACTCTCTGGTTTTGGTGTTCAAAGCTGATGTTTTCTCCATATACTTATGGCTTAAATTATGTTTCCATGTGCTTAGGTTCTGCTGGCTTAATACAGAGATCATACGGACTACACATACTTTAAGGTTTTTCAGTTTATTGCTGCTGAATTTTAAGTTGATTGAACTGCATCCTAACATTAATCAGGCTAGTAACTACAATGATAATCTTCCATCAAAATACAGAGACTGACAAAATCACTGCCATAAAGGTAATAGAGTGCACCATATTTAGAGCCATTCATAAACATCACCAGACTGTGACAGTTGTTTATACAAATTGTATAATTTAACCCAGGTTCACTCAACTGAAATGTCTCATTTTAGCTACCTGAATCCTAGAAATATTTTTTTTTTCTTGCAAAGAGCATATTTTGTTCTGCAGCCACTGATACACTGCACTGTCAAAAATGTTCTATTAACTGGGAAGTAAGAATACCTGAAAATATAAAAATACCTTGTATTTACATGTTCTGCAGTTTAGCTATACACTACTTAAATTGATGATGTTAATGTTGACTTCAGGGCAAACTTTTAACAAATAGAGGACAAAAGTAGCTATCTACTTTCAGCTAATTGCCTGATTTATATGTTGCATGTGCTGCAAAGTGTACTAGATGTAATTCAGCATTTGATCATGATGGCAATACAAGGAAATTTTTCATTAGTGTTTTTGTTATCTGCAAGAAAAGTTTCCATATAAAAGAAAATTACTATTTTGTCAGCTTTCAGTTAATGAAGATGCTCAGGTATATCCTCACAATGTAGTTTTCCAGGTCTTACAAACTACCTGGTTTGCTTTTTTAAATTCTTCAGGATGTTAAGAATTCAATATTTTGAGAAAATATATATTCTTGGTGATATAATGAAACAGTGAGCTGTTGGAGTGATTTAAGGCATGTGGGTATTTTTAAAATAGGCACTCAATTAATAAAACCCAAACCATGCTTTTCTCTGTACAGCTTCTGTATATAGCAAGGTTTCTACATAGCTGTAATTTCATTGTACTACTATGAAAATTCTCATACAGTTGTTTAATATATGACAATATTTACAGTGCGTGTACTTGCATATCCTGCAGAAAATCAATATAATCATGTCATGAGACTGCATCATAATAGGTTTCCTAGCTCAGTAGTATTTTTTTAAAGTGCTGTTGGGTTTTTCTCCCCTTATGCTATAGAAAGGGTTGAGAAATAAAGAAGGAAAGAGTTACTAACCAGAAGACTTATGAATTTAAGTCAACTGTGAGAAGGAAGTGGGGTATTTTGATTTATAAAAGGTAAATTTCAATAATTTGAATTAATCTGACAGGCTGTGGAAATCAATGCCTATATTAAAAAGTATGAACGTGATGGGTTTTTTTATTATTATTTTTTTAATGAAAAAAAGTCATATTCAGTCTCTCTGAATTCAGAAAGATATTTACTTACATCTGAATTTGAACTTATATTTGAATCTGTGGGTAGGCTGAAATTTGATTTGTCTTCTTTTGCCGGCATAAATGGGAACAGCTTGGTGTATCTATCACCAATTCATGCTTTTCAGATGCACTTCCTAATGTGATCATTTTAGATATAGTCCACATAGACCACATTGTGGGCAGCTGCTTTTTATGTGCAATTACTGTATGTACAGAGACAAAATGGCAACAAAACAGATAAATATTCTGTGTCCAAAGAACTGCTCTTCGCTAGAGCCCTTGAGCGCAACCTTCTTTTTCCAGTGCCATCTAGAGGAGGCACATATTTTCCTGGTCTCTTACTTAAAAGCTCAGGAAACACCCAGGAGAAGATGGAGTGTTTTTTTCCCTGAACCTCTGTCAGCCTTGCTGCTCTGCTCCCAGCCCAGGGATTTGAGCCCTCCTCCTTGTTAGCGGGGGCTCTCCTTCTGTTTTGATGTTTTGGTGGTTTCCTGATTGCTACCAATTTCCTGCAGCCAAAACATAAATTTGTCATAACTCTAAGCCTGTGAAAACTAAATGAAATAAATCATCCGTGACCACTTAGGGCCAATTGTGACAGTTAGAAAAGGGGTAATGGAACATCATAATTAGTTGCTGTTTCACGGCGCTCACCTGAATTTTTTGCACAGATTGGGGCACGCTGGATTGCTTAAGTAAGTATTTGCACGCAAACTAGTGATATTTGATCCACGTCAGTGTCAAGTTCTTCCATAACTTTAAAAATTAAAGAGGTGGAGAGTCTCAAGTGGATTCCAGTCGGCAGTTTGATTCAGATTTTATTATCAGCAATGGGTCTATAATAAGCATGAACTGTCCTCTCAGATTAGCTATGCCTCAGCAACTACCCTCTCTACGTCTCCCTCCTCCCCTGCCTTTCCCTGAAAATGGAAGAGGCCATCTGCAGGCTTTAACTTACTATTCAAGCTGGCTGCTAGGATTCTGGATGAAACAAGGCAATATATGTGCTTGTCTTCCCACAAAATGATCTTTCTTTCAGGCCTGAAAAAAATTCCTCCTTTGCCCTTTTGCCCTTCACTTTCTCCTTTGCGTGCCTTCTGTGCTCTTAAATATACAGACTGCAGAATGATAAATGTGGAAAAAGATGAAATTTAGCCTAATGAAAGGGATTTTCAGTTGAAAACCAGTGGGATTTTTCTCCTCCATAAATAGCAGAATGAATTGTAATGATAGAATTTTAAAAACTATAAACGAATTCCTTAAGAAGCTGAACACACTTATCTGATTTGCAGAAACTGTTCTTGGTACACTATTTCATCTGCGTTACAATTTAGGAGCTTATAACTACAATGCTGAGCATGAACTGTATAAAATTGTAAAGTGTAATAACTGAAAAAAATGTTTCCTTTTGGTACTTTCTACAATATTGATAGATTAATTACCACGATGATTAATCTGTGGTCATCTCCCTTTGGTGAAGTCTGGGGTTTATTATTAATGTCCTCTGGTTATGGGCATTATGAACTTGTTACATTGCTCAGTGAATGTGCAAAAAGCCTGGAAGTAAAAGAGCTTGAGTACAGCCTGACAAAAGCACCAACAATAGCCAGCTTCTAACAGAAGTGATTTTTTTTAAGTTCCCTGGAGCCAACATCCCGGAGACATTTTGTGGCATATGAGGACATTTAAGTTACTGAAGGAATGAACTCCTCCCGATTGATTAAAACAATAAATCTGTCAGGGAAAAGAAAATTTTGAAACTACTTAACCCGTTACATAGCAAATGGAAAACATGGTTTGAAGAGATACGTAACCATACAATGCATGTTAGCACGTGCAATTAAACATAACTTGCATTAGAAATTCTCATGGAAAAGTGTTGCCAGATAGAGGGCCGTGCTTTAGCTCAATTGAGGAATCATAAAGATTGTTGTGTTGGGTTATTTTTTGTTTTGTTTTGTTTTTTTTTTTAAAAAGTTATTTTTACATGTGTGCAGTACAAGTGAAAATGGTCTGCTTTGGATAGTGATACTTGTGGTGAAAGCTAAATTGTAAACTATCAGTTATTTTGTATCTCTAAAGTCAGTGTTTATATAAAGAAGCATGGAGTAGAAACATGTATTTTCTTCGGTGTCATGATTTTCTATAAGAAATGGATGCTATTTTGAATTCTGTACAGTACAAAACAATTCTAAGATTCTGTAGCCCATATTTGTATGGATAGTAAAAAAGTTGTTTTAAGGAAAAAACCCCACAATCTATTTATACTGGATTTATGAAGCATGCAAGGTCAGGTTGGTTTCTGTAAAGCATATTTTATTCTTGAAACGTGAGTGCACAGTCCCAAAAGAAAACCAACAATCTGTGGACAGTGTAGAGGTAGTTCAACAGACTAAGCATTGACTTATAATTTTGAGGAGACAAAAATGCTCACAACTTCTATGTTTTGGCTTTTCACATCCATAAGTTTTAAATCTTAAC
This sequence comes from Florisuga fusca, assembly GCA_038090715.1. Lineage (NCBI taxonomy): Eukaryota > Metazoa > Chordata > Aves > Apodiformes > Trochilidae > Florisuga > Florisuga fusca. The sequence continues at coordinate 42,723,547 of JAAWXA010000004.1, read as the reverse complement.
TAGCGATTTACTACCTAAATGTCAGGCCTTTGTAATATGGCTCACCAAAAATACTTAGTATATATGAAAACAAGAGAAAGAACTGGAGATCCTCTTTATAATCTTTTGCAGTATTCTAAGTATTTCTCTATACATACAGAATTATTCACGTTTTTCTTACTAAAAAAAAAAAGTCTCTTGAAAGCTGCGCTCATGTCTGTTTTTCTTGGAGATACTAGAGCAGGAAAAAAAACCCTTTTAGTTAAGGACTGAGTAAAAGTTGTATTTAAATGCTTTAAAACCCCCAGAAAACAAAGTAAAATACCCAGGAAATTGATATGTTGCTTATGTATATTATGGTTGTTTAAAGAATGAAAAGTCAAGAGACCTCTAATATGTTGTGAAAGCTTTGTACTTGGCTTGATGCAATTATTAGTATTATAAAATGTATTTGCTTTCAAGAGAGACTGTGCATGCTGAAGAACCATTAGTCATTTATCACACTAATACTCTACTGCAACTTGGTTCATATGGCTTCTGGACTCAGATGGAAGGGACTGGATGCTGATATAAATCCTGTTCCATTAATTTTGATTTTGGTCTTGAAGCCCTTATTTTATTTTTATTAAAAATACATGACTAGATGAGTTGATGCTTTACCCTATGAACTAGAATCAGATGCTTTGTTTAATTTCCAAATTAGACAGTATTTCTTTTTTGTTATATTGTGTGTGCTAATGGTCTTTAAGTGTGAGGTTTTATTTGGAAAAGCGAGGCAGGCAAGACAAATAATGTAGAATGCCATGCCTGTCTTGCTGAACTCTCCCTGGTTTACTGCATTATTAAATATTGCATAAATTATTCAATGTCTTTTATATCAAACAAATATTTTTTGCAAGCAGTACTGTGTGAACAAATGGGTATTAAATAAAACCCCCAGATAGAAATGAAATTATGTTTCTTTCTCATTCCTTGTGAAGAGCCACTGTTCTTTTTTGTTGTTGTTGTTGGTTGTTTTGGTTTGTTTGTTTGGTTTGGGTTTTTGTCACTCATAGAGGGGAAGAAAATATTGATGTGAAGCACTCACTTTTTGTGTGATATAAAAATACTCCCTTTCTGAGGCAGCCAGCATCTGGTACAGTACATTACACTCAGTGGAAAGGCAAATGCAGCACATTAGGTTTCGGCTGTGCTTGGTTGCTTGCTGTGGCAGGTGAGTTCCTCTCACACAGGCGAGACAATGCAGGTTTTTTGGTTTTGGCAACAGCAGCCCTCTTACTATGAGCGTAGCCTCATTAGCTGTTTGAAGCATGGCCACCAAATCTACTGCAGAGGGAAGGCTTGCTGGGAGCAGGAGATGATGCCACACAAAATACAACTATACCTATGTATTCAGCCCTAAGTATCTACAGGCCAGAGACTATGTATTTTTATTTTGCTTTTTAATGTCTTTCTGTAGGCCTCTATTATTCTTAGTCAACTCAGGAGCTCGCCTCACTCACATGAGCAGTCCTGTTACATGCACAAAGATGACACTCCTGAGTGGTTATTTCAATGTGCAAAACCACCAGCTGGTCCAGGCACCCCAAAAGAGACTGTTACTGTTGAGGAGGGTCTCTTGAAAAAGAGAGACATATTGAGAAGAGGGGTGGAGGGGAGGAAGGCCCAGTATGTAATAAAAATATTTTTAATGTGCATGGAAAGTGGCTGGAGGAAGGTTTCCTTTTTTTTTTTTTTTTTTAAACAAAAGAGAAGGTTCCCTGTATGAGCACTTGTTCAGAATATTGCGTGGTCAGATTAGCCATGCTGCTCTGAGCAGTTTAAGGAGGTCTGGGAACTTAGTAATACCTTCCTCTGCCTCCCCCC